>JAIFGZ020000632.1:0-28123 GCA_019925245.2 Oryza australiensis | reverse complement strand
CGCCGCCGCTGCCATCAAAGGGGTGAGGGAACAAAGGTATTCCCTCTTCCGAGTGGAGATGTCGGAAGTTAGGGCTATGCCCGCCCGTGACAACCTCCTTGGCCGCCTTGTTGGCCAAGTCACACTCACGGGTAGCGAGTGAGCCTACTGCGGACCGAAGGACGTGGCCGTGGACCATGGCGAAGACGGGGAGAGGGGTTTTTTGCGGGAGATGGAAGAAATATGGGAGACGTGGACCATGCCGCTGACGTGAGGATGGGCCAACCTACTTACTCCAGTGGGGCCCACCGGTTAGTGGCCCTTCACCTGGAGAGGCACCGGCGTGACACCCCCAGTACTCATGTTCTCTCTCCCACGTGGCCGCCCAACGCATTTAATGCGACTGGACGGGGCGTGGAGGAAGGCGTGCGCGGAGTGGTCGTGTAGTCACACCGCGGTCGCCGTCGAAGACTTCATACTCTCTTTGCCTCATGACGGGCAAAAAGAAATGATGACGAGCGACTGACGGACGTGCCTCACATCGCAATAAATGTGACGGGTCAGGTGTCTGGCCTCTCTCTGGCATTAAATGTGGTGGTTGGCCGTTGGCGGTTGAACTCGCCCCTTCCTCGGAGAGGTGCGGGGTGAATGACGGGGGGTCCGGGTGATCCCGGACCTTGCCGCCTGGGAGAGCGGTAGTCTCCGGGCAGCCCCCGAGCCAAGCCCCCCTTTGGGGACGGCCACGTGGCCGCCCGTGGCCTGGACCCACTTGAGCTATCCAAGACATATCTTTGGCACGCCTTGGTGAGCGAAGGCGTCTTCCTTCTTCGGATATCACATCCTCGACATACCCCCGGTCCCATATCACCGACAGGAGTTCTTTCCCTGGATGTGTGGATATCGGTAGAGACATCGCTACTTTGCGATGTTCTTTGGCGGCATTGAATCTCACCGAGATTCAAGTTAGCCAAATTCAATTTGGCGGCTTGGGGTTGGGGTCAGGAGGTCGGAAGGGTCAAGCGAATCGGATCGGCATTGGCATCAATAAACCCTAACGCCTCTAGGAGGATCAGGTGGCGCGTGTGGATTCCAACGGGGTCGGACGAGACGCAAGCTAAATCACCCTCGGAGTCGGAGAAGTGCTCCGGGGTAGGCGGGTCGGCTGATCTGCTCCCGGGGTCGACTGAGGCGTTCCTGGGGTCGGCAAGGTGTTCCCTGGGTCGGCTGGGATATCCGCGAGGTCGGCAAGACTTGTTCAAGATCGGATAGCTCTTGATTGGCTATTTCCTCTGCACCGCACGCCAATCGGTAACCTTCCATGGACTCCTACTTGCAAGCTATCCTGGATTGCGCGGTAGAAAATTTTTTTATGCTATTGTAGCATCCGCGTTCCCCTTCAACTAAAGCTGAAGTGGATTCGGAGGAGAACGTAATTGTTGGAAACAGAGTGTACACCAAGTCACAAGCCGAATCGGCTGAGGTGTTCATCGGCTGAGACCGAATCGGACAAGGATAGCCGATGCAGCCGATTTTGATAAGGATAGCCGATTTAGCCGATTCTGGTAACATAACATTGGGATCATCTCCGGATTCGTTTGAAGTGCTTCATGAGGATTGTCATACATGGATATAGTCCAGGAACGACAATTGTATCTATTAATTAGGTTATTTTAATAGTTTCCTTATAGATAATATCGGTAAGAGTCTGTTCTAGGCAATTATCTATAATTTGAATTGTAATAGAGATTGGAATCGTGTCGGACAAGGATATATCTTGTAATTGGGTAAAAATACGACCCAGGACCTTGTAATTTAACAACAATCAGTTCAATACAGCCTTCGGCGCATTGCCACCTTTTTCCTTTTAATTACTTTGACGAGTTCTTGCTTCGAGTTGGGCTGCATCGATATCGATCTCTAGCGAAAGGTAAAACTTGTTATGACGGCATGTGCTCTTGGGATTAGTGCTTACATCGTTATGACACTCTAACACTATTTACTTAAACTGTTGAGTTATCATATACGTTATATAATTTATATCAATATTGCGATCTAATCCTAATCGGCTAGTCTCTGTTATTAGATAACAACCGATAGAGTTAGATATCATCGTCGACTAAAATTATATAGTGTATCCTGTTAGTGATATGCCCTAGAGGCAACATGGAGATGTTGGATATCATGGTCAATGTTTATGTATTTATGAATAAAGTGTTATTCGGTTCCATGAAATAGACATCTTGTATTGATCAATAAGTACGTGACTTATTTATGAGACTCTATATGTATGAATCTATTTCTAAATGATCCCGATCATATACCATATTAATGGAACTAATATGATTCTAAGACCGGCATATTTATTGATTGATGATCATGTCTCATAGATCATGGGTATGGAGATACCAAATCAATAAACATGGACACATGTGTTAGAGAACACATTGTTGGATATACCCACCATGAGACACTACAGAATTAATGTGCCATTAGTTGGTCTCGGTAGTGTTGGTACAAAGTCCTTAGACCTGAGATCACCATGGATTCCAACATGTGTAGTAGCCTACTTTGGGACTACCAAACGCTATTCCGTAATCGGGTAGTTATAAAGGTAGTTTTCGGGTTTGCTATGAAACATGGAGTGGGATGTGAGTGATCAAGATGGAATTTGCCCCTCCTTTGGAGAGATATCTCGGGCCCCTCGAGGTAATGGATTATGAAAATGCATGGTCATGCTAAGTTGATTGAGGAGTCAATCAATAGACGGATAATCCAATACGGTTCGAGTGAATGGTTAAGCTATTGAAGGAATGGCACACATCTTGCCTATAGCTTAATTGGTATCGTGAGGCAAAGGGATTTGTGTACACATTACAGGTTCGAGTCGATATTATATTCTTGTATACTATGGTGTCAATATGTGCTTGCTAGGCGCCCCGTTGATGTGCAGTCGGCTGAGTTGGACTCGAGCCGACGATCCGCTAAGTTAGACTATAGCCGAAACCGAGTATACCTGAATCTACGGGGTCGCACGCTTAAGGGGATAAGAACAGGCATTCCAGTTGGACTCGGATACGACTCGATCGGATAGGGATCCGATCGGATAGAGTCCTATGGGCTTACGACGTATGGGCGGCCAACTCTATGAGACACGGATGAGATCGATTCAAAATAGAGTCCGATCGGCCACTAGTCCCAGTAGGCCAATTCTATATTAAGGGGCGAGGGGTGGAGAGATGCGGTACATCAGTTGAATCGAATTGCATTGCGCCGAGATCAACCTCCACGGAAACCCTCCCCACTTTCGAGCCAAACCCTAGCCTTGCATCGTGTGCTAGCACACGGGTGTTCGGCGTTCGTCCCCGGACGTGTGGATACCGGTAGAGGCGCCGCTACGTTGCGGCTACTGTTGATCGGCTACGAATTGGCTGAAATCGGAGTGAGGCGATCAAGGGCAGATCAGCGACGAGCGCGGTCGGAAGACTCGATCGGCCGCGACATCGGCGAATCGGGCTGATTGGCGAATCGGGTGTCCCCCGGGAATCGGTTGTCGGCTCACGGGAATCGGCCGTCATCGGCGCCACGCGTTCAGACGGATAGCCCTGATTGGTTGTTTCCGCTGCATACTCCAATCGGTAACGATCTATCGGCCCTTACTTGCAAGTGTTCCTGGTTTGCGCGGTAGAAAAGTTTTTGTTTTTGGCTAGCATAGCCTCCGCGTAACCCTTCAGTGGTATCGAGCTTATCTTGCTTAGTTCGGGATTTAGATTGGATCGGAACAAGTTTTGCACATGGGTTGATTAGATCAATCGGTTTTACGGGATTTGTTGAGGAGAGTTCATGGTAATTGCGTTCCTTGATAGTGTATCGGAACGGCGTAATGTGATTACGTCGAAGCAATATCCATAGAACTCGGTTTGAGTCGGGTTCGAGATAGCGTTCCTTGATAGTGTATCGGAACGGTCTAATGTGATTATGCCGAAGCTATCTCGTAGTCCGATCTTGTTTGCGCCTCGCGTCTACACAAACCATCTCCCTTGATAGTGTATCGGGACGACATAATGTGATTATGCCGAAGCTATCTCATAGTCCGACCTTGTTTGCTTGCCTCGCGCCTACGCAAACCATCTCCCTTGATAGTGTATCGGGACGACATAATATGATTACGTCGATATGGTTTCCGTAAGCGATTTCATAGATTGGATATATGAATTTCATGTGGTGTTCGCCCCCTTATAGGTCGTCTCGATACGTATCTCGCGATAGGTAGAAAACGTTCTACGCCTAACTTGTTTTTGCAGAGAATGCTTTGAGATGGTATGGCCCTATTGTATGTATGAGATGCATGATGCGTGTAATATTCTTTCATATGTGCAATCCCTGTAATATTCTTTCTTACGTGCAATGCTTGTAATATTCTTTCACGACCTACAAGTCGATGTAATCTTCAATTATAGCTTCTATAGTAGTAGCATAGTTTGAAGAAAAACAAGCATCGTGCACATTAGAAGATGGTGCCGAAGATGGAGATCCTCGGCGCCGACAGGAGATGGAGATCACCATGTGAAGGGGGCCATACTATTTCATTATATGCTATTCTACCGCTTTCATATATGTGATATGTTTGTTTGATAGGATAGCATCCTCGCAAAATTAAGTAGTAATGATGCCCTTCCAAATGTTACACCCATCACCGTTATGCTCGTCAATGGTGGGTCCGCAAAGCGAGTGTCATTCTCTATCATAACACGAGGGAGTATATGTAAGACATATACAACAAGAGCATTTGGTTTACTTAACAAGGATATCAAAACAGTTTTGGGCCTTGGGGCATAGGTTGGCGCCGGGGCATGGAGATGCCACACCAACAACAAGAGTCACATAGAGATGTGATTAGCAAGGAGTTGCTTACGATGTTCTTAATCTTCTAGCGTGATGCCAAAGCTCACTAGAAAATTAATTAACATGTGGATCTTGACCCAATACGTAACCTAGAGGAAAGGTATAAAATATGTAATGGGAGTCTTTTGTTAAATTGTTTAACAATAGACATAGCATAAACATTGTGCTAAACTTTGCTTTTTCGTCGTAGAATAATGGCAGCTAATATTACACCCAGTTCTTTTAATTTGCGATCTATTCTCGAGAAAGAAAAATTAAACAGAACAAACTTTATGGATTGGTATCGCAACTTGAGAATTGTTCTCAAGCAAGAGCGTAAGGAGTACGTTCTTGAAGTACCTTTATCCGGATGATTTGCCTAACAATGCTACCGCAATCACGGAGGGCTTACGAGAAGCATACTAATGATGCCCTAGATATAAGTTGTCTCATGCTTACTACAATATCCCCCGAGCTTCGAAGCAATATGAGAGCAGCGATGCTCACACTATTATTCAGGGGACAGCGTGGCATGTTTGAGAACCAAGCTCGGGCGGAGAGGTTCAACACCTCGAAGTCCTTGTTTGCGTGCGAGCTTGTTGAGGGAATCCCGTCGATCCGATGTGATAAAGATGATTGGCTATATCGAGAGTCTTGAGAAACTAGGTTTCCCTCTTAGCCAAGAGTTGGCTACGAGACGTGATTCTCCGCCGCTCCCTCCAAGCTTCGAGCCATTCATATTAAATTATCACATGAACAATATGGATAGAACCTTGGCCGAATTGCATGGGATGCTAAAGACAGTGAGGAGAGTATCCGAGAAATGGTCATCATGTGATGATGATGCGAAGGCTAAGCGCAAACCACTGTCAAGAAACTTTGCACCAAGAGGAAGTTAACTCCCGATGAGATCGCAAGTGCCTCTAATGCAAATAAGGGCAAAAAGGGGTCGGCGAAATCAGATGTCATTTGCTTCTATTGCAAGGAGACAGGCCACTCGAAAAGGAAGCAAGAAGTACATGGATGATCTCAAAAGATGCAAAGTATGACTTCGCTGAGTATTAATGTTATAGACATTAATCTTGCTACTTCACCTACTGACTCTTGGGTATTTGATACCGGATCGTAGCTCATATTTGCAAATCGTTGCAGGAATGAGAAGAAGTAGAGGCTTGAGAAGGGCGAGGTGAACCTGCGCGCGTCGGCAATGGAGCAAGCGTTGCTACGGTTCTTTCGGCACAGATACCACTTCATCTACCTTCAGGATTAGTTTTTGAATTAAATAATTGTTATTGAGTTCCAACACTATGTCAAAACGTTATTTCCGCTTAATGTTTGCAAGCGGAAGGATATCATTTTAGATCAATGGACAATGGTTGCTCAATATATCTCGAGAGATATGTTCTATTTTCATGCTCCATTGGTGAATGGATTATACGTTTTGAATCTTGAAGAGTCTCCCATCTATAACATTAATACACAAAGGCAACTCTCTAATGATACAAACCCCACGTTTATCCGGCATTGTCGATTAGGCCATATAAATAAGAAACACATGGAGAAGCTCCATAAGGATGGATTGCTTCACTCTTTTGATTTTGAATCATTTGAGACATGTGAGTCTTGTTTACTTGGTAAGATGACAAAGGCACCTTTCACGGGACACAGAGAGAGCAAGTGACTTGTTGGTACTCGTACATACGATGTATGTGGACCAATGAGCTCAACGGCCGAGAGATGGTTATCGATACTTCATTACCTTTATCGATGACTTTAGTAGATATGGTTATATCTACTTAATGAGGCATAAGTCCGAATCCTTTGAAAAGTTCAAAGAATTCTAGAATGAAGTACGAGAATCATTTAGGAAAAACAATCAAGTTTCTACGATCGATCGTGGAGGGAATACTTGAGCCAAGAGTTTGATAATCATCGAAAGATTGTGGAATTGTTCCACGCTTGACTCCGCCAGAACTCCGCAATGGAACGGAGTGTCCGAACGGAGAAATCACACCTTGTTGGACATGGTGCGGTCGATGATGAGCCAAAGTGATCTTCCGTTATCCTTCGGGGATATGCTCTTGAAACAATGCGCTCACACTAAATAGAGTTCCATCTAAGTCGGTTGAAATGACACCATATGAGATATGGACAGGGCAACCCCCTAGTCTGTCTTTTCTTAAAATTTGGGGATGCGAAGCTTATGTAAAACGTTTACTCGACAAGCTCACACCCAAATCGACAAGTGCTTCTTTATGGAATATCCTAAGGAAACTAAGGGATATTACTTTTATAATCGGGAACAAGACAAAGTGTTTGTCGTCCGACACGGTGTCTTCTTGGAGAAAGAGTTTCTTTCAAGAAGGGTTAGTGGGAGCAGGGTGCATCTTGAAGAAGTTCAAGAAACACCGAAAAATGTTTCGCGACCACGTAACCACAACAGGGAGGAGCAAAGTGTTGCGCCACCGGTTGAAAATACAGCAGCTCCACGAAGGTCCGAAAGATCACGTCGAGCACTGGAGTACACAGTGCGAAACAACATGATATATTGTTGTTGGACAACGATGAGCCTAAGACCTATGAGGAAACGATGGTGGGACCCGATTCCAACAAGTGGCTTGGACCCATGAAATCCGAAATAGAATCCATGTACGACAATCAAGTTTGGAACTTGTTGATCCACCGATGGTGTCAAAACCATTGAGTGTAAATGGGTTTTTAAGAAAAGGCCGATATGGATGGAAATGTTCACATCTATAAGGCGCGATTGGTGGCGAAAGGTTTTAAACGAGATTCAAGGAGTTGATTATGATGAAACCTTCTCGCCCGTCGCAATGCTTAAATCTATTCGGATTATCCTAGCGATTGCTGCATATTTTGATTATGAGATATGGCGATGGATATCAAAACGGCTTTCCTAAGTGGAAACCTAAGCGAGGATGTATACATGATACAACCTCAAGGTTTTGTCGATCCACAATCGCTGGAAAGATATGCAAGCTACGAAAATCCATTTATGGATTGAAGCAAGCATCTCGGAGTTGGAATATTCGTTTTGATAAAGTAATCAAAGGATTTGGTTTCATCAAAAACGAAGAGGAGGCCTGTGTTTGCAAAAAGGTCAGTGGGAGCGCAATTGTATTTCTAATCTTATATGTGGATGACATATTATTGATTGGAAATGATATCCATATGCTAGAATCCGTCAAGTCTTCATTGAAAAATAGTTTTTCCATGAAAGACTTAGGGGAGGCAAAGATACATATTGGGCATTCGGATCTATAGAGACAGATCCAAGAGGCTAATTGGATTAAGCCAAAGTACATACATTGACAAGGTGTTGAAAAGGTTCAACATGCATGATTCCAAGAAAGGTTTCTTACCCATGTCACATGGCATTAATCTTAGCAAGAATCGGTGTCCTCGGACACATGATGAGCGGAATAAGATGGGTATTGTTCCATATGCTTCGGCAATTGGATCCATCATGTATGCCATGCTTTGTACACGTCCGATGTCTCGTACGCTTTGAGTGCTATGAGCGAGATACCGATCGATCTAGGTGAAGGTCACTGGACTACCGTAAAGAATATCCTTAAGTATTTGAGAAGAACTAAGGATATGTTCCTAGTGTATGGAGGTGAAGAAGATCTCGTTGTAAGTGGTTACACCGATGCTAGCTTCCAAACAGGACAAGGATGATTATAGATCGCAATCGGGTTCGTGTTCCGCCCGAACGGAGGCGCAGTCACGGAAGAGTTCCAAGCGGGATACCGTTGCGATTCTACAACGGAGGCCGAGTACATTGCTGCTTCGTAAGCGCAAAGGAGGCGGTTTGGATAAAGAAATTCGTTTCGAGCTTGGTGTGATGACTAGTACGACCGGTCCAATATCTCTCTATTGTGATAATAGTGGAGCCATTGCGCAAGCCAAGGAGCCGAGGTCACATCGAAGTCCAAACACATACTTCGGCGATATCATCTCATCCGCGAGATAGTGGACAGAGGTGATGTCAAGATATGCAAAGTGCACACGGATCTCAACATAGTTGATCCGCCGACAAAACCTCTCTCTTAGCCGAAACATGAGGCGCACACAAGAGCAATGGGTATTAGATACTTACATGATTGACTCTAGTGCAAGTGGGAGATTGTTAGTGATATGTCCTAGAGGCAACATAGAGATGTTGGATATCATGGTCAATGTTTATGTATTTATGAATAAAGTGTTATTCAGTTCCATGAAATAGACATCTTGTATTGATCAATAAGTACGTGACTTATTTATGAGACTCTATGTGTATGAATCTATTTCTAAATGATCCTCGATCATATATCATATTAATGGAACTAATATGATTCTAAGATCGGCATGTTTATTGATTGATGATCATGTCTCATAGATCATGGGTATGGAGATACCAAATCAATAAACATGGACACATGTATTAGAGAACACATTGTTGGATATACCCACCATGAGACACTACAGAATTAATGTGCCATTAGTTGGTCTCGTGTAGTGTTGGTACAAAGTCCTTAGACCGAGATCACCATGGATTCCAACATGTGTAGTAGCCTACTTTGGGACTACCAAACGCTATTCCGTAACTAGGTAGTTATAAAAGTAGTTTTCGGGTTTGCTATGAAACATGGAGTGGGATGTGAGTGATCAAGATGGAATTTTCCCTCCTTTAGAGAGATATCTCTGGGCCCCTCGAGGTAATGGATTATGAAAATGCATGGCCATGCTAAGTTGATTGAGGAGTCAATCAACGGACGGATAATCCAATACGGTTCGAGTGAATGGTTAAGCTATTGAAGGAATGGCACACATCTTGCCTATAGCTTAACCGGTATCGTGAGACAAAGGGATTTGTGTACACATTACAGGTTCAGAGCCGATATTATATTCTTGTATACTATGGTGTCAATATGTGCTGCTAGGCGCCGCTGTTGGACATCGGCTGAGTTGGACTCGAGCCGACGATCCGCTAAGTTAGACTATAGCCGAAACCGAGTATACCCGAATCTACGTGGTCGCACGCTTAAGGGGATAAGAACAGGCATTCCAGTTGGACTCGGATACGGCTCGATCGGATAGGGATCCGATCGAATAGAGTCCTATGGGCTTACGACGTATGGGCGGCCAAGTCTATGAGACACGGATGAGATCCAATTCAAAATAGAGTCCGATCGGCCACTAGTCCCGTAGGCCAACTCGTATAAAGGGCGAGGGTGGAGAGATGCGTACATCGGTTGAATCGAATTGCATTGCGCCGAGATCAACCTCCACGGAAACCCTCCCCACTTTCGAGCCAAACCCTAGCCTTGCATCTTGTGCTAGCACACGAGGTGTTCGGCGTTCGTCCACGGACGTGTGGATATCGGTAGAGCGCCGCTACGTTGCGGCGCGTTGATCGGCTACGAATCGGTTGCAATCGGAGTGAGGCAAGCTGCGGCGATCGGCGCGACGAGGCGCGGTCGGACGGCTCGGATCGGCTGCGACATCGGTGAATCGGCTGATTGGCGAATCGGCTGTCCCGAGAATCGGGCTGTCGGCTTGCGGGAATCGCTGTGATCGGCGCCACGGTTCAGATCGGATAGCCACGATTGGTTGTTTCCGCTGCATACTCCAATCGGTAACGATCTATCGGCCCTTACACCCAAGTGTTCCTGGTTTGCACGGTAAAAAGTTTTTGTTTTTGGCTAGCGTAGCCTCCGCGTAACCCTTCATATCCACCATCTTGAAAAGTTGTCATCGACTTGTTTTGATCTCATGCTTCTCTTTATACTTAATGTTGCATCGGTTAGGTCCGACCTATTAAGTTTTATCCGAGTCATAAAGATCTGTCTTGCTCTATGGTTGCTATTAGAGATAGTATCGGGGTTTCAGCCGATCTTATCTTGTTTAGCTATCTCGTTTCTTATATGTTAACTGATATGTTAAATCTGCCCTTTATATTAAGATCTCACTATGACTAAATATGTTAAGCTTGCTATCGATCTGTTAGGTTGTCTTAACACTTGATCGGTTCTTGTTTAACGTATTTAACCTGTAGTGATATCTTAGTATAAAGTGGTATCAGAGTATTAGCCAATACGCATTAGATCTATGACATCGGCTATGCTATAAATATGTAAAATCTTCGTCTTAAAGTTCTTTTAGACATAAGTGATTTATACTATCTCAGTACACTACCGATCTATCCCAATCACTTGGTTTAAATGTATTTCGAGATTTAGATTGTATATTATGAATATCTACAGCCGATCGATCAGATTTAATTTCCCTTGGCTGATTCAGTGCACACCGCATCGGCTTAACATCAAACAATACGTCATCGGCCACCAGCTGATCGGCTATCGTTTACAGACTAACATTGTCTTCTTTCTTTGTTTCTTGTCGGTTGCAGCATCAAACCAATTGGCATGCCTATGAACCTAAAAGCAATAACTTTGGACCTGCACTAGAGTAAAGCAAATCTCTCAGGCCAGCGCGTGATTTTCTAAGTCAACACACTTTCGGCATGATTTGGGATCAACGCGCTTTTTGGCACGCCTAGTAGGACACGATTACAAGACAGACACGATGGTCGATATCAAGACTTGTGACGTTGACCAGGGGAACATTATTCCTGTGACCATTGATAAGCTGACGCCATAGCAGAATGCCAAATATGAGGAGATGATGAATAAGCTACAGAGCCAGTTCTTGCACTCCTTTGTTCAAACTCGGTCAGGGACAGTCATTCAAAGGTACAAAGTAAAATTGTCGAACGATGACGAGCCCGAGTCAAGTTACGGCAAAAGTGGAAAAATTCGGGATACCAAACGGGAAGAAGACCACTGAACTCAACAATCTCCAAGACCGCATTGACTATGTCATTCACAACATTTTGATCAACCAGTCGAGGATCCTTGTTAATACTCTGAACAACATGATTAAAGACGTGGTTGATAGTAGGATTGCTGAACACCAAGCCAAGGGACCGGTTTTCCTTCCTGAATGCAATTTCCCACCATATCAGACTCTGATTACTAACAAACAACAGCTTACTTTGGGTATGGTCCCAGAACAGCCGATAGCATTAGCATCGGCTCCGGGAAAGCCGATTATTTCATCATCGGCCCAAAAGAAACCAGTGTTTAACCCTTTTCTCTTGGTCAAATAGCAACCTTAGCACATCGGATACAACAACCCTAAGGTTTCTCAAGACAAATTGGGCTATGTTGGGCAGAACGTTGTTTCTTGAAAGGATTCAACAGTGCCGATAGGGCGGCGGACGCCGATCCTACGGCGGCTCTAGCCTATCGGCTCTCGGTTTGTTCATGATCAGCCTACCCATGGAGTGCATTAATCGGCTCAACATCATATGGGGGCAATTTTCAATATCACCTCATTCACCTCGGATGCGGTATCGGCCGGGCCATTACCTCAACCTCAATACACCCTCAAGGTGATCAATTTGAGCCGATGTAGTAGCGGTTCCAAGGAGGACCACGGCGGCCGTGGGCTGATATGATAGCCGATGTGATGAGGGAACAATTTGGCCTAAAGCCTAAGGACATTGGTAACTTGTATCGGCATCCATATCCAGAATATTTTGACAGGGTGCCACCCAAGCCGATACAAGATCCAGACTTTTCAAAGTTCTCAAGGCAAGACAATGTATCTACTTATGAACATATCAGTGATTCTTGGCCCAAGGTGGAGAGGCATCGGCTACGATGCTCGAGGGTCGATTATTCCCTCTATCCTTATCGGATCGGCTTTCACATGGTTTTCTTCATTACCATGCAATTCTGTTCACAGTTGGGCCGATTTGGAAGCAGTTTCATCGGTATTTCTATAGTGGATTTCATGAGATGAAGTTGTCCGATTTAACTGCAATAAAGCAAAGACATGAAGAGTCGGTTTAGGACTATATTCAAAGATTCAGGGATATGAGAAACAGGTGTTATAGCCTAGCCCTGACCGATAACCAGCTAGCCGACCTCGCTTTCCAAGGCTTGTTGACGCCCATCAGAGAGAGGTTTTCGGCTCAAGATTTTGAGAGCTTGGCTCACTTGGCCCAAAAAGGTAACATCCCACGAGCAAAGATTCCAAGAGGCCAAGAAAGCTTTCAAAAAGGTTAGCCATATTGCATATGCCTCCGAATCAGAAGAAGAAAGTGACTCCGAAGTGGCAGCAGCCAAATGGGCTAGGAATAAGAAGGTTACTACATGCCAATGGGTCAAAAATTTGGCCAAGGAGGAAAATATGATTTTGATATCACCAAGATCGACAAAATTTTTGACCTGCTACTTCGGGAGAAGCAAATTCAGCTTCCAGCCGATCATGTCATCCCATCGGGCGAGGAGTTGAGAAAGAGGAAGTATTGCAAGTGGCACGACACTGGATCGATAGCACCAATGACGCAAAGTATTCGGGAAGCGAGATCTAATCGGCTACCAAGCAGGGAAAATTAAATTTGAAGATTCGAAGAAGCTGATGAAAATTGATGACAATCCCTTTCCTGTCAACATAGTTCACACGAGTGGGAGCAGCCGATAGTAAAGATTATCGGTCTAAGAGGCCTAACTCTATTAGAATCATCAACAACCACCAGAGGAAACATGACAGACAGGAAGAGAGGTACTATCAAGAAGATGACAGCTTTGATCCCCATCGGAGTTGTGAGTTTTTCAGATTTTGCTGAAATGAGGGGATGAGGGGATGAAACAATTATGGTGGCAGTTATGCTAGAGAGTCTACCGATCTTGTCCCGAGGAAAATCGACTGCAACAAAAGAAACTCCCTGTTCATGAGAGGTTGGGTCCGATTCATCAGGATTTACTGCAAGAAGACTTTGAAGAAGATGAAGATGATACCATGAACCCGCAATGGTGCCCTTCAGATTCTTTCACTAAGAGTCAGAAAAGGAGGGTACAGAGGATGAAGAGCAGGGGTTGGCTCCAAGAAGTCCAAGCCAAGATCGATCGTCGGCTAAAGAAGAAAAAGCAAGAGCACTCAAGGAAAAAGTGGCGTGTTAAGAGCAAGATGCTCCCAACCGATGAGGTCAAAGACGACAAGCCGAAAAGGTTAGCGAAGGGAAAAGTTGTTGCTTCTGCATCGGTCAACATGGTGTTTGTATTACCAGTAGAATATGAGGCTAACCAAGCCGATGCAGATCTCGTGAAAGAATCCCTGGCCAAGTTAGTTTTGTCCCTGAAGCAAGCTATTTTTGAAAAACCAGAGGGGACAGGGCATCGACACCTTAAGCCACTGTATGTTAAAGGTTTTGTCAGTGGCAAGCCGATGTTCAAAATATTGGTTGATGGAGGAGCTGCAGTGAATTTAATGCCATATTCTACTTTCAAGAAGTTGGAAAGAAGTTCAGATGATCTTATCAAGACCAACATGGTCCTCAAGGACTTTGGTGAAAATCCATCGGAGACCAAAGGAGTTTTGAACGTTGAATTGACAATCGGCAGCAAGACTGTTCCCACAACATTTTTTGTCATCGATGGGAAGGGATCATATAGCCTGTTGCTAGGAAGGGGTTGGATCCATGCCAATTGTTGTATTCCTTCGACTATGCATCAGAGCTTAATCCAATGGCAAGGCGACAAGGTGGAAATCGTGTCAGCTGATAGGTCAGTAAACATTGCCAATGTCGATTGAACCCTTTGGGAGATGGACGAAATTGATTGCTTGTCTAGCAAGATTTGGCAAGGAGATTATCTAAAAGTGTCCGATTGTAACATACAGCCAATTGGATACGAAGAGCACCGACTATTGCTTTGAGGGCGTCGTGGAGGGTTCAAGTTTTTACACCAAGGACATTGTAGATGATCTCGATGGCAAACTGGGACAAGGCTTCATGTCGGCCGACGACTTAGAAGAAGTTGATATAGGTCTAGGAGATAGGCCTAGGCCAACATTTATTAGTAAAAATTTGTCTTCTCAATTTAGAAACAAGCTAATAGAACTTCTGAAAGAATATAAGGATTGTTTTGCTTGGGAGTATTTTGAGATGCCAAGACTTAGCCGATCGATTGTGGAACATCGGCTTCCTATCAAACCAGCATATCGACCATTTAAGTAATCAGCTAGGAGATTCAAATTCGATATGTATGACGCCATTAAGGCCAAAATCACTCAATTATATGATGCCAGTTTCATTCGGCCATGAAAGAGCAATATTTTATTCAAGCAAAAGGCTTCTGGATGCAGAGACAAGGTATTTCCGGTGGAGAAGTTATGCTTATGCTTGTATTTTTCTTGCACAAAGTTAAGGCACTATTTGTTATCTAATGAATGCACCATAATTTGCAAAGCCGATGTTGTCAAGTACATGTTATCGGCTCTAGTACTGAAAGGGCGAGTTGGGAAATGGATCTATGTCTTAACAGAGTTTAATCTCAGGAATGAGTCGCCCAAAGCAGTCAAAGGACAAACCATAGCCGATTTCATTGTTGAGCATCGTGACGACTCAATCGGCTCAGTTGATATAGCGCCCTAGACTTTGTTCTTTGATGGATCAGTTTGTACCCATGGTTGTGGTATCGGCTTGGCCATCATATCACCTAGGGGGAAAGTTTTGAGTTTGCCTATACTATTAAGCCCAATGCTACAAATAATCAAGCTGAGTATGAGGCGATTCTCAAAGGACTATAACTCTCGAAGGAAGTTGAAGCCGATGTCGTGGAAATCATGGGAGATTCTTTGTTGGTCATCAATCAATTAGCTAGAGAATATGAGTGCAAGAATGACACATTGATGATCTACTACGAAAAGTGTCGAGAATTAATGGAAAGTTTTCGGCTGGTGACTTTGACCCATATTCCTCGAGAGCAAAATGTTGAAGCTAATGATTTGGCTCAGGGGGCATCGGGATACATTCCGATGATGAAAGACATCGAGGTAGACAATCGCAACCGATGATTGGAGGTATGATGTTTTCAATTATTTAAAGAATCCTTCTCAATCGGTTTCTAGAAAATTGTGTTACAAAGCCTTAAGATATGTTTTGCTGGACGACGAGCTGTATCATCGGACGATTGATGGAGTCTTGCTAAGATGTTTGAGTGCCGATCAAGCCAAGGTTGTGATGGGCAAAGTACATGAAGGCATATGCGGGACTCATCAATCGGCTCACAAGATGAACCGCGCTTCGACGAGCCGGGTATTTTTGGCCGACGATGTTGGAAGATTGCTTCGAGATATTATAAAGGTTGTCAAGATTGTCAGAAATTCAGAGCAATTCAATGAGCACCAGTGTCGGCTATGAATCCCATAATCAAGCCATGGTCGTTCAGAGGATGGGGAATTGACATGATCGGCCAGATTAATCCACCCTCGAGCAAAGGACATAAGTTCATATTGGTGGCAACCGATTATTTCATGAAGTGGGTGGAGGCAATCTCGTTGAAGAAGGTTGATTCTGGGGATGCAATTCAGTTCGTCAAAGAGCATATAATATACCGATTTGGTGTTCCTCAGACAATTACAACAGATCATGGATCTATCTTCATATACAATGAGTTTGTCCAATTTGCAAAAAGTATGGGGATTAAATTATTGAATTCTTCACCGTACTATGCACAAGCCAATGGATAAGTAGAAGCATCCAACAAAAGTCTGATCAAGTTGATCAAGAGGAAGATCTCTAAGTTTCCAAAGCAATGGCACAGCCGATTGACCGAAGCATTGTGGTCCTATTGGATGGCTTATCATGGGTCGATCCAAGTTCCTCCTTACAAGCTAGTTTATGGGCATGAAGCCGTGTTGCCATGGGAAAGTGTCATCAGCTCAAGAAGGATTGATTTACAAGATGAGTTGACAGCCGATGACTATCACAATCTTATGGTAGATGAATCGAAAGAATTAGTTCAGTCCAGGATGCGTGCTTTGGAAAAGGTGACACGGGATAAGGAAAGAATCGCTCGTCATTACAACAAGAAGGTTGTGCCAAAATCTTTTTCAGAATGTGAGTTGGTTTGGAAGTTGATTTTTTCGATTGGGACTCAAGATAATAAATTCAGCAAGTGGTCACCAAATTGGGAAGGGACTTTTTGAATCTACAAGTCCGTTTCTAAAGGAGCTTACATGTTGCGAGGGCTTGATGGAGAAGTTTTTGGAAGGGCTCTCAACGGAAAGTATTTGAAAAAAATATTTTCCAAGTGTTTGGATTAATTCATGATTTGGCTGTGTTATGCCGATACATGGTAGCCGATGTGTTTTCATCGCCTTTAGATGGTCTATATGAATTATATCGCCCTTAGTCTCTTCAAAGTTATCATAATCGGTTGTGCTCTGCTGATATGTGATGGTCAATACAAGTTGTGTCACCCTTAGACTTTATAATCTATCAAATTCGGTTGTGTTATGCTGATGGACAATAGCCGATTGCTCTTAATCAAGTTATAATTTTATCAATGATCAATTGACATTGTAAAATTAGGGGGCACATACACACACAAAAAGTGAACTCAAGTGGACTTCAAAACTTTTGTGGACTTCGAAAATTTTCAACGCATGAGAAACTGCATTGCAAGGTCAGCAAAAATTATATTACAAGTGTGCAATTATATTACAAATGTGCAATTCACAGGAGTTCACAAGGGTTACAATAATCGGCAGAAGTTATATTACAGAAGTTTACGAGATCATCACAAAAGTTCACAAATGTTCGACTTCTAAGACCTATTACATCAATCGGCTTAGCCGGATATAAACTCATTGATTGCCGATATCGTTCTTCGCCGAATTTGATCAATGGCTTCAATGGCTTTGGCGTCGGCTGCATCATTCCCAGGGATCACATTTAAGGCCTTCGTAAGATTTGACAAATTCCTCATCGAAGCCTTCAACTTGGATTTTTGCTCTCATTTTGCCCTTGGGAGATCGGCAATCCTTTGCTCTTCAGATGCCATATTAGCATCACACTTGGCGAGCTTAGCTAGTAGCTCTTCTGCGTTTGCACAGCCGATCAAGGTTGGAGGTGGGCTCAGCAGTCATTTTATCAAGCCTGGCCTTGTCTTCAAGTATGGATTGCCGATTGGCTTCAATTGTGGCTTCAAGGGCCGTTCTCTCTCGCCGATCGGCTATCCGTTGTTTGGCCCTTTCAAATTTGTGTCGATGTTGTTCAAGATATACGCCTTGGGAGATGGCATCGGCTATGTGGTCTGGGAGCTGATCTTGAATTTCTTTGAATCTGGCTCTGATCGCTCCACAATCAGTGACTAAGAAGTCTAGGGAACTTTCTAGCCGTTTAGCCATATCCGATAGCATAGCCTTCAAGTCATCGGCAAGAGGGGCTAAGGCTTTTTTGCTGGTATCTTCCTCATCATCCATGAACTCCTTGATGTCAAAAGGGAACATGTCGGCTAGAGCCTGCAAGGAAAATATTGGGATTGTTAAGTGTTGACTCTAGAAAGTTTAAACAACCGATTTGGCATTTGAGAGAAGGACTTACAGGGATGATGGGAGCTGATGTTGCTTCTGCCTCAACGTTATGGCTGCCCCTAGCCAATGGAGTTCGTTCACTTGATGCATGGGAGGCAGGTGTTGAAGAACAAGAAGGCTGCACAAAAAGAGAGACAAGACTGATTAAGCATCGGTTAGATGAAAATTGAGAGGAGCTTGAGTATAGAATAACCGATGGAGGTGGAGCCGGCTTCTTCCTTATGGCCAATTTCTTTTTCTGCAAGACAAAGAACTTAATGAAGTGTTGAATGTGAGAATTTAAAGGAAGAGGATTTAGGAAGAATGCATACTGGCTGAGGTCGAGGTTGAGGTTGACGTCTTCGAGGACTTGGTGTTTTAAGAGGAGCTGAGTCGTCGGCTGGTGGCGTTTGCACAGTTCTCCTTGTCTCGCTTGTATCGGCTGCAGCCTCATCAACAGCTTCCTCTAGCTCTTCTTGATACAAGAATGCCTCCACATCTGGGTCTAAGTCCGGCAAGTCATCAGCAATAGTTGTCTTTTGCCTTTTAGATGTTTCTTCTGTGCAGTCGATGGATCGGCAGCCGATGGCTTGGCCCTTTTCTTTTTTGCCTCAGTGCGGATTGGCTGACGCATTTGGTCTTGAAGCAGGGAGGTAACCTTGGGTGCATTGAAGCCGATCAAGGAAGGGGCGAGGCCACCACTATTTGGGAAGATCCCTGCAGCATATTGGATGGTGGCTCCAGTGTTGCTAACATGAGGAGGAGAGGAATCGGTAGTTTGCAAATAGGAAAAGACATGGTTAAATTTTAAAGAATGTTAGCCAATTAATGGAGAATTTGACAAAGGAAAAGTGCTTACCTCTGGAACCGATTCCGGAAGAATGGTAGTCATATATGAAGGGTTTCGCGGAAGCTACGCTAGCCGAAAACAAAAATTTTCTACCGCGCAAACCAGGAACACTTGCAAGTAAGGGCCGATAGATCATTACCGATTGGAGTAGAGTGCAGGCGGAATAGCCAATCGGGGCAATCCGATCCGGAACAGCGTAGCCGATTTCCGAGCACCGATTCGCCAATCGGCGATTCGAGTCGTCCGGCCGCGTTCTCACGCCTCGCTCCGTGCGCCGACCGCAGCCGATTCCACCACAGCCGATCGCTCCATTGCGGCCGATCGCCGATCAACAGCGCGCAACGTAGCAGCGCCTCTACCGGTATCCACACGTTCGGGGACGAACGCCGTACACCCGTGTGCTAGCACGCGATGCAAGGCTAGGGTTTGGCTCGAAAGTGGGGAGGGTTTCCGTGGAGATTGATCTCGACGACTTCATTGCACGCGATGCAATTGACATGTCGCAGCTCTCCACCCCTCCCTCCTTTATATAGAGTTGGCCGACTGGGACTAGTGGCCGATCAAGACTCTATTTTGAATCGGATCCTATCCGAATCTCACGAGTTGGCTGCCCATACGTCGTAAGCCCATAGGACTCTATCCGATCGGATCCCTATCCGATCGAGCCGTATCCGAGTCCAACTCGAATGCCTGTTCTTATCCCCTTAAGCGTGCGACCACAGGTTCGGGTATACTTGGTTTCGGCTATAGTCTAACTTAGCCGACCGTCGGCTCGAGTCCAACTCAGCCGGCACATCCAACACGGCGCCTAGCAACACATATTGACACCATAGTATACAAGAATATAATATCGGCTCGAACATGTAATGTGTACACAAATCCCTTTGCCTCACGATACCGTAAGCTATAGGCAAGATGTGTGCCATCCCTTCAATAGCTTAACCATTCACTCGAACCGTATTGGATTATCGTAGCGTTGATTGACTCCTCAATCAACTTAGCATGGCCATGCATTTCCATAATCCATTACCTCGAGGGCCGAGATATCTCTCCAAAGGAGGGGCAAATTCCATCTTGATCACTCACATCCCACTCCATGTTTCATAGCAAACCCAAAAACTACCTTTATAACTACCCGATTACGGAATAGCGTTTGGTAGTCCCAAAGTAGGCTACTACACATGTTGGAATCCATGGTGATCTCGAGGTCTAAGGACTTTGTACCAACACTACCGAGACCAACTAATGGCACATTAATTCTGTAGTGTCTCATGGTGGGTCTATCCAACAATGTGTTCTCCAACACATATGTCCATGTTTATTGATTTGGTATCTCCATACCCATGATCTATGAGACATGATCATCAATCAATAAACATGCCGATCTTAGAATCATATTTGTTCCAACAATATGACATATGATCGAGGATCGTTTAGAAATAGATTCATACATATCGAGTCTCATAAATAAGTCACGTACTTATTGATCAATACAAGATGTCTATTTCATGGGCGAATAACACTTTATTCATAAATACATAAACATTGACGTGATATCCAACATCTCCATGTTGCCTCTAGGGCATATCACTAACAATCTCCCACTTGCACTAGAGTCAATCATGTAAGTATCTAATACCCATTGCTCTTGTGTGCGCCTCATGCTTCGGTGAGGAGAGGTTTTGTCGGCGGATCGGCTATGTTGAGATCCGTGTGCACTTTGCATATCTTGACATCACCTCTATCCACTATCTCGCGGATGAGATGATATCGCCGAAGTATATGTTTGGACTTCGATGTGACCTCGGATCCTTGGCTTGCGCAATGGCTCCACTATTATCACAATAGAGAGACATTGGACCGAGTCGCACTGTCATCACACCAAGCTCGAAACGAATTTCTTGATCCAAACGGCCTCCTTTGCGGCTTTCGAAGCAGCAATGTACTCGGCCTCCGTTGTAGAATCAGCAACGTATCTGCTTGGAACTCTTCCAGCTAAGCTGCGCCTCCTTTCGGGCGAACACGAACCCGATTGCGATCTATAATCATCCTTGTCCGTTTGGAAGCTAGCATCGGTGTAACCACTTACAACGAGCTCTTCTTCACCTCCATAGACTAGGAACATATCCTTAGTTCTTCTCAAGTACTTAAGGATATTCTTTACGCATCCAGTGACCTTCACCGTTCGACGGTATCGCTCGTAGCACTCAAAGCGTACGAGACATGCGGCGTGTACAAAGCATGGCATACATGATGGATCCAATTGCCGAAGCATATGGAACCATACCCATCTTATTCCGCTCATCATGTGTCGAGGACACGATTCTTGCTAAGATTAATGCCATGTGACATGGGCAAGAAACCTTTCTTGGAATCATGCATGTTGAACCTTTTCAACACCTTGTCAATGTATGTACTTTGGCTTAATCCAATTAGCCTCTTGGATCTATCTCTATAGATCCGAATGCCTAATATATGTATGTGCCTCCCTAAGTCTTTCATGGAAAAACTATTTTTCAATGAAGACTTGACGGATTCTAGCATAGGGATATCATTTCCAATCAACAATATGTCATCCACATATAAGATTAGAAATACAATTGCGCTCCCACGACCTTTTTGTAAACACAGGCCTCTTCTTCATTTTTGATGAAACCAAACCCTTTGATTACTTCATCAAAACGAATATTCCAACTCCGAGATGCTTGCTTCAATCCATAAATGGATTTCGTAGCTTGCATATCTTTCAGTGATTCGGATCGACAAAACCCGAGGTTGTATCATGTATACATCCTCGCTTAGGTTTCCATTTAGGAAAGCCGTTTTGACATCCATCGCCATATCTCATAATCGAAATATGCAGCAATCGCTAGGATAATCCGAATAGATTTAAGCATTGCGACGGGCGAGAAGGTTTCATCATAATCAACTCCTTGAATCTGTTTAAAACCTTTCGCCACCAATCGCGCCTTATAGATGTGAACATTTCCATCCATATCGGCCTTTTCTTAAAAACCCATTTACACTCAATGGTTTTGACACCATCGGGTGGATCAACCAAGTTCCAAACTTGATTGTCGTACATGGATTCTATTTCGGATTTCATGGCTCCAAGCCACTTGTTGGAATCGGGTCCCACCATCGCTTCCTCATAGGTCTTAGGCTCATCGTTGTCTAACAACAATATATCACGTTGTTCCGCACTGTGACATCGGGTGCACGACGTGATCTTTCGACCTCCGTGGGGGGTGTGTCTACAACGGGTGGCGCAACACTTTGCTCCTCCGTTGTGGTTCTGTGGTCGCGAAACGTTTTACGGTGTTTCTTGAACTTCTTCAAGATGCACCCTGCTCCCACTAACCCTTCTTGAAAGAAACTCTTTCTCCAAGAAGACACCGTGTCGGGCGATAAACACTTTGCCTTGTTCCCGATTATAAAAGTAATATCCCTTAGTTTCCTTAGGATATCTCACAAAGAAGCACTTGTCGATTTGGGTGTGAGCTTGTCGGAGAACGTTTTACATAAGCTTCGCATCCCCAAATTTTGAGAAAAGACAAACTAGGGGTTGCCACTGTCCATATCTCATATGGTGTCTTTTCAACGACTTAGATGGAACTCTATTTAGTGTGAGCGCAATGTTTCAAGAGCATATCCCCGAAGGATAACGGAAGATCACTTTGGCTCATCATCGACCGCACCATGTCCAACAAGGTGCGATTTCTCCGTTCGGACACTCCGTTCCATTGTGGAGTTCTGGAGGAGTCAACGTGGAACAATTCCACAATCTTTCGAGATGATTACCAAACTCTTGGCTCAAGTATTCCCCTCCACGATCGATCGTAGAAACTTGATTGTTTTCCCTAAATGATTAGTACTTCATTCTGGAATTCTTTGAACTTTTCAAAGGATTCGGACTTATGCCTCATTAAGTAGATATAGCCATATCTACTAAAGTCATCGGTAAAGGTAATGAAGTACGATAACCACCTCTCGGCCGTTGAGCTCATTGGTCCACATACATCGGTATGTACGAGTGCCAACAAGTCACTTGTTCTCTCACTGTGCCCCGTGAAAGGTGCCTTTGTCATCTTACCAAGTAAACAAGACTCACATGTCTCAAATGATTCAAAATCAAAAGAGTGAAGCAATCCATCCTTATGGAGCTTCTCCATGCGTTTCTTATTTATATGGCCTAAGCGACAATGCCGGATAAACGTGGGGTTTATATCATTAGAGAGTTGCCTTTACGTATTAATGTTAAAGATGGGAGACGCTTCAAGATTCAAAACGTATAATCCATTCACCAATGGAGCATGAAAATAGAACATATCTCGAGATATATTGAACAACCATTGTCCATTGATCTAAAATCATATCCTTCCGCTTGCAAACATGAAGCGGAAATAACGTTTTGACATAGTGTTGGAACACAATAACAATTATTCAATTCCAAAACTAATCCACGAAGGTAGATGAAGTGGTACTGTCCGACGACAAGCTGTAGCAACGCTTGCTCCATTGCCGACGCGCAGTTCACCTCGCCCCTTCTCAATCCTCTACTTCTTCTCATTCCCGCAACGATTTGCAAATATGAGCTACGATCCGGTATCAAATACCCAAGAGTCGGTAGGTGAAGTAGCAAGATTAATGTCTATAACATTAATACACGAAGCGAAGTCGTACTTTGCTTTTTTGAGATCCTCCATGTACTTCTTGCAGTTCCTCTTCCAGTGGCTCTGTCTCCTTGCAATAGAAGCAAACGGCATCGATGCCGCCGACCCCTTCTTGCCCTTCTTTGCATTGGAGGCACTCACGATCTCATCGGGAGTTAACTTCCTCTTGGTGCAAAGTTTCTTGACGGTGGTTTGCGCTTTGCCTTGCATCATCATCACATGATGACCATTTTTACGGATACTCTCCTCGTGTCTTTAGCATCCCATGCAATTCAGCCAAGGTCCTATCCATATTGTTCATGCGATAATTCAATATGAATGGCTCGACGCTCGGAGGAGCGGCGGAGAATCACATCGGTAGCCAACTCTTGGCTAAGGGGAAAACCTAGTTTTCCAGGACTCTCAATGTAGCCAATCATTTTTATCACATGCGGGCGACGGGATTCTCCTCAACAAGCACACGCAAACAAGGACTTCGAGGTGTTGAACCTCTCGGCCCGAGCTTGGTTCTCAAACATGCTAGGCAGTCCACTGAATAATAGTGTGAGCATCCTTTGCTCTCATATTGCTTACGAAGCTCGGGGGACATTGTAGCAAGCATGAGACAGCTTATGTCTAGGGCATCATTAGTGTGCTTCTCGTAAGCTCTCCGTGCGGTTGCGGTGGCATTATTTGGCAAATCCTCGGGATAGGGTACTTCAAGAACGTACTCCTTACGCTCTTGCTTGAGAACAATTCTCAAGTTGCGATACCAATCCATAAAGTTTGTTCCATTTAATTTTTCCTTTTCGAGAATAGATCGCAAATTAAAAGCCTTGGGTGTAGTATTAGCCGCCATTTATTCTACAACGAGAAAAAGCAAAGTTTAGCACAATGTTTATGCTATGTCTATTGTTAAACAATTTAACATTAGACTCCCATTACGTATTTTCCACCTTCCCTCTAGGTTACGTATTGGGTCAAGATCCACATGTTAATTAATTTTCTAGTGAGCTTTGGCATCCTTGCTAGAAGATTAATAACATCGGTAAGCAACTCCTTGCTAATCACATCTCTATGTGACTCTTGTTGTTGGTGTGGCATCTCCATGCCCCGGCCCCAACCTATGCCCCAAGGCCCAAAATTGTTTTGATAGCCTTGTTAAGTAAACCAAATGCTCTGTTTGTATATGTCCGACATATACCCTCGTGTTATGATAGAGAATGGCACTCTGCTTTGGCGGACCCACCATTGGCGAGCATAACGGTGGCGGAGTGCAACATTTGGAAGGGCATCATTACTACTTAATTTTGTGAGGGATGCTATCCTATCAAACAAACATATCACATATATGAAAGTAGGTAGAATAACATATAATGAAATAGTATGGCCCCCTTCACATGGTGATCTCCATCTCCATGCCGGTGTAGAGGATCTCCATCTTCATCACCGTTCTTTCGAGTGCCGAATGCTTGATTTCTTCAAACTAAGCTACTACTATAGAAGCTCTAATTGAAGATTACATCGACTCGCAGGTCGTGAAAGAATATTACAAGCATTGCACGTATGAAAGAATATTACGGGGATTGCACATATGAAAGAATATTACATGCATCACATGCATCTCATACATCTCATACATACAATGGGGCCATACCATCTCAAAGCATTCTGCAAAAACAAGTTAGGCGTAGAAACGTTTTCTACTTATCGCGAGAGATACGGCATCGAGACAACCTATAAGGAGGGTATGCACACGGCGGTCCTATAAGGAGGGAACACCACACGAAATTCATAGATCCAATCTATGAAATCGCTTACGGAACCATGTCGGCATAATCATATTATGCTGTCCCGATACACTATCAAGGGAGATGGTTTGCGTAGGCGCGAGGCAGCAACAAAATCGGACTACGAGATAGCTTCGGTATAATCACATTATACCGTTCCGATACACTATCAAGGAACGCTATCTCGAACCCAACTCAAACCGAGTTACATGGAAATTGCTTCGACGTAATCACATTACGTCGTTCCGATACACTATCAAGGAACGCAATTACCATTAACTCTCCTCAACGAATCCGTAAAACCGATTGATCTAATCAACCCAGTGCACAAAACTTGTTCCAGGATCCAATCTAAAACCCGAACTAAGCAAGATTAGCTCGATACCCTTGAAGGGTTTCGCGGAAGCTACGCTAGCCGAAAACAAAAATCTTCTACCGCGCAAACCAGGGAACACTTGCAAGTAAGGGCCGATAGATCGTTACCGATTGGAGTAGAGTGCGGCGGAATAGCCAATCGGGGCAATCCGATCCGGAACAGCGTAGCCGATTCCGGAGACGGCCAGATTCGCCAATCAGCCGATTCGAGTCGTTCGGCGCGTTCTCACGCCTCGCTCCGTGCGCCCGAGCCGCGGCCGATTCCACCACGGCCGATCGCTCCGGTTGCGGCCGATCAGCCGATCAACGGCGCGCAATGTAGCGGCGCCTCACCGGTATCCACACGTTCGGGGACGGAACGCCGTACACCGTGTGCTAGCACGCGATGCAAGGCTAGGGTTTGGCTCGAAAGTGGGGAGGGTTTCCGTGGAGATTGATCTCGGCGACTTCATTGCACGCGATGCAATTGACATGTCGCACTCTCCACCCCTCCCTCCTTTATATAGAGTTGGCCGGCGGGACTAGTGGCCGATCAAGACTCTATTTTGAATCGGATCCTATCCGAATCTCACGAGAGTTGGCTGCCCATACGTCGTAAGCCCATAGGACTCTATCCGATCGGATCCCTATCCGATCGAGCGTATCCGAGTCCAACTCGAATGCTGTTCTTATCCCTTAAGCGTGCGACCACAGCAGGTTCGGTATACTCGGTTTCGGCTATAGTCTAACTTAGCCAGCGTCGGCTCGAGTCCAACTCAGCCGGCACATCCGGCGGCGGCTAGCGGCACATATTGACACCATAGTATACAAGAATATAATATCGGCTCGAACCTGTAATGTGTACACAAATCCCTTTGCCTCACGATACCGGTTAAGCTATAGGCAAGATGTGTGCCATCCCTTCAATAGCTTAACCATTCACTCGAACCGTATTGGATTATCGTGCATTGATTGACTCCTCAATCAACTTAGCATGGCCATGCATTTCCATAATCCATTACCTCGAGGGGCCCGAGATATCTCTCCAAAGGAGGGGCAAATTCCATCTTGATCACTCACATCCCACTCCATGTTTCATAGCAAACCCGAAAACTACCTTTATAACTACCCGGTTACGGAATAGCGTTTGGTAGTCCCAAAGTAGGCTACTACACATGTTGGAATCCATGGTGATCTCGGGTCTAAGGACTTTGTACCAACACTACACGAGACCAACTAATGGCACATTAATTCTGTAGTGTCTCATGGTGGGTCTATCCAACAATGTGTTCTCCAACACATATGTCCATGTTTATTGATTTGGTATCTCCATACCCATGATCTATGAGACATGATCATCAATCAATAAACATGCCGATCTTAGAATCATATTTGTTCCAACAATATGACATATGATCAGGGATCGTTTAGAAATAGATTCATACATATCGAGTCTCATAAATAAGTCACGTACTTATTGATCAATACAAGATGTCTATTTCATGGGCCCGAATAACACTTTATTCATAAATACATAAACATTGACGTGATATCCAACATCTCCATGTTGCCTCTAGGGCATATCACTAACAATATACATGGAAGCCGACTGATGAAAAAGATGTTTTTTCCACTCAATCCACCATCGGTCAAAGCTAGCACTCCTCATCATGGCCAGTGCACTATTGTCTATCTTTGCTAAGGGTAGGGCCTTCAATATCCAATAGCTTCGCATCATAAGTGTTGAGCCGATTTCCCCCTTGTTTGGATTTTCGGTGAAGTACGGGCGATCGGCGGTAGTCCCATTCCCATCTATCGCTTGAGTCATGGGATGGTAGAACTCATATGACAGGACATTTCTTCCTTTATGGATGCCAAGCGGGAGGACGCATGGAGAAATAGCGGCCGAGAAGACTTTCCTTGATTTGTCATCTCTCTCGGAGTTGATTTCATTGAACACAAAGTCACGGGGCAACTCAAAGTTTTCAAAGTTTGCATATGCAAACCAAATCCTTGTGCTCTTCGGGAATCCATCATAGAGGTTGCGAACCAATCACTAAGAAGTTCGGTGATAACTTGGATCCGGGATAAGAAGATGTAGCTTCTCCAAATGACATGCATCGGCGCATTGTGACTTCTTCATCGTCTTCATCTGTCGTCGGCTCTGCTCTTGGGAATTTAGCCTC
>JAIFGZ020000058.1:600000-891434 GCA_019925245.2 Oryza australiensis | reverse complement strand
CGCCGAGCCGGACCCCTCCTTCCACCCCGCGCCCGCGCCTCGAGCCCCCCCGCGCCTATAAAAAGGGCGGTGCCCGCGATTCCACCGCACCGCCGCCGTTTTCGCTGCTCCCGAGCACCACCAAGCAAGGGCCGCCGCCGTTTAGCCGTCGCCGCCGTGCGCAAGCCTGGCCCCCGTGCCCCTTGCTCCTCCCAGCCGCCGTCGCCGGTAAGTCCCCTTTGCGCCGCCTTGTCCCTCACCGCGCGCCTCTGTTTCCCTCCTGCACCGGCCGAACACCTTGCGGGCATGGAACAAGTGCGCGAGAAAAGGAAAAAGAAAAAGAAAAGAAAAAGAGAAAAGAAAAATAGGGAAAAATTAGGAAAAATTTTGGAAAATTTGAAAAATATTTTGGGATGACTTGAGTAAAATTTTGGGCAAAAATAAATTATTTTCTCGCATATTTTCTCAGTGCAAAGTTTGAAAAATCGGAATCGGACGTTTCGGAATTTTATTTCGCATCGTTTTCAATCCAGATTCCGTTTAATTCTTTCCCGCCATCGAAATAGGTTTCGCTTTTGTGCTCAAACCCTCAAATTTCGAGCACGAATTTTCTTCGCTGATATTTTCAAACGTAAATTCCAAATTTAATTGTGATCGCCGACTTTGCGAAAACCCTAGGTCATCGGTTCGATTCCAAAACCCGGATTTTCCTCGCAACCCTTGTCCTAACTCGAGTAGAATTTTCGGCAAAACTTCTGGAGTTGTTTTCATGGCTTTTGTGGTTCTTTTCGTCGGGTGTTTTGTTGAATTCTAACTGAATTCAATTGATCTTTCGCACGTACGGGTAGCTTTGAAGAAACCGGCATCGACACCGCCGAAGATCCCACCCCTCAAGTGTGCGAGCAAGGCAAGTCTTCACACCCTTTGAACATATTGATCCCAATTGCGAAATGATGTTATTTTAAACTCTAAACATGCATGCTTCACCGAGTTACCTATACTTGTTGTGCCATTCCTTGCTATTGAGTACCTTTAGAATTACTCCTTGTAACTCGCGATGTGATACAAATAACCAAAGCATAACTTCGGTAAACTGCTAGCCATGCTATACTTAGATTTATGCATACTCATGACTTTATGAAAAAAGCTTATGCTTGGGCAACTACCTTAGGGGAGGTAGTTGAGATTCGGCATGTGGAGACATGAGCGCCACATGACCATGATGAATTAAGTTGGATGAAAATTGAAAGTACTATACAAATGTTTTAGGCCTGGGCGGCTAGGATGTTTTGGGTGGATTCCAGGAAAAGGCAAGTGCCGACCACAGTCAGTGGACCGAGCCATGAGATAGCCGGAAACGAGCCGCATAACCGTACTTCTCGAATGGGGATAGACCTAGCTGATTAAATAGCCGAGCGGAGGCGGTATCCTTGCATAGATGGTTCTCTATGAGGTGGTATGGGATGATAATGAGGCTGCGGCCTTTGATATGAATGGTGGGAATAAGCGATGTTAAATAAACTCAAAGATCTGGAAAGACTTCCTTACCCGGGTGCGCCTGAACTCCTCTCACCGCTAGAAAAGGACGGCTAGAGTGCATGAGGGCTTAAGTTCATGGAGCGGGTACGCCAAAGCAAGGTTATCGAAAGGCTTTGCCGTGACTGTCTCATGTGTTGAGGCGTAGGCTCATTTGTTAAGTGTCGCGGAGTACGGGTAAAGTGTACATCCACCAGCGGTGAGTGAATCAATCTATTCGAATAGCCGTGCTCGCGGATATTGAGCATCGTGACAAGACTTTCGCTTGGCTAGATTTTTAAACTTAAAACCGCTGGGATGGGTATGCATGATGGTTTCATTCGCTTGGTGGATCAACTTCTCGAGAATGCGAGAAGGGGTGGACTCCCGAAAAATCATGACGAGTCGAGACGGGAAGCCATCCTTGGGATCACGATGGATGGTAGCAGAACCGTCGCCGGGTTAATGAACTATGAAATTAAAACTTGATTTGGCTAGTCGGTAGGCTTGTGAAAAGAATTGTGAAAACGGCTTTACGCAAAAATAACCCTAGCCATGTTCTTTGAATAACCCTATCATATGCATCAATTCACGTGTTGACTTGCCGAGTACGGTTGGTACTCACCCTTGCTATACGCACAAACCTCCAATGATGGAAATGAAGAGCCGTAAGACCCCTACGCGTACTACCCTGAGGGCGAAGGAACCGACGCGCATACTAGACCTTAGCCCGGTCGTTGCACGTGGCAATTGACGGCCGCCGCCTCTTTCCATTGCCTTATCTAAACTCGTTTTTGTGTTGTATTCGGACCATAAGGTCCGTGGGATGAACAATGCCTTCGGGCCTATTTATGTAATAATGGTATTGTAAGACTATTCGTGCATGCGCACTTGATTATCCAAGAATGCATTCGTGGGTACCAACTACTTGATCCAGGAAATGGTACTATGAACACGAAAGATTCCCGACTCAAAATTGGGGGTCCACAGAGCGGTATCGAGCCATGCGACCGTAGGCTAAGACCAAATGGCGCCCTACCCCAACTAGATGGCTAAAGGAAATATCCCTACAAGTAGGATCAGTTTTAAACCATTATTTCCGAAAATGCAAATATATCTTTTCTACATCCGTATTTCTTTTACCAAATAATTATGATAGCTCTCTCCCGCTAACCCCAAGTTGCCACATAGTGCGATGTCAAACCACGACGGAACCCGGGAAGTCACTATTCCGCGAGACGAGGGGTTCGTGGTACAACTTCGGTCCCTACTATGGTGTTTGAGGTACCCGGAACCGCCCACTTATCACACCAAAAGACATGGCTCCGAGATGTATCCACTCGGGAGGCCCGTATCCATAGAAGCCCGCATGGGGAGTGAGACATCCTACTGCTTCCACACTCGCTACCACCGGGATCTAGCAGAAGCTGCTATTCGAGATGCCGCTCGCGAGGCCTTCCTTCGCCTTAATGCGGAACACCGTGCCAACTCACAATGACGGAGTTCGTGCATCATCCTTACCGCGAAGAGGGCAACCCGTCTCGCACCGTGGAGGCTACCCCCCGTTACAACCCGATGGTCACGCGTTTGCTCGCGTTGAGCCGGAGACAAAGAGACGAGCCGCTACGAGGAGGCCCCGCTCGAGATCAACGACCGCAGTCACGCCTCAATGATCTCGGTCACAGCCACCAAGGCTGGGAGACCAGATAAGCATGCCGCAGACTCAAATTGCAGCCAATGGTGCCTAAGACGAGGAACTCTCGGACCGCTACATGGCCCGGGGAAGCTGGTAGAGCTGGAAGAGCACCAGAAGAGCAAGAGCAACAGATCAATCAACCAGAGGAGCAATCTGTTGCACACTCGTCCCCGTCTACGCTCGCAGTATTTCCACCGAGCCTCGCACCATCACCTCCCGTCCTGTGCCCGACCACTATTACCTTATGACTCCAGCAAGCTTAGATACTTTTCAAGCTATGATGGAGCAAGCTTTCATGTTGAGCACGTAGTCCGCACCGCACTGGTAGACCCCACTGTTGTCACATCCATGGGACCCACCCCGAGCTCCGGCCGGGATCGAGAGGGTAACCCCATCCAGATCTACACCGATACGGAGTCCGAGGCGGAGCCCATGGAGATCAAATGGGAGTCTAGCGACACCGACCCAATGGAGGAGGAAGCTCCCCTCGTCGCCCGACTCACACGGGAGGCCCCTCACCCGCCGCACCGCTCGCAAGAGTACGCGGCCACCGAGTCGGAAGATTCGGCGTGACTCCGAGGCCACCACCTCCGAGCCGTGGGGACTTCGGTTTGCTTCAGCGAGCCAGACCACCCACTTCCGGCGCCTGGCTCTTGCGGATGGATGGAGGACTAGGCGGAGGACCTTCCCAGCCGCGGCAGCACTTCCTATTTCCCTTAATTAGTTGAGGTAGTTGGACGATATAATTATTATTGCTATCCTGGCATGGAGGACTGTGTGTGTACAAATCAGTGTACCCTTTATGTAATATGATGAACCTAAGCATCGCCTTGCGATGTCTTAATTCGTATGCTTATTATTATTTCACCTTGATCGTTGATTGAAGATCATTCGAAAGAACTTGAAGAAAAATTCCCAGTGAACTATAACCTAAACTAGTCCGATCTCTTGATTCGTCTCCTCTCTTCGATGGCACATCGTCGCAGAGCCGCAGCCACCAACGAGAACCCGCGGAGAATCCTAACCCTCCACCCCGGGTGGAGGTCATGGCTTTGCACCCGGCCTACTCCAAGCGATTGCTAATAATCAAGGAGGTCGAGGAGGATCGAGTCCGGGAGAATTCATGAGGCTAAGCCACCCACTTTTCCACGGCCGAAGAACCTATGGACGCCGAAGATTGGCTAAGAGTGATAGAGAAGAAGCTAACCCTCGTCGAGTCCGAGAAGCGATAGAGTTGTCTTCGCTACTAACCAGGTGGGAGGGTCCCGCAAGTGATCGGTGGGATACCTACAAGAAACACGAGCCGAAGACGCCGGCGAACCAACATGGGAGGAATTCACGGCAAGGCGTTCAGTGAGAATTTCGTGCCAGGCTGCGTTATGAGGATGAAGAAAAACGAGTTCCGCGGACTCACGTCAAGGGAACACCTCAAGACAAGAATATCGAACAAGTTCACCCGCTTGCCGTTACGCCACCGTGACTGACCGCCGACGAGGAAGAGAAGATAGACAAGTTCATTGAGGGACTAAATGACGAATCCGAGGGACCGATGATCGGGCAGGATCACACCGGTTCCAAAGCCTCATCAACAAGGTCGTCCGGCTTGAGCATGACCAAAAGGTGGTAGACAATAACCGCAGAGGAGGCTCGCTATGGCTCGCCCATTTCGTGAACGCCACAACGTCCCAAGGGAGCCACCCCGCCCGGATGGAAGCCAAACGTCCCTAAGAATCGGACGTTCTCTCGCTTCCGACCATGTCAACAGTCGCCTACACCACAGCCTTCGTACACCCACACCAACCCTAGCCGCTCCGGAAGAAGGCATGTGAGCTGCTTTCAATCATGGAGAATTCGGGCACTACTCCAATAGCCGCCCAAAACCACGCAACACCCCGTGCGCACCGGCGCCAATGCAACACCCGTCCGAGGAACCCCCACCCCCGTGGCGACGAGGTCCTGCTCAGACCCCGCTACCCAACGAGGCCGGCACCGGGTTTCGACGTGGCCGTGTGAATCATGTGCGGGCGGAAGAAGCACAGGGAGGACCGGAGAGCGTATTGATGGGTATGTTCTCTATCAACTCTACACCGAGTTAAAGTTTTATTCGATTCTGGAGCCTCGCATTCATTCATATCTTCCCAAGTAAGCAAACAACACCACCTACACCAAGTAGCACTTAAGAGGCCTATGTTGGTACACTCACACTGGGGAGACATAACCGTACCCCATGCCCGCATTAATGTGCCCATACGGATTAGAGACGTGGTGTTTCTCTCAAACCTTATGGTGTTATCGCCCAAACCATAGATGTCATACTCGGAATGGATTGGTTGACCAAAAATAATGGAATTATAGATCTGCGATCGAAGGGAAGTCACGGTATCACCCCGTGGGGATCACCGATGAGCATAACTATGGATCAAAACCCAAAGCTATGTGAACAAGCTGCGGGAGTGTTCACCATGCTACCTCTAGGCGGAATGCCGAGTACAAGAATACCCGGACGTGTTTCCCGAGGAATTGCCCTAATGCCCCCGGATCGCGACATAGAGTTTATCATCGATCTAATGCCCAGCACGCCCCCATATCCAAGAGACCTTACCGAATGCCAGCCCAACGAGTTGGAGGAACTCAAGAAGCAAATAAAGGAACTACAAGAGAAGGGATTCGTGCGCCCCCACTCTTCTCCACCTCGGGAGCTCCAGACTCTTCGTCAAGAAGAAGGATGGGAGCATGAGAATGTGTGTGGACTACCGATCGCCGAATGAAGTAACTATCAATAACAAGTACCCGCTACCTCGGATAGATGACCTATTCGATCAACTTAAGGGTGCGCAGGTGTTCTCCAAGATTGATCTACCACTGATATCATCGGTTGAAGATTAGAGCCGGAGATATTCCTAAGACGGCATTCTCTACACGATACGGCTTATACGAGTTCACAAAGTGATGTCCTTTGGATTGACCAATGCCCTGCATACTTTATGAACCCGATGAACAAGGTATTCATGGAGTACCTGGACAAATTCGTAGTGGTATTCATCGACGATATACTTATCTACTCCAAGAACGATGAGGAACACGCGGAGCATCTACGACTAAATCTTGGGAAAAGCTACGAGAGCACCAACTCGTATGCAAAGTTCAGCAAATGCGAGTTCCGGCTCAAGGAAGTCGCTTTTCTTGGCCACGTGGTTTCAGCCGGAGGAGTAGCGGTAGACCCCGCCAAGGTCGAAGCCGTCACGGAATGGAAGGCACCCAAGTCGATGACGGAAGTTCGAGTTTCTTGGGCTTGGCCGTTATTACCGACGGTTTATCGAAGGGTTTTCCACTATAGCCCGACCTATGACTCAACTTCGAAGAAGGAAAAGAAGTTTGAATGGAATGAGAAGTGCCAAAAAGCCTTCGACCAATTAAAAGAAAAGTTAACCACTGCCCCAATCTTGACCTTACCCGACAACCGAAAGGACTTCGTGATGTACTGTGATGCATCCCAAGGATTGGGAGGAGTGTTGATGCAAGATGGGAAGGTCGTAGCGTATGCCTCTCGGCGCCACCCCACGAAGAGAATTATCCCACACACGACTGGAATTAGCCAGCGGTGGTACACGCATTGAAGATCCGGAGACACTATCTCGATCGGGAACCATTGCGATGTGTATACCGATCACAAGAGCTTAAAATATTTCTTTACTCACTCGATCTCAATCTACGACAGAGGCGATGGCTGGAGTTGATCAAGGATTACGATCTAGGAATCCACTATCATCCCGAGCAAGGCAAATGTAGTGGCCGATGCGCTGAGCCGCAAAGCCCAATGCAACCACACCGGATTGGGCGGTATGGCAAGAACGCCAAGAAGAAATGGCCGTGACTCAATCTCGCACTTTGATTCCTCACGGAGAAGTAAACTCACCGGAAATCCAACCCCTACCGAGAACTCAAATAGAGGAAGCCCAAAAGGGAATGAGGAAACCTGTGAAATCAAGGGACGCATGGCCGCCGGACGCGCTAAGGAGTTTTCGGTAGATAACAAGGGAATCCCGTGGTACAAGAAAAGAATCGTGTGCTCGAACGAGGCGGTTTGAGAGGATTGATCTTAAAGGAAGCCCACGAATCGGCATATTCGTTACATCCCGGAAGCACGAAAATGTACCAGATTTGAAAGGAGAATACTTGGTGGCCTAATATGAAGAGGGATGTAGCCGAGTACGTAGCCGTGTGCGATGTGTGCCAAAGGGTGAAAGCCGAACATCAACGCCCAACCGGGCTTGCTGCGTACCACTCAAGATTCCCGAATGGAAATGGGACGAGATAGGCATGGATTTCATAGTGGGACTACCTAAGACCGCGACGTTACGATTCCATTTGGGTAATAGTAGATCGGCTCACCAAGATCGCCAGATTTATACCGTGAAAACTAACTACAACAAATGGCGCGTAAGTCAAGGAACTATATATGAGTAGGATTGTATGTCTTCACGGTGTACCAAAGAGGATCATATCGGATCGTGGTACCCAATTCACATCTCATTTTGGAGCAAAGTCCACGAGGCACTCGGAAGTCATCTCGCCTTTAGTACCGCTTACCACCCGCAGATCGACGGGCGGGCGGAGAGGACGAATCAAGTGCTAGAAGACATGCCGAGAGCCCGTGCGTTGGATTTCACCAAGGATTGGGAGAAATGTTTACCGTACGCCGAATTCTCTTACAACAATAGCTATCAAGCCAGCTCAAGATGTCGCCAAACGAAGCTTTATTTGGTCGCCGATGTCGAACCCCATTAATGTGGTCGAAACCGGTGAACGAACCATATTCGGGCCTGACATAATCAAGGAGGCAGAGGAAAAGGTCCGCCCGATCCGGGACCGACTACAAGGCGCTCAATCACGACAAAAGAGCTACGCGGACACTCGTCGAAGAGAATTGGAATTTAAAGAAGGTGACTACGTGTATCTAAAGGTCTCACCACTACGGGAACTCGTAGATTCAAGGTCAAGGAAACTCGCACCACGATACGTGGGCCCATTCTTGATAAACGCTAGGAGAGGAGAAGTGGCTTACCAATTGGAACTGCCCGAGAATCTCTCCGATGTCCACCCAAAGTGTTCCACGTGTCACAATTGAAGAAATGTTTATGGGGTACCGTAAGAGCAAGCTCCTTTAGAAGCCATCCATGTCCACAAGTGATCTTACTTACCCGGAGCATCCAATCAAGATACTAGACGAGGCGTAAAAGAAGACACGGACCAAATCATGGCGCATGTACAAGGTACAATGGAGCAATCACACGGAAGAAGAGGCTACCCGGGAGAGCGAAGAGTACCCGAGGACGTATCCACACCTACTCGGCAGAGCCGTAAGAAATCTCGGGGACGAGATTTATTGTTGGGGGTAGGTTTGTAACATCCCGAAAATCGGAGAACCGAAATCGGAACGTAAAATCGAACTTTCAAAACCTTGGTTTATTGCTTCTTCTCGGGTTTGTTGTTTCTTATTTGCCAGCTCGTTGCATAAATTTAGTCGTGGTCAATTCCCTTTTCTGTATTTGGAGGTTTCTGAGTGTCAAAACGGTGGTGCGAAAGCCGCATCCGGATTTTAAAAAGGAATTTGAGGGAAAGTGCATTTGCGAAAGCGTTTGGGAAGTATAAAATAAAATTTTGGTTGGGAGAAGATAAATTGAGATACAAAATAAATAATAAAATTCTTGGGAGGCGTACTAAATTTGGGAAATGTATTTTTATTAAAAATGGGTAAATTATGAATATTAGGCAAAAGAATTTAAATAAGTATGAAAAATAATTATGGAAAAATGAAAGTCAAGAAAAGTTTAAAATATAAAGTTAAAAATTATTTTTAGAATATTAGAATTTATTTTGGAATTTTTAGAAGGAAAGAAAATAGAAAATGGGAAAAGAAAATAGAAAATCGGGAAAAAGTGAAAATGCACCGTTCATTGGTCACAAATCGCTTCGACGCCGACTGCCCCGGCCAGCGCGCTGCCGCGCGTCCTGCGACGCACCTGCGCGCACGCGCGCGCCACGCGCCGCGCTGGCACGCGCCCCGCGCCGCCGCGCCACGCGCCGCGCAAGCGCCGCCGCGCGACCCCGCGCCCCGCGCCGCCCGCGCCGCCCGCCGCCCGCGCCCGGCCCTACCTCGCGCGCGCACGCCGCTCCGGACCCCGCCCGCGCGTGCGCCCGCCGCCGCGTTCGCCCGCCGTGCACCCGGCCCCCTCCGCGCGCGCCGCGTGTCACCGCCCGCGCCGCGCCGAGCCGGACCCCTCCTTCCACCCCGCGCCCCGCCGAGCCCCCTCGGCTGCGCCTATAAAGGGCGGTGCCCGCCGATTCCACCGCACCGCCGCCGTGTTTTCGCCGTTCCCGAGCACCACCGCCAAGGGCCGCCGCCGTTTAGCCGCCGCCGTGCGCAAGCCCATCCCGTGCCCCCTTGCTCCTCCCCGAGCCGCCGTCGCCGTAAGTCCCCTTTGCGCCGCCTTGTCCCTCACCGCGCCGCTCTGTTCTCCTCCGGCACCGGTCGAACACCTTGCGGGCATGGAACAAGGCGCGAGAAAAGGAAAAAGAAAAAGAAAAGAAAAAGAGAAAAAGAAAAATAGGGAAAAATTAGGAAAAATTTTGGAAAATTTGAAAAATATTTTGGGATGACTTGAGTAAAATTTTGGGCAAAAATAAATTATTTTCTCGCATATTTTCTCAAAAGTTTGAAAAATCGGAATCGGACGTTTCCGGAATTTTATTTCGCATCGTTTTTCAATCCGGATTCCGTTTAATTCTTTCCCGCCATCGAAATAGGTTTCGCTTTTGTGCTCAAACCCTCAAATTTCGAGCACGAATTTTCTTCGCTGATATTTTCAAACGTAAATTCCAAATTTAATTGTGATCGCCGACTTTGCGAAAACCCTAGGTCATCGGTTCGATTCCAAAACCCGGATTTTCCTCGCAACCCTTGTCCTAACTCGAGTAGAATTTTCGGCAAAACTTCCGGAGTTGTTTTCATGGCTTTTGTGGTTCTTTTCGATCGCTCGGTGTTTTGTTGAATTCTAACCGAATTCAATTGATCTTTCGCACGTACGGGTAGCGCCCGAAGAAACCGGCATCGACACCGCCGAAGATCCCACCCTCAAGTGTGCGAGCAAGGCAAGTCTTCACACCCTTTGAACATATTGATCCCAATTGCGAAATGATGTTATTTTAAACTCTAAACATGCATGCTTCACCGAGTTACCTATACTTGTTGTGCCATTCCTTGCTATTGAGTACCTTTAGAATTACTCCTTGTAACTCGCGATGTGATACAAATAACCGAAGCATAACTTCGAAACCGCTTAGCCATGCTATACTTAGATTTATGCATACTCATGACTTTATGAAAAAGCTTATGCTTGGGCAACTACCTTAGGGAGGTAGTTGAGATTCGGCATGTGGAGACATGAGCGCCACATGACCATGATGAATTAAGTTGGATGAAAATTGAAAGTACTATACAAATGTTTTAGACTGGGCGGCGGATGTTTTGGGTGGATTCGGAAAAGGCAAGTGCCGACCCTGGTCAATTAAGGACCGAGCCATGAGATAGCCGGAAACGAGCCAGTACAACCGTACTTCTCGAATGGGGATAGACCTAGCTGATTAAATAGCCGAGCGGAGGCGTATCCTTGCATAGATGGTTCTCATGAGGTGGTATGGGATGATAATGAGGCTGCGGCCTTTGATATGAATGGTGGGAATAAACCGATGTTAAATAAACTCAAAGATCCGGAAAGACTTCCCTTACCCCGGTGCGCTGAACTCCTCTCACCGCTAGAAAAGGACGGCTAGAGTGCATGAGGGCTTAAGTTCATGGAGCGGGTACGCCAAAGCAAGGTTATCGAAAGGCTTTGCCGTGACCGTCTCATGTGTTGAGGCGTAGGCTCATTTGTTGGGCCGTCATCGGAGTACGGGTAAAGTGTACATCCACCGCAAGGTGAGTGAATCAATCTATTCGAATAGCCGTGCTCGCGGATATTGAGCATCGTGACAAGACTTTCGCTTGGCTAGATTTTTAAACTTAAAACTGCTGGGATGGGTATGCATGATGGTTTCATTCGTGGTGGATCAACTTCTCGAGAATGCGAGAAGGGGTGGACTCCCGAAAAATCATGACGAGCCGGAGACGGAAGCCATCCTTGGGATCACGATGGATGGTAGACGAACCGTCGCCGGGTTAATGAACTATGAAATTAAAACTTGATTTGGCTAGTCGGTAGGCTTGTGAAAAGAATTGTGAAAACTGGCTTTACGCAAAAATAACCCTAGCCATGTTCTTTGAATAACCCTATCATATGCATCAATTCTGTGTTGACTTGCTGAGTACGGTTGGTACTCACCCTTGCTATACGCACAAACCTCCAGCTGATGGAAATGAAGAGCCAGAAGACCCCTACGCGTACTACCCGGAGGGCGAAGGAACCGACGGCGCATACTAGACCTTAGCCCCGGCCGCGCTCGTGGCAATTGACGAGCCGCCGCCTCTTTCCGCCGCCTTATCTAAACTCGTTTTTGTGTTGTATTCGGACCATAAGGTCCTGTGGATGAACAATGCCTTCGGGCCTATTTATGTAATAATGGTACTGTAAGACTATTCGTGCATGCGCACTTGATTATCCAGTACTGCATTCGTGGGTACCAACTACTTGATCCAGGGAAATGGTACTATGAACACGAAAGATTCCCGACTCAAAATCGGGGGTCCACAGAGCTGGTATCAGAGCCATGCGACCGTAGGCTAAGACCAAATGGCGCCCTACCCCTAACTAGATGGCTAAAGGGAAATATCCCTACAGTAGGATCAGTTTTAAACTATTATTTCCGAAAATGCAAATATATCTTTTCTACATCTGTATTTCTTTTACCAAATGATTATGATAGCTCTCTCCCGCTAACCCTAAGTTGCCTGTAAAAGCAGATGTCAAACCACAACGGAACCTGGGAAGTCACTATTCCGCGAGACGAGGGGTTCGTGGTACAACTTCAGTCCCTACTATGGTGTTTGAGGTACCCGGAACCGCCCACTTATCACACCAAAAGACATGGCTCCGAGATGTATCCAGCTGGGAGGCAGCCGTATCCATAGAAGCCCGCATGGGGAGTGAGACATCCTACGCTTCCACACTCGCTACCACCGGGATCTAGCGAAGCGGCCTATTCGGATGCCGCTCGCGAGGCCTTCCTTCGCCTTAATGCGGAACACCGTGCCGAACTCACAATGACGGAGTTCGTGCATCATCCTTACCGCGAAGAGGGCAACCCGGCCGCACCGTGGAGGCTACCCCCGCTGCTACAACCCGATGGTCACGCGTTTATCGCGTTGGGCGGAGACAAGCAGACGACACGAGGAGGCCCCGCTCGAGATCAACGATCGCAGCCACGCCTCAATGATCCGGTCAACAGCCACCAAGGCCGTGGAGACCAGATAAGCATGCCGCAGACTCACTGCAGCCAATGGTGCCCAAGATGAGGAACTCTCGGACCGCTACATGGCCCGGGAAGCTCTGGTAGAGCTGGAAGAGCAGCTCAGAAGAGCAAGCGAGATCAACCACCAAGGAGCAACGCACACTCGTCCCGTCTACGCCGCAGTACTTCCACCGAGCCTCGCACCATCACCTCCGTCCCCGTGCCCGACCACTATTACCTTATGACTCCAAGCAAGCTTAGATACTTTTCAAGCTATGATGGAGCAAGCTTTCATGTTGAGCACGAGTCCGCACCGTGCACTGTAGACCCCATCGCGCCACATCCATGGGACCCACCCCGAGCTCCGAGCCGGATCGGAGAGGGTAACCCCATCCGATCTACACCGATACGGAGTCCGAGGCGGAGCCCATGGAGATCAAATGGGAGTCTAGCGACACCGACCCAATGGAGGAGGAAGCTCCCCCTCGTCGCCTGACTCACACGGGAGGCCCCCTCACCCGCCAGACCGCTCGCAAGAGTACGCGGCCACCGAGTCGGAAGATTCGGCGTGACTCCGAGGCCACCACCTCCGAGCCGTGGGGACTTCGGTTTGCTTCAGCAGCAGACCACCCACTTCCGGCGCCTGGCTCTTGCGGATGGATGGAGGACTAGGCGGGAGGACCTTCCCGGCTTGGCGGCACTTCCTATTTCCCCTTAATTAGTTGAGGTAGTTGGACGATATAATTATTATTGCTATCCTGGCATGGAGGACTGTGTGTGTACAGTCCGTGTACCCCTTATGTAATATGATGAACCTAAGCATCGCCTTGCGATGTCTTAATTCGTATGCTTATTATTATTTCACCTTGACTGTTGATTGAAGATCATTCGAAAGAACTTGAAGAAAAATTCCCCTGTGAACTATAACCTAAACTAGTCCGATCTCTTGATTCGTCTCCTCTCTTCAGATGGCACATCGTCGCAGAGCCGCAGCCACCAACGAGAACCCGCCAGAACCTAACCCCTCCACCCTGGCGGAGGTCATGGCTTTGCAGACCCAGCTACTCCAAGCGATTGCTAATAATCAAGGAGGTCGAGGAGGATCGAGTCTGGGAGAATTCATGAGGGCTAAGCCACCCACTTTTTCCACGGCCGAAGAACCTATGGACGCTGAAGATTGGCTAAGAGTGATAGAGAAGAAGCTAACCCTCGTCAGAGTCCGAGAAGCTGATAGAGTTGTCTTCGCTACTAACCAGCTGGAGGGTCCCGCAAGTGACTGGTGGGATACCTACAAGGAAACACGAGCCGAAGACGCCGGCGAACCAACATGGGAGGAATTCACGGCTGCGTTCCGTGAGAATTTCGTGCCAGCTGCAGTTATGAGGATGAAGAAAAACGAGTTCCGCAGACTGCGTCAAGGGAACACCTCAGTACAAGAATATCTGAACAAGTTCACCCAGCTTGCCCGTTACGCCACCAGTGACCTGGCCGACGAGGAAGAGAAGATAGACAAGTTCATTGAGGGACTAAATGACGAACTGAGGGGACCGATGATCGGGCAGGATCACACCAGTTTCCAAAGCCTCATCAACAAGGTCGTCCGGCTTGAGCATGACCAAAAGGTGGTAGACAATAACCGCAAGAGGAGGCTCGCTATGGCTCGCCCATTTCAGGGAACGCCACAACGCCCCAAGGGAGCCACCCCGTCTGGATGGAAGCCAAACGTCCCGGCAACTGGACGTTCTCTCGCTTCCGACCATGTCAACAGTCAGCTACACCACGGCTTCGTACACCCACACCAACCCTAGCCGCTCCAGAAGAAGGCATGTGAGTCACTTCAATCAGGGAGAATTCGGGCACTACTCCAATAGCTGCCCAAAACCACGCAACACCCCTCGTGCGCACCGGCGCCAATGCAACACCCGTCCGAGGAACCCCACCCCCGTGGCGGACGAGGTCTGTCAGACCCCGCTACCCAACGAGGCCGCACCGGGTTTCGACGTGGCCAGTGTGAATCATGTGCGGGCGGAAGAAGCACAGAGGACCGAGCGTATTGATGGGTATGTTCTCTATCAACTCTACACCCGCTTAAAGTTTTATTCGATTCGGAGCCTCGCATTCATTCATATCTTCCCAAGTAAGCAAACAACACCACCTACACCAAGTAGCACTTAAGAGGCCTATGTTGGTACACTCACCGGGGAGACATAACCGTACCCCATGCCTGCATTAATGTGCCCATACGGATTAGAGACGTGGTGTTTCTCTCAAACCTTATGGTGTTATCGCCCCAAACCATAGATGTCATACTCGGAATGGATTGGTTGACCAAAAATAATGGAATTATAGGACGCGTCGAAGGGAAGTCACGGTATCCACCCCGTGGGGATCACCGATGAGCATAACTATGGATCAAAACCCAAAGCTATGTGAACAAGCTGCGGGAGTGTTCACCATGCTACCTCTAGGCGGAATGCCGTAGTACAAGAATACCCGGACGTGTTTCCCGAGGAATTGCCCAATGCCCCGGATCGCGACATAGAGTTTATCATCGATCTAATGCCTGGTACTGCCCCCATATCCAAGAGACCTTATCGAATGCCAGCCAACGAGTTGGAGGAACTCAAGAAGCAAATAAAGGAACTACAAGAGAAGGGATTCGTACGCCCCCTCTTCTCCCTGGGAGCTCCAAGACTCTTCGTCAAGAAGAAGGATGGGAGCATGAGAATGTGTGTGGACTACCGATCGAATGAAGTAACTATCAATAACAAGTACCCGCTACCTCGGATAGATGACCTATTCGATCAACTTAAGGGTGCGCAGTGTTCTCCAAGATTGATCTACTGTCGGATATCATCGCTGAAGATTAGAGCGAGATATTCCTAAGACGGCATTCTCTACACGATACGGCTTATACGAGTTCACAGTGATGTCCTTTGGATTGACCAATGCCCCTGCATACTTTATGAACCCGATGAACAAGGTATTCATGGAGTACCTGGACAAATTCGTAGTGGTATTCATCGACGATATACTTATCTACTCCAAGAACGATGAGGAACACGCGGAGCATCTACGACTCGCTCGGAAAAGCTACGAGAGCACCAACCGTATGCAAAGTTCAGCAAATGTGAGTTCTGGCTCAAGGAAGTCGCTTTTCTTGGCCACGTGGTTTCAGCCGGAGGAGTAGCGGTAGACCCCGCCAAGGTCGAAGCTGTCACGGAATGGAAGGCACCCAAGTCAGTGACGGAAGTTCGGAGTTTCTTGGGCTTGGCCGGTTATTACCGACGGTTTATCGAAGGGTTTTCCACTATAGCCCGACCTATGACTCAACTTCTGAAGAAGGAAAAGAAGTTTGAATGGAATGAGAAGTGCCAAAAAGCCTTCGACCAATTAAAAGAAAAGTTAACCACTGCCCCAATCTTGACCTTACCCGACAACCGAAAGGACTTCGTGATGTACTGTGATGCATCCCGGCAAGGATTGGGAGGAGTGTTGATGCAAGATGGGAAGGTCGTAGCGTATGCCTCTCGCGTTACGACCCCACGAAGAGAATTATCCCACACACGACTGGAATTAGCCGCGGTGGTACACGCATTGAAGATCTGGAGACACTATCTGATCGGGAACCATTGCGATGTGTATACCGATCACAAGAGCTTAAAATATTTCTTTACTCACTGATCTCAATCTACGACGAGGCGATGGCTGGAGTTGATCAAGGATTACGATCTAGGAATCCACTATCATCCCGGCAAGGCAAATGTAGTGGCCGATGCGCTGAGCCGCAAAGCCCAATGCAACCACCTGGGATTGGACGGTATGGCCAGTGAACGCCAAGAAGAAATGGCCAGACTCAATCTGCACCTGATTCCTCACGGAGAAGTAAACTCACTGGAAATCCAACCCCTACTGAGAACTCAAATAGAGGAAGCCCAAAAAGGGAATGAGGAAACCCAGGAAATCAAGGGACGCATGGCCGCTGGACGCGCTAAGGAGTTTTCAGTAGATAACAAGGGAATCCTGTGGTACAAGAAAAGAATCTGTGTGCCTGAACGAGGCGGTTTGAGAGGATTGATCTTAAAGGAAGCCCACGAATCGACATATTCGTTACATCCCGGAAGCACGAAAATGTACCAGGATTTGAAAGGAGAATACTGGTGGCCTAATATGAAGAGGGATGTAGCCGAGTACGTAGCCGTGTGCGATGTGTGCCAAAGGGTGAAAGCCGAACATCAACGCCCAGCTGGCTTGCTGCAGCCACTCAAGATTCCCGAATGGAAATGGGACGAGATAGGCATGGATTTCATAGTGGGACTACCTAAGACCGCGACTGGTTACGATTCCATTTGGGTAATAGTAGATCGGCTCACCAAGACTGCCAGATTTATACCAGTGAAAACTAACTACAACAGCGCCAAGCTGGCGGAACTATATATGAGTAGGATTGTATGTCTTCACGGTGTACCAAAGAGGATCATATCGGATCGTGGTACCCAATTCACATCTCATTTTTGGAGCAAAGTCCACGAGGCACTCGGAAGTCATCTCGCCTTTAGTACCGCTTACCACCCGCAGACTGACGGGCAGACTGAGAGGACGAATCAAGTGCTAGAAGACATGCTGAGAGCCTGTGCGTTGGATTTCACCAAGGATTGGGAGAAATGTTTACCGTACGCCGAATTCTCTTACAACAATAGCTATCAAGCCAGTCTGAAGATGTCGCCAAACGAAGCTTTATTTGGTCGCCGATGTCGAACCCCATTAATGTGGTCAGAAACCGGTGAACGAACCATATTCGGGCCTGACATAATCAAGGAGGCTGAGGAAAAGGTCCGCCTGATCCGGGACCGACTACAAGCTGCTCAATCACGACAAAAGAGCTACGCGGACACTCGTCGAAGAGAATTGGAATTTAAAGAAGGTGACTACGTGTATCTAAAGGTCTCACCACTACGGGGAACTCGAGATTCAAGGTCAAAGGGAAACTCGCACCACGATACGTGGGCCCATTCTTGATAAACGCTAGGAGAGGAGAAGTGGCTTACCAATTGGACCGCCCGAGAATCTCTCCGATGTCCACCCAAGTGTTCCACGTGTCACAATTGAAGAAATGTTTGCGGGTACCGAAGAGCAAGCTCCTTTAGAAGCCATCCATGTCCACAGTGATCTTACTTACCCTGAGCATCCAATCAAGATACTAGACGAGGCGAAAAAGAAGACAGGACCAAATCATGGCGCATGTACAAGGTACAATGGAGCAATCACACGGAAGAAGAGGCTACCCGGGAGAGCGAAGAGTACCGAGGACGAATATCCACACCTACTCGCAGAGTAAGAAATCTCGGGGACGAGATTTATTGTTAGGGGTAGGTTTGTAACATCCCGAAAATCGGAGAACCGAAATCGGAACGTAAAAATCGGAACTTTCAAAAACCTTGGTTTATTGCTTCTTCTCGGGTTTGTTGTTTCTTATTTGCCACTCGTTGCATAAATTTAGTCGTGGTCAATTCCCTTTTCGGTGTATTTGGAGGTTTCGGAGTGTCAAACGGTGGTGCGAAAGCCGCATCCGGATTTTAAAAAGGAATTTGAGGGAAAGTGCGGATTTGCGAAAGCGCGTTTGGGAAGTATAAAATAAAATTTTGGTTGGGAGAAGATAAATTGAGATACAAAATAAATAATAAAATTCTCGGGAGGCGTACCGAAATTTGGGAAATGTATTTTTATTAAAAATGGGTAAATTATGAATATTAGGCAAAAGAATTTAAATAAGTATGAAAAATAATTATGGAAAAATGAAAGTCAAGAAAAAGTTTAAAATATAAAGTTAAAAATTATTTTTAGAATATTAGAATTTATTTTGGAATTTTTAGAAGGAAAGAAAATAGAAAATGGGAAAAGAAAATAGAAAATCGGGAAAAAGTGAAAATGCACTGTTCATTGGTCACAAACTGTTCGACGCCGACGTCTCGGCCCGGCCGCGCGCCGCTGCCGCTCGCCGTGCCGCCGCCTGCGCCGCGCGCACGCGCCACGCCGCCGCGCAGGCCGCGCGCCGCGCGCCACGCGCCGCGCAAGCGACCGCCCGCGCGCGCCCCCGCGCGCCCACGCCGCCGCGCCGCGCCCCTGCGCCCGCCCCTACCGCGCGCGCACGCCGCTCCGGACCCCGCCCGCGCCGTGCGCCTCGCCGCCGCGTTCGCCCCGCCGCACCGGCCTCCCTGCGCCGCGCGCGTGTCACCGCCCGCGCGCGCGCCGAGCCGGACCCCCTCCTTCCACCCCGCGCCCGCGCGAGCCCCCGGCTGCGCCTATAAAAGGCGGTGCCCGCCGATTCCACCGCACCGCCGCCGTGTTTCGCCGTTCCCGAGCACCACCGCCAAGGGCCGCCGCCGTTAGCCGTCGCCGCCGTGCGCAAGCCCGGCCCCGTGCCCCTTGCTCCTCCCCGAGCCGCCGTCGCCGGTAAGTCCCCTTTGCGCCGCCTTGTCCTCACTCGCCGCCTCTGTTTCTCCTCCGGCACCGGTCGAACACCTTGCGGGCATGGAACAGGTGCGCAGAGAAAAAAAAAAGAAAAAGAAAAGAAAAAGAGAAAAAGAAAAATAGGGAAAAATTAGGAAAAATTTTGGAAAATTTGAAAAATATTTTGGGATGACTTGAGTAAAATTTTGGGCAAAAATAAATTATTTTCTCGCATATTTTCTCGTGCAAAGTTTGAAAAATCGGAATCGGACGTTTCCGAATTTTATTTCGCATCGTTTTTCAATCCAGATTCCGTTTAATTCTTTCCCGCCATCGAAATAGGTTTCGCTTTTGTGCTCAAACCCTCAAATTTCGAGCACGAATTTTCTTCGCTGATATTTTCAAACGTAAATTCCAAATTTAATTGTGATCGCCGACTTTGCGAAAACCCTAGGTCATCGGTTCGATTCCAAAACCCGGATTTTCCTCGCAACCCTTGTCCTAACTCGAGTAGAATTTTCGGCAAAACTTCGGAGTTGTTTTCATGGCTTTTGTGGTTTTTTCGATCGCTCGGTGTTTTGTTGAATTCTAACCGAATTCAATTGATCTTTCGCACGTACGGGTAGCGCTGAAGAAACCGGCATCGACACCGCTAAAGATCCCACCCTCAAGTGTGCGAGCAAGGCAAGTCTTCACACCCTTTGAACATATTGATCCCAATTGCGAAATGATGTTATTTTAAACTCTAAACATGCATGCTTCACCGAGTTACCTATACTTGTTGTGCCATTCCTTGCTATTGAGTACCTTTAGAATTACTCCTTGTAACTCGCGATGTGATACAAATAACCGAAGCATAACTTCGTAAACCGCTTAGCCATGCTATACTTAGATTTATGCATACTCATGACTTTATGAAAAAGCTTATGCTTGGGCAACTACCTTAGGGGAGGTAGTTGAGATTCGGCATGTGGAGACATGAGCGCCACATGACCATGATGAATTAAGTTGGATGAAAATTGAAAGTACTATACAAATGTTTTAGACTGGGGCGGCCGGATGTTTTGGGTGGATTCCGGAAAAGGCAAGTGCCGACCCTGGTCAATTAAGGACCGAGCCATGAGATAGCGGAAACGAGCCGCATAAACCGTATTTCTCGAATGGGATAGACCTAGCTGATTAAATAGCCGAGCGGAGGCAGTATCCTTGCATAGATGGTTCTCTATGAGGTGGTATGGGATGATAATGAGGCTGCGGCCTTTGATATGAATGGTGGGAATAAACTGATGTTAAATAAACTCAAAGATCTGGAAAGACTTCCCTTACCCCGGGTGCGCCGAACTCCTCTCACCGCTAGAAAAGGACGGCTAGAGTGCATGAGGGCTTAAGTTCATGGAGCGGCACGCAAAGCAAGGTTATCGAAAGGCTTTGCCGTGACCGTCTCATGTGTTGAGGCGTAGGCTCATTTGTTGGGCGTCGCGAGTACGGGTAAAGTGTACATCCACCGCAAAGTGAGTGAATCAATCTATTCGAATAGCCGTGCTCGCGGATATTGAGCATCGTGACAAGACTTTCGCTTGGCTAGATTTTTAAACTTAAAACTGCTGGGATGGGTATGCATGATGGTTTCATTCGCTGGTGGATCAACTTCTCGAGAATGCGAGAAGGGGTGGACTCCCGAAAAATCATGACGAGCCGGAGACGGGAAGCCATCCTTGGGATCACGATGGATGGTAGACGAACCGTCGCCGGGTTAATGAACTATGAAATTAAAACTTGATTTGGCTAGTCGGTAGGCTTGTGAAAAGAATTGTGAAAACCGGCTTTACGCAAAAATAACCCTAGCCATGTTCTTTGAATAACCCTATCATATGCATCAATTGTGTTGACTTGCCGAGTACGGTTGGTACTCACCCTTGCTATACGCACAAACCTCCTGATGGAAATGAAGAGCCGAAGACCCCTACGCGTACTACCCGGAGGGCGAAGGAACCGACGGCGCATACTAGACCTTAGCCCTGGTCGTTGCTCGTGGCAATTGACGAGCCGCCGCCTCTTCCGCCGCCTTATCTAAACTCGTTTTTGTGTTGTATTCGGACCATAAGGTCCTGTGGGATGAACAATGCCTTCGGGCCTATTTATGTAATAATGGTACTGTAAGACTATTCGTGCATGCGCACTTGATTATCCAGTACTGCATTCGTGGGTACCAACTACTTGATCCAGGGAAATGGTACTATGAACACGAAAGATTCCCGACTCAAAATCGGGGGTCCACACGAGGTGGTGCAGCCGGAGGTCATAGAACTCCAGGATGTCGAGGAAAAATCGGGAGAAGGGCGGCATCAGCCCGACCATGGCAAAGGAGGCGAAGAACACCATCTTCGTGGGGGGCCGCTCCTCCGGGATATCACCGCCGCTGCGCGTGCCGCTCGGCAAGAACTTGTTGAAGAGGCTGCGAGCCTCCGCAGTGTGAACTAAAGACTTGGGGAGCACACTCCCCGGCTCCAGAGGCGAGTCACGACCCATGGCGGGGGTGGATGCAGAAGTACGGAAAGGAAAGCTGAAGGTGAAAGAAATGAAACAGAAGGGGCAGGAGGCGCTAGGTAGACGAAAGGCGAATGGCAATGAGAGGTGATGGCAGTGGAAAGCGTAGAAACCGATCCCCCTCCATGCGGATCTGGTTTTATAAGCTATCACCGCCCCCTCGGATTCCACGGCATTAAATTCGCCCCACTACCACACGAAGCGCCCCCTCATCTCCGCGCCCTTTCGATTTTCGCATCCCCTTGGATTCCCGCGCCGTTCGGATTTCGTGCCGCCTAGGGTTCCGCGCCCGCTAGGCGCACTACGCGGGACGGAGAGTGCTAGGCGGTTTGAATGGGCCCCCGTACGCGTGGCCCAAACAAACTCGCCCCCCGTCCTAAGGAAAAGCTTGGCCAGGTGCGACATCAGTTGTCGCGTACCGGCCACCTGCCATAGTAAAAGCGCCCAAATGCCCGGGCCCACACGCTCAAGAAAATGGCGTCAACCGCGCCCGAGCCCGACTCGGCCCCGGTCAATGCCGGGGGCTACTATCGGTGATATGGGCCCGGGGGTATGTCGGGGGCGTGGCATTTAAGAAAAAAGAAGGCGTCCTTGTCCATCAAGGAGCGTCAAAGTTATGCCCTGAAAGGCTAGGCGAGTCTCGGCCACGGGCGGCCACGTGGCCGCCCGGGGGCCGGAGGTTGCCCGGAGGCCACCATACTCCCAAACGGCGGGGTCCGGGATCTCCCGGACCCCTGGTCGGTAGGGTCCGGGATCACCCGGACCCCCATCCTCCACCCCGCACCTCTCTGAGAGAGGGGCGAATCTAACTACCAACCAACCCATTTAATGCTTAAAAGGAGAGGAGCTGAACGTCTGCCCCGCCGCATTCAATGCGATGTGAGGCGCGGCTGTCAGTTGCTCTCATCATCACCCCTTTTTGCCTATCACGAGGCAAAGGGGGCCAAAAGTCTTTGACTAAGACCGCGGCGTGGCCGCGCGCCCACTCCGCGCACGCTTCCCGCACGCCCTGTCTAGTCGCATTTAATGCTTGTGTGGCCGCGTGGGAGAGAGAGGGTGCGCGCGTGAGAAGCACGGTGCCTATGCCTACCTGTGGAATTGGCCGCCGACCGGTGGGACCCGTCGGAGTGGGTAGGCAAACCATCATTACGTCAGCAGCACGACTACCACGACGACCACCTCCTTTTCCGCTTTCCATGACGCAGCAAACAGGGAGGAGTAGGAATGGAATGGCTTCTCCGACAAGACAAGGCAAAAACCACTCCCTCACGTGGAGTGAAGTAGAGAAAGGGTAGGACTACTGTGGTGTTCCCTTGTACTATAAAAGGAGACCAAGTCCATCATAAAGGAGGTTCTGAAAAATAGGTTCAGCTTCTTCATATAGGGAAGAAGGTTCTGCCTCTCCAGCTAGCCCGCAGAAATCTCTCATCCACCACTGAGTCTAAGGGAGAGGAACATTCTCATCGTTCTTGGCAATTTGCCTCATATACTACATACAAACAGGAGTAGGGTATTACACTGCGCTGGTGGCCTGAACCTGTATAAATTCCCGCCTCATCTGCATTACTTCATTCTTTCTACGAGTTTAAACCAGGGTACATCGCTCCCCGTGCCGAACCAAAAAAGGGGTCCTCAGGATCCTTGCGTGTCGATCTACGACGTCGACACATTGTATATAAAAAATAGATCATACGAAGAAAGAACATAATACTTAAAACTAAGACAAACATTATGAAAATGTGTCCATAAGCACTTACCCTAAAATCCTTATTTCTAACAGTTGACTACATCACAATCACAATGTTACACACACTTCTAGCTCATTGACTATATGTTCTATTATGCTTTGGAAAAAAGGACAACAATAGAAAATAGAAAGAGCTACAATATTAAAAATGGAGGTCATGATGGTTAAACAGAAAACCACACCAACAAGTTTAGCGATAGCATTACTTGGAAATTTATCTTGATTCTGGAGATAGCCTAAACTGCGCTGAGCAAATCTTCACTTTGCACCAACCACTCGGACCTTAAATTCAACACATGTTTTAAGCCTTGCCTCCACAATCAATGAGAGGATGCTCAATAGAGGGTCCCAACGCCCCCATGTTTCACGTATTAGGAAGTTCAATTATGTGAAGAGTGATACACAAACAACATTTTGATTAATTATACCAACCAATGTCATTAAAATTTTGAGAACTTTTATGGTGTTTGCATTCCAAAAGGGATAAAAATCCAATGCTCCTGAATGACAGGTATTATGTAAAAAGTATTAAAGTATTGGTATAGATACTTAGGTACCAAGGATAAAAGATGAATTTGCTAGTAGAGAGAAAATGACAGATTGTCTCTAAATTTAAATCAGTACCGCATAGGTACTTGTTGTGTACGGGTTCTTATTTGTGTTATTTCCTCTATATTTACTTTGTGTTCTTTGATGTTCTCATTTGCGTGGTTGTCTCTAGATTTACATTATGTTTCAAATAACCCATGACTGCAAAAGCTCTTGTTTGTGTGGTTTTTTCTATATTATGTTTTTTCCAAATATCACACAAAAATTCCTCCCTTTAATTCTTATGTGTCTGTGTCAATCATATTTTGCTATAGCTTCTATCATGATCGTGTCTCTTTACGGATGCACCTGTTCAAACCCCTAAAGAAAGAACAGATGAGGAGATCTCATTCCAGTCCCTACGTAAATAACTAATCAACTGCGTAATGGAGATCTTACCATATGAGCTTCACCTAGCCATTGATCGGTCGATCTCGTCTCATGTTGAATACTCAACCATGTTGGTGTTTCTTCTTCTGTTTCTTTCTGATGACTAGTTCTAACCCTAGAACGATCAGAGGAGAAGAAAGAAGACATGATCTGATCTTTTTTTTTCTTCGTGAGATCTATTGGATGCTTAAATCAACGCCTAATTTAGGTTTTTCCTACCGAACGGTACTGATCAATGCAGTCTAATTATCTGATCAACTCAAAATGCCCATATTTTACATAATTAATTACGATGTTTTTTATTCCGTATCTTTTCCTTTTCTTCTTGATCAACGGCCTTTATTGCTCCGCCTCTTAATATATCTAAGTACCTCGCAAATGACGTAAAAGCTCTCTAATTTCCAGACTTAAGCAACTCAGGCCACGGGCCTGCAGGTCATGATCTTAACAACGAATTTTATAACTTAGTATGTAGTCACGATGCATCCGAATGAGCGAGATCATAACATGTGAACAACAAACCGTACTGCTAGGTTGATTGTTTTCTGTTGGTACGGCGCATGGTCACAGGAACAATCGGCTCGCTGAATTTCATGTTCATCAATGTAATTTGACAACAATAATACACTGCAAAATTAATAAGCGAAATTAGGAAAGGAAATGCCCTTTCAAAGCTCTCTGATAAAAAAAAGAAACAATCTCCAGTTTCTTCAAGAACCTGCACAAATAAGCACATCATTCACCAGTTTCTGGTTCGTTACATGCATGAACCAGTTTTCTAGCCTTGCTTGCTGCAGCTTCTTAAATAACAGAGAGTTCTGAAGTGATCACCACTAACGCCTGGAGCCTATTCTTGTAGTTGACATATCTGCAGATTTGATTTGGTCCAAAATTATATACATGCCTCAACATTCACGCATCCTACCAAACTACAACCTTATAGTATTTCATTTCATTACCTTGTTTATACTAAAGTAAATAACGTGCCGACTTAGTATAAATTTCAAATCGTCAGTATAAATTACCCTTTTTTTTCTTTTGAAACTTCCAATACAGATTCTGATATGACTGCACACGACCGAACTCCAAATTCAGAGTCTATGTTATATATCTGCTGGACATAAACAAAATGGAAGGTCAAACAGAGAGGCCACCATGAATGTAAGCCCTATGATGTATAAGATATTAAGAGTCAATTTAAGTTTACCTGCATATATCATGATTTGTCAGTGAGAGTTGTTGATAGATCAATTAGTCCGGCATTTCAGTTGTTTATGGAGGTAAGCTTATATTAGGCCAAGTGTTTTCTGTAAAATTACTTAAAATTTCACGTGTTAATTTTGTTGGACTAATTGGCCATTTAACGGATTTTTGCGCAGATTGTTTACTTAATTAATGCAATGACTTTGTATTTTCAGAAATAAACTTGCTAAATAGCTTAGAATAAGTTGCCTAAACAATGCAGAAGAAGTTCTTTTTGTTGGGTTGGCCGTAAGACTAGGTCAACCAATTGTATTAAGGTTAAAGAGATAAAAGTTATGGAATACAACGGCTAAAAGAAGCCGTGGAAATAATTAGCAGGGGGTACTGCACTTCAGGGCGGGCCTGTAGCCCATCCGACAATAGGTCGGCAGCTACTCCCTCCTCCCCCCCTAAGGACACCGAAATCTAAGTTATGTCAGCGTATAAGATGCTCGCTTCTCGTCAGATTTGCGCTTTCTCCTTGATGTCTGCCAGCAATATTTCCACCGTTTGCTGGTGTGCTCGAAGATCCGGGCGTTTCTCTCTGTCCAAATTTTCCAACAGCATAGCATGAACATAGCGTCAAAATTCTTTCTCTTGCTTAGAACAAGTTTTTTTAGAAATCATATTTTTAGAAACATGGAGCAAATAGTCGGTGACAAAAATCTAGCTTAGAACAAGTGGTCACAAATAGATCAGAAGAGGTGGTCTCTTAACTAGCTGATTCTGAAAAAGCTAGGTGTTTGCTGTAAAGTTACTGTAAAATTTGCACGCTCTAAAATTGGTTTCAAGTTAAGATCCACTATTTGGTTTATTGAGATAGATAGTTATGATGTGGCGCTGAGTGAGTGTTGACAAAATTTTGTATCTTTAGCAAACAAAAGCAGTAGTGGAACTACCAGAGTGGTTCAAAATCTTAATTTTTTAGACATTGTGTGCCATAGTTTATATATGTCTCAGCCTGCTAGACAGAAATATAGTATTACTCGTGCCCGTATCTCTCTTGTTCTTTAAAGGACAAATTATTAAGAATTCTCTGCAAGTCAAAACACCAGGAGATGACGGGAATGATCAAGTTTTGTTTTTTTTCTTAACAATGTTTCAGCTTCCATTATTCTTTTTCTCTCAGAAGTCAATCCATTAGAATACTAGCAAGAAATCAATGCAATGCTCTGCACTACCTACATTTGTCAACGTTTGTAAGGCCAAATGCTACCTATATAAATGTCATGGCGTTTTGACCTAACTCACACAGGCTAATCATCTCTGTCCTCTCTAATCAGTTCATCACCTGAGCTGAGCAGCTGCAAAGTCTCTGAGTTGCAGTCTTCAGTTCGCTAATCCGATTGCAGTCCAGAGAGATGGCTGGAAGGTGTTTGATCGCGTTCATGGTCATGGCGAGCTGTGTGTCCGTCGTCGTCTCTAGCCAGCTTCCCGGTGATCTCTTCGCTCTCAGTGTAGCCTCGAAGCTCCGCGTCGACCGGAATTCGACGACGAGGGCGTCGTCGGACTTCGGCCGGATCGTGGAGGCCGCGCCGGAGGCGGTGCTCCACCCGGCCACGCCGGCCGACATCGCGGAGCTCGTCCGGTTCTCGGCGTCGTCGCCGTCGCCGTTTCCCGTGGCGCCGCGCGGGCAGGGCCACTCCGCCCGCGGGCAGTCGCTCGCCCCCGGCGGCGTCGTGGTCGACATGCGCGCGCTGGCGGCGCGCCGCGGCCGCGTCAACGTGTCCGCCGGCGGCGCGGCGCCGTACGTGGACGCCGGCGGCGAGCAGCTGTGGGCCGACGTCCTCCGAGCGACGCTGGAGCACGGCCTCGCGCCGCGCGTGTGGACGGACTACCTCCGCATCACCGTCGCCGGCACGCTCTCCAACGCCGGCATCGGCGGCCAGGCGTTCCGTCACGGCCCGCAGATCGCCAACGTGCTCGAGCTTGACGTCATCACAGGTAATTAACTAATACAATTCATCATCCCCTTAATCAACAATCTAATTAACCTGTGACTAATGAACACTGTTAAGAACAATAACCAAATGATTAAGCGGCTAATGAACATTGTCAACAATGATTAATGCAGGAACGGGTGACATGGTGACGTGCTCGAGGGACAAGGACTCGGACCTGTTCTTCGCGGCGCTGGGTGGGCTGGGCCAGTTTGGGATCATAACCCGGGCTCGCATCGGGCTCATGCCGGCCCCAAACCGGGTTCGATGGGTCCGGCTCGCCTACTTGGACGTGGGCACGTTCACTAGAGACCAAGAGTTTCTTATATCAAAACGGGCTAGCGAAGCTGGCTTTGACTACGTTGAAGGGCAGGTCCAGCTCAACCGGACACTCACCGAGGGTCCCAAGTCAACACCCTTCTTCTCTAGCACCGATATTGGTAGGCTTGCTGGACTTGCCTCGAAGTTTATGTTGGGAGTGATCTACTTAATCGAAGGCGCCATGTATTACAACGAGTCAACCAACAACACTATGGATCAGGTAGAGAATTATGATCCATTTATGTTCAGTATATACCACATAAAAGTACTATTGTTATCTATGACCTCAAAGGAAATAAATGGTTGTTTTGTTAATGATAAATGTTTTTTGTTTCCTTGCAGAAATTCGAGTCAATACTAGAGCAGCTAAGCTTTGAGGAAGGCTTTGTGTTCACAAAGGATGTGAGCTACATACAATTTCTTGATCGTGTGAGGGAGGAAGAAAGGGTGCTCCGATCGATCGGCATGTGGGATGTTCCGCATCCATGGCTAAACCTCTTCGTGCCTCAATCACACATCCTTGATTTTGATGCTGGTGTGTTTAAGGGTGTCTTCGCTGGTGCCAACCCTGTTGGTGTCATTCTCATGTACCCCATGAATAGGAACATGTGGGATGACCGAATGACGGCGGTGGCCGGCGACGATGACGTGTTCTACGTTGTGGGGCTGCTCCGGTCTGCAGTGGTTATTGGTGACGTGGAACGTCTAGAGAGAGAGAACGAGGCAGTGCTGGCATTCTGCAATAATGAGGACATCGGGTGCAAGCAGTATTTGCCATACTACGAATCACAAGATGGGTGGCAACACCATTTCGGGGCCAAGTGGAGCAGGGTTGCTGATCTGAAGGCGAAGTATGACCCACACGGGATACTGTCACCAGGGCAGAGGATTTTCTCATCATCGGTACCAATGGTGGTGGCATCTATGTAGTCGGTCAAACGACAATTCTGAGACAGGCAGAGGAGTGTAGTTAATTAGGGGTTTAGAGATTTAGGTTTGAGGTAACGGAGGATGAAAAACAAATTAAGTTACTTGTGAGAAGCTCAAATGCTAATCAGACCCGAAGAACTCTAGAAGGGGGATTGCGGCTTGTTCTTAGAAGATACTAGATGATGCCCCACGCGTTGCGACGGGATTTTTTTATAAAGAATTAAGAGTAATTTGTGGAGGTGTAAAATACGCAAGGTTGAATAAAATGATGACAATTTCTTATTTATTTGCATTATCATTGTTCTCTCTCATAGTGCCCTATTTGGGAATTTTTTTTAAAAAACAATGCATATAATTGTGTGCCCTAGGTTTAAAAATATATGAAAGGCTAGGCTCTTTGTACTATTCACAGAGTTTTTTTGCCTTTTACCTGTGTTTGTAGCTACATATAAACATTTGTGTGTGGGTAAATAAAAAATGTCAAATATGCAGAAACTTTGTTAGTTTTACTTTAAAAGGCACATAAATAAAGATCTGCTTTAAATAATCAAAATTTGAACGTATCTTGACATAAGCTTTACCCTAAAAGAAAAGCATATAACCTTACAAAAATTAGTTACAATGGAATGAGTTGCTATCAAGTCTTGTTCATAAAAGCAAACAGATATTGCAAAATTGTTATTAGCTAGCAGGTAATATGTAACCTGAAACTAATTTTACCAATATAGCATTTAGTATTGGAATTGTAGGAAGAAAAATATATAGAAAAAAATATGTTTGCTATCCTATACAGCGGTTCTATGTCTCGTTTGGTATGATGATTGAGTGGGCTATTAGTAAAACTTGTTTGTGTTTGCGTATATGTTGGGGAATAAGCAAATTTTAGAAAATCAGACCAAGGGAGCGCTTGAAATTTGCAGTATGTGTAGAAAATATCGGAATAGAACCAATGCAGCAGTACCTTAAAAAAGAAACGGTGTAGCACTTAAGATTAATTTGCAATATGGAAATATCATTATAATAAAAACATGTAATTTGTCCTATAGACTATAGATAATCAACAAAACTAATGCGTTTCAGGAAATGAACCGATGGCTGACTTGTGATTAGCATCGATCAGGAAGAGGCAATATGAGGATGCCGATGGTACGTGAGGACTATCCTAATTATAGGAAGAATTGCAGAGGAGAGTTATGAGAGAATAATTGGGATTAACCATGGCTAATTGTCTAAACAATTGTTATTGGCAGTTTCTAGTGTAAAAATTGCTTTGATGATAGCTTTTATGGCTAGGTGACACATGACTATTAGACATCTTATAGATCTATCGGTTGCTATTGAAGTTTTACATTGATCTAATGGCTCAAATAAATAAAGTTACTTGGCTACCTAGAATCACAGCTACTGAGAACACTTATATAGGAATAGTTATGTAGGAATAGTTGATATGCTGAAAAAAATAACTGGATATGGTTGATTTAATTAGGAGGATATGCTGTGGGCTGTAGTTGCCGCACTAATATTTTATAGGTTTCCTTTTGTTTAGCAAGACATGTAATGTAACACACACGTGAATGAAACTGTGCAAAGGAAACAAACGGTTGTTTAAAATCATTCTGTTTAGTTTGACTTTTGAGAAAGATTAAGAAATTGAATTTTCTTTTTTTTCGCATGGTGACTATATCATTTGTGTTGGGAGTGGCTCTTGAAATTCCTTTATTGCACTTTACTAATACAACGATTTTCATATGTGGTGTTGTAGATTCCACATTTCAACTTGATTTTATAGGTTCTATACGTCAACGTAAGAAGCATTCTATAATACTACCTCTGTTCTTTTTTTTATGTTTGACGCTGTACTAGTTGAGATGCGTATGTGGTTGTCTCCGCTGTATCTACCTCCGCCATCGTCGCCGATGTTGCCGCCGCGTGACGCCTGCTCGTCTGCCGCACCTGATGCATCGTTGGATGGTCGGGTACCCCTCATGCTCACTTGCCACCCTCGCCTTCGTCAATTTTTTCCCTTCTCCTGCACGCATGAGAGGTGTCTGCTGCTCCCGGACAATGAGCTGGGGGATCCCAATCGGCCACCGGAGCATGCCGAAGAGGACGGCACCAGCCACTAGGTACCCATTCATGGCCAGGGAGCTGGCGACGTGGCTATGGTGGCACGGCGGACAGGCAACGACGACGGCTGGAGGGAGGCGGGAGGCACGGGGCTGCTTGATTTGTTGGCGTGCCGCCTCTTTCTTATTGCTGCTCTTCCCCTACTTATCCCTCCCCTTCTTTTTTCTCGGAATCGCACCGGCGAAGAAGATCGTCGCCCCACTCGGCGTGCCTCTACGTGTAGTGAGGCAGGCCAGGATTCCTGAAGCGGTGACGTGGCTGAGAGGTGATGATCTCACAGGTGACTGTCGGGATGGAGGAGGCGATCTTCGTCGCCATCCATCGAGCCCTCACGCCACTTCGAGTGACCTTGCCGAGCATGGGAGGCATCGACGCTGGCAATAGAGCGTTGGAGGCGTGAAGCGCATGCGAGACGAGAAGGGCAAAATAGTCATTTCACACATTCCTTAACATTCAGAAACATGTCTGAAACGGAGCCAGTATACAGGTGGAGCATTTCGTAACAATTTTGTGTTTGGTGCTCTCATTTTCTATTATGACTTCTTTTTAAAAAAATTAAAAAGCTTGTTTTAGAACATCACCTATGTATAAATAAGAAACTGATCACAAGAAGAAATGACGCTATACTTAAGCAAGAAACATCATGAAAAGTAGTACATAAGCACTTCCCCTAAAAATGTTGCACACACCTGTTCTATTACATTTTGGCAATAAAACAAGAATAGGAAATGGGGAAACTAGAAATATTGTAAATGGAGGGTATGATGATTGGTTAAAAGCACCATACCACCAGGGTGTAGCCACTAGCCACAGCAATCTTGTCCTGAAATAGCATAACCTGGGCTAGCCAGTCTGTTTACTCTGCACCGGCTACATGGGCCTTAATTTCCGCCCATCTTCTGAGCCTAGCCGCAACAATCAATCCTTGGAATCTACACATGCACTTGATCTGGGCAGAAATCGGCCGAGCTGTTTTTTCCAAATTACGACATGATTGGCAACTCTGAGGTGGCATTTGTTTGCACTGAAGATGAACATAAAAGTTAAGTCACAGAAAACAAAATAGTTATTAACGTATTTATTATAATCTTTAATTATTACAATTTAAAAAGAATATATTTATATGATAGTTTAAAACAACTTTTATATAAAAAATTTTCACACGAAATATACCGTTAGCCGTTTAAAAACGAACTAATAAAAACCAAGATAAAATTTATATCTTATCTTATGTTAAGAAAAGAAAAAGAACGAGACGAGTAAAAGAATAAGAGAATTAATAGTGAGATTAGCATGAATATTTGATTTTTTTAAGGCCCTAGTCTTTTGGTAGAAGTGGTGGAAATTGGTCGAGAGCTTAAATAGATATAAGATCTGGAGGGAAAAAAATGTAAGGTTGAGATTTATTTGGATAACGCAAAGGAGGAATTGTCTTTCAACTCTAGGAGGAGGGTTAACGACTTGTTTGGCATTTGAGGGAAGATGATTGAGAGTTTAGATGATGGAATTGATAGTGAGATTAATATGAGAATTTGATTTTTAATTTTAATATTGTGTTTGGTAGAGGTGGGGAGAATATACAAAGAGTTTAGATAAAGACTAGGTCTTAAATAAAAATGGATAGTTGAGATTTGTTTACATCACGTAAAAGAGGAATTCCTGCCACCTCCGACCCCTACCCACGTAATGAAAAGGAGGGAGTTCCTCTTTGAATTCCTCGTCCCCATATCTCATCCCATCAAATCTTCATGTCTTCTAAAATACCTATATCTCTTCAAACTCTCAATCCTTTGCTAGTTTGAGTTGGGAATTAATACCTCATGCACGTAAAACGAATCGATTTATTAGTATATGATTAATTAAGTATTAGATCTTTTTAAAATGTGTTAATATGATTTTTAAATTAATTTTCCTGTAAAATTTTTTTAAAACAGTTTGGAAAACATACATACGAAAAACGATGTAAAAAGTTGGTAACTTGGACTTTCGAACACAGCCTAAAAATTCCCCCAACCAAACGCATCCTCAATCCTCGTTCTCATCGCACCAAAAATCCCACATCCACTAACCAAAGAATCAAACGAAGCAAACATTAGTCGCATCCCTCTAAATTTTAGGGGCGTTTGGCAGGGCTAACATTAGTCGCATCATAGATCCTGGTAGAATGAAGCTAGATGCCTATCAAACGTTTCAGCTCCAAACAAATTTAGGTGGAGCACTTTAGACAAATAAACTAGCAAGGTAAAGTTACCTTCCACCAATTACAAACTTCAGGTTCAGTTGAAAGCAACTAGGATCTGAAGTCCTGAAGTCCTGCCAGTACCACAATTTTCTATATGTCACTTGGTATCTTCACACTAAAAAGATAAAAAAGTACTTCAAAATTAACATTAACATGAGAAACCGTGTTACCTTATCAAGTGGAAGGAACTTCCGGCTGAGCTGCTAGCTTATGTGTAGTGTAATTATATATCTTAAAAGAAGCTTACGTGTAATGTATATCGCAAAAATAATTAATACATCTGCATTGCACTTAAGTATTTAGTAATATGCTACATCCTCTTTTAAAACCTCGTAAAAATTTTCCTCTCTAAAAAATCATATTCACTCTATTTTACTTGTCGTTTAAAGTGCCGTCATAATAAGAAATGTACATGTTTGATCATTAGATTTTTCTAATCACTTGTAAAGTAATTAAATTATTAAAAATAGCTGCAAGAGAGTATTTTTGTGATAGATATACTAATGTTATTTCCATATTCCCCTCAAAAAATGTTATTTCCATATTTATTATTTTTTATATTAGTGAGTATAATTTCAAGATTTAGCCAAAACCTATTTAAAACAACATCTATCCATATGAAAACAAGCCCAATATTCTGCACCCTCCAAAATAAACCACTCCATTTTTCTAAATAACCCATACATTGTAATGGGCCCATATGACCGGGGATAGGTCGAGAATGTGGATCAAGTTTAAAGCTTGAGGGCTGTTTGGTTGAGGGACTAAACCCATTAGTCCCGTAGTTTAGTCCCCTTTAGTCCTTAATTACCCAAACAGTAGGGACTAAAACAGACTAAATTAGTATCAGATGATTAGTCCCTAAGATAGGTGCTAATTGGGACTAAACTGCAGATTTACTCTCCGTGCCCCCGCCTATTGAGTTGCCTCCTCCCGTTCCGGCCCTCCCGCTCCTCCGTGCGCCGCCCGCCCCGCGCCGTCCACCGCCGACCGACGCCGGCCAGCCGCCCCGCATGCGCCCACGACCTCCGGCGCCGCCCCGCGCCGCCACGGCCTCCGGCGCCGCCCGCTCCCCACGGCCTCCCGGCGCCGCCCCGCGCCCCACGGCCTCCCGGCGCCGCCCCGCGCCGCCCACGGCCTCCTGGCACTGCCCCGCGCCGCCCACGGCCATGTGTAACGGACATGTGGTTGAATGGCTTGCTAGATGAGTAATACTTCTATGTAATTGTTGTATATGCTATGGTTACCTGCTATGCTTATCATGTGATTACCTGATATGGTGGATTTAAACATGTAGGATGATGATGGTTCATCGTGTGAGGAGGAAAGTTATGATGAGGGTAGTGGTGATGAGGACAGTGGTGATGAGAGCAATGATGATGAAGACAATGGTTGTGAGGAGGAATATGATGATGACACCAATGATGATCGAAAGAAACGCCTCTTGGCAGCATTGATGCTTCAACAATCAAGGAAGCGAAAAAAACTATTGCTAGCCGTCATGATTGGTACGTATTACTTGGACTCTTATTCTAACAAAGCTCCTAGAAGAATATCATCAGAGTCTGGACATGCTTGGGTAATGGGAACACTTACCAACAGAACTACATGTTACAACATGTTTAGAATAAACAGACCAGTGTTTGAGAAATTGCATAATGTGCTTGTGGAGTCGTATGGGTTGAAGTCTACTACAAATATGTCCTCAATTGAGTCTTTAGCCATTTTTTTGTGGATAGTAGGTGCCCCCCAATCGCTTAGACAAGTTGAAAATCGATTTGTTAGGTCTTTGGAAACAATAGTTCAAAAGTTCAAGGAAGTATTGACAGTGATTATCAAGCTTGCAAAAGATATCATTAATTCAAAAGATCCTCATTTTACTATTGTGCACAAAAAGTTACAATCTGCAAAGTATACACCGTACTTGAATAATTGCATTGGAGCAATAGATGGGACACATATTCAAGTTGTGTACCAGTTTCTACTGCTGTGTAACATAAGAATAACATAAAGAGAAAAGTCAGAATGTGATGTGTGTATGCGATTTTGATATGAGATTTACTTTTGTTCTTGCTGAATGGCCTGGATCGGTTCATGACATGAGGGTGTTTAATGATGCTCAAAACAGATTGGGTGATAAGTTTCCACGACCACCTCGTGAAAAATTTTATCTAGTTGACTCGGGTTACCCAAACAGACCTGGTTATCTTGCACCATACAAGGGTACAACATATCTTTTTAGGAGTACAATGAAGGTATAATGCCTAGAGGGAAAAAGGAACACTTCAATTACTGTCATTCTTCTTGTAGAAATGTCATAGAGAGATCTTTCGGAGTTTTGAAGAATAAGTGGAGAATTTTGTTTCGATTACCTAGTTATCCACAAAAGAAACAAAGCAAAATAATTGTTGCCTGCATAGCATTGCATAATTTTATTAGAGATAGTAAGCTAGATGATGAAGAATTTGACCATTGTGATCAAGATGCAAATTATGTTCCATTGGCCAAAACAGGTTTTTCTCCAACGAATGATGCAACCGATTTTTTGGATAGCCAAGTGATGAATCATTTTCGGGACTCGGTTGCGATGGCATTTGGACTTTGAGAGATATGTGATTTGTCTTTTTATTGATCTTGTGAAACGAGTAATTTGTAATATGAAGCACTTTCATTTCAAATTGTAATAACGGGCACTTATATAAATATTGTTCCGCAAGGACAACAATATTTTCGGTACTATATTTGCTATCTACATGATTATATGAATGTTTTTTAATATGTATATGGAGTATCCTTGCCTCCATTTTGTATTTTCAATGGATTTTTTATTTTTAGCTTGCATGACTACATAAGGGCAATATGGTCTTTACACCATGTAATTAACTTCCTTTAGTCCCCTTTAGTCCCTGCAACCAAACAGACAGGGAATAAAATATTTAGTCCAGGGACCAATCTTTAGTCCCTGGACTAAAATACCAAACAACCTCTGAATCATCCAATCGGTTTTTTTAATGAACCAACCGTTTTTTTGTTTTCTTAGGGGGAGGCGGTGGTTGCGCTTCACATGACGTGGGGACAACGTGGAGAGAAGAGGACGGACACTCCGCTTTTCATTGGATAAGCATTTGTAGGATTCAAATTTTATACACAATATATGTATTTGAAATTTAAATTTATCGTAGTTGATATAATGGTTTTAGTTGTAATTTATTTTTAGCATTGATTTTTAAGTCGCTACGAATATATATATATATATATGATAAAAGTTTTAATTATAAGTTTTTATCGTTAATAAGCGTTGTGGCTTACCATCAGCTATACGCCAAAAGAAAGATGGATTGCTAAAAAAATGCTTATATTGAGGAGGGGAGGGTGTAGGTACTAGCTAGTGGTACTTCTCACTTCTTGTAGAGAAATAAATGGGTGGTATTTGCTATTGCCAAGACATTTTTTTCATACGCGCAAAAGAATTACACATCAATATATTAAAATACATACACACCTAGCCAAAGGCCAGGAGAAGGAAGGAACACCGAACAACAGGCAGGAAAGGACAGAACAAGCAAAGAGGGGGGGAAATGAGAACGATGACCACTACGGAACTTGAAAAAGGGAGGGGCTAAGCCGCTAGACTCTCCATAGACTCCCAAAAGCAGCAATGCCCGCGGTCGACCACAGGCGACCCTCAGAGAGGACGGAATCCAAGACCACCGAAATCGAAGAAAGCGCCAAGTGAAAACCCTAGAGTTCCGCTCTTTTCAAAGCTGCCAAGAGACCAAGAGCACAAGAGAGTCGAAGCTTGCACGGAGGTGCTATGGCAGGCGAGCCCTGGAAGAAGGCCACCAGTCCTAGAGGCAGCTACCACGGGGAAGGGGGGAGAGGGTAGACCAACCAGCGGGCGAGAGCACCCGTAGCCAGACTTGCCGCGTGAACACGCAGTCCAGGAGAATACGGTTAACCGTCTCTTGGTCCTGGGCGCAAAAGGGACAAACTGAATGGCTGGCAATGCCACGCCTCTGGAGAAGATCACCTGTCCAACAGCGCTGACGGAAAGTCAGCCAGAGAAAAAGCTTGCGTTTGGTAGGGCCCTTCGCCTACCAAAGGAGATCAGCACAGGCAAGGGGCTACTGACCGAGGAAGAAAGCCTGATAGGTTGATCGCGCTGAGTAGCGCTGATCACCCGTCCATCGTCAAACAAGACGATCACTGATACCCGACGAAAGCTGGAGATGTATTACCGCGTCCCATACCAGGAGGAATTGAGAGAGAACTGGGACAGTAAGGACGCCCCATATATCTAAGACCCAGGTAGAAAACTGGGATGAAGGCATCAACAGGTACAAAACAAAATGTCCAAATGCATGATACACAAGTTTCTGACATGCTCATGGTGTACCCCTGGCTTGTACAGTATCAGGTAAGGTCCCTACTCCTAGCCATGTTGGAATGATCTATGGTAATCATTCATAGCCATCTAGTCTCGTCTAATTGGTATACCACTTAAGCCCAATCCCTTTTTGTCCACTGAGCTATTAAAAACTGTCTCACTTTACTCCCTCATGATATTTTCTATAATTGTCTCTTTTACATATGTCATATTTTAAATAGAGAATATATGAGATGTGATAGGTAGGATTATACCTCATGCCTTAGATTTTTCTTGAAATTTTTTTACCACTAGGTTGGAAGCAGTTGGGATTGATTTAAAAATCAGGATTTATAACTGAACGGAAACTTTCATAGAGAAACTGAAAGTATTTTTGACAGGTTATATATGCCATGGTTCTACAAAATTTAAACATTTTTTAAATAAGAAAAGGAAACATAAAAATTAAGGAAAAATGTTCGGTGTAAAGCCGGAAATACTATGGAATGTTAGTTGCGATAAAATGGTAAATTGGCATTAATTGTAGCTCAACATTATCTTTTGCTAATTACCGCTCTCTACTTATAAAATAAACAAATATAATATCTTTACTTATAAAATAAACAAATCTCATACGAGATATGGTGTATCCTATATAAAAAAAATCTAGACAGGAGCTTTTTAAATTAGGATGTCATATCCCATATTTTTTATTTTGCAACGAAGAAACTATCCAGATGTATCATATATCTTATTTTAAACGAAAAAAAGTATATTCACTGCTAGGAAAAAAGGCTTTAGTCCCGGTTTGTAACCTCCTTTAGTCTCAGGTTTGGTTTTAAATTGGGACTATGAAAGCGAAACTAAATGTGTCTATCTTTAATCCTGGGTGAATCTTTAGTCGTCGCGGTTGGTAACACCAACCGGGATTAAAGATGACGACGTCACGTGGCTGGCTTCGCCATTTTTTTAATTTTGCTCCTGCTGCTAGCTTATTAATTATATATATATATATGCATACATATTTTACACATCATATATTTATGCATATATATGTATAAATACATATATTACACACATATATTTATTCATATATACGCAATATGCATATATATGTATAAATATATATTTTACACACATATAACTGCACTTAATTAAGTAAATATATACAATGCAAAATATGTACACACATATAAATATATATATATATTACATTCCTAATTAATTTTTACTGTTCTATGTCATATATTACAAAAAATTATCTATGATGTAGATCCACGACCACTCCAATCACAGTATAATTCTTCCATGGGATCAATAACCTTCTCGTTGATAAATCCTATTAGTTATTCTTGAGCAGCCTGTATGAAACTCGCCGTGAGGGAGTTTATCCCTTATGTCACAAATAATCTATCATTTAAATAAAATGAGAACTAAATATATGAAATTAATAAAAAATTGAGACGTCTGTATGAATGATAGTTATACGTACTTCCAGATCAGCGGGACATGTGACTTGTTGAACTAGGCGATGAATGTAGTCGCAGACGTAGTAGGCGCACAAGTTTGTCCCCTACGTCTGTTTTGCACATTAAAGGAGAAACGACGAAAGATTTAATATACATTTCTATTTTAGAACAAATTAATGATTTAGTATAACTTTGGAGCATGTTATTCACTGGAAAATTCATCCTCACAACAAGCTTTTCTTTCCAATGCCCGCGAACCTGCTCACGTAACTGTGCCCATGCCCTACGTGCAATTGGAAGCTAGTGAGTAATTATCCGAGAACCGCATATATGCAACATCAACTAAGATGACATTACCTTTTTAACACTACATTTTTTGCGAATGTAGACTCTGGTTTATCCATTGAGTCGTACACATGGATCCGCGAGCTGCCAACGTCAATTACGAAGAGGACCCAGTGAAATCTGCAAATTGTATGAGATGACATATATGAAACTGTATATATATATGGGATTGAAATTGGTACGAAAAGTAGTAAGAACCCATGTTGTGTTGTATGATAGAAGTATCAGTGGCTTGTAATGTTGCTGCACCAGCATTGATAGATGTTGTCCTCTGTATCCGCTGGATATTGATCTAATGTCTTCGTGTTAATTTTGCGGGGGTCAATGAATCCTATGTGGTTCCATCCCCGCCTGTTGCAATCGTGGATCGCCATTCTAAAACAGATAAAAAAATTTTAGTCAGCTACATACAAGGAGCTAAGGAACAAAATAAATTTAACCGAACGATACTTACAAAACTCACATGGCTATAATAGAGACGTCGAGGACATCCAGATGGTATAGGTCGAAGATGTCCTCAAAGCGGATATACATTACATCATCTTCTGCTTCAAAGAATGTGTCGCTTCTGATCCGTGCCATGATCATCTATGTACCTTTGCTTGTAGCTTGCATGTACCACTGGTGGAAGCGACACATCTGTGTGGGGGAGCTTCTTCACCTCATCCGGCTTGATAAGAGGTTGTCCGAATGTATACTTGTATCTCACCTCAGCCTTCTTGATAGTTGCGCGTCCGGATAATTGGTCTATGGATATTCCCGCATCTTCCATAAATTTTCTTAAATCAGCTCTTTGTGCCTGCACCACCAGGGCTGGGGGACCTCTTTGGTTTTTGAGGTTGCATCCCGAGCTGGGGGACCTCTTTGGCTTTTGCTTTCACCTTATTGTGCGCCTTCCTAGCGTCCTATTGTAGTTCGACTGTGGCTCTGGTTTAGCCGGTGCCGTACAATACATATTTTTGAAGAAGGACTTGGTCGCTGCATCGATTTCAATAGGCTTCTCAGGAGACTTCTTCTTGAAATGTGCCTTGACCTCAGCTTGGACAGTCGATTCCAACTCCTCTAGAGTCTTATCGTACGTCGTTTTCTTTGGGGTTGGCGGGAGCGGGTCAAGTCTTGGCTTCTTGCTTTGTTGTGAACTGGTTGACGTTGACATTGATCTTGCGGCGTGACCTCTGCGCTTAGGAGGCGACGGAGGATACAATCGTTAGGACATACGTGTATCTTCTGTACCTCCAGTCCTAGAGGGCAGACTAACTTCTTAGCCTCGTACATTGATTTCAGCAATTCGTTTCTCTCTGGAAGAATGTTCTTCACGAGTTTTAGTAACTCTCCAAATGCCTTGTCACTAACGCCATTTTTGGCCTTCCATTGCAAGAATTCCAGCGTGGTACCTAACTTTTTGTGCCCCTGTTCACAACCTAAGTACAAGGACGTTTTGTGGTCCACCAACATACGCTTCAATTTCTGCACCTCCTTTTCACCTTCGCAGTCCTCCTGCGCGTCGCGCAACATCTGTCCAAGGTTATCGGCACCGTCGTTTTCTTCAGCATCCCTGTCCGCTTCGCCTGCTGTATTCTCTTCAAACCCACCGTATTGACCACTCGGAATGTTGTCGTCGTCTTCTTCATCTTCTTTCATTGCAACCCCTATCTCTCCATTCAATGTCCAGCAATTGTAGTGCAACATGAATCCCGATTGAAACAAGTGGGCATGAATAATTCTTGATGTAGAATACTCCTTCTCATTTTTACACTTTTTGCATGAACAACGTATAAATTCATTATGCTTGTTGGCATTGGTCACACTCAAAAAATAATGCACGCCTTGAATAAACTCTCTCGACCGTTGGTTCACAGTGTACATCCATTGGCGATCCATCTACATGAAATGCACACAACTCGTAAGAAAAATTTCCGAAAGTCAAACAATTAAATAATATTACAATAATTATATATATATGATCACACAATAATTATATAATAATCCAACATATGTAATGTGTTGTACTTAAAAAATTTAAAATTATTTTTGAAAGTTTTTAAAGTTGTAAACATATTTTTAATGTACGTAGTGTATTTATTTCTAACTATTTTAACGATCTCTAGATTACCTTAGTTTTCTATTCTACTATCTCCTTTGTCATCTATTTTATAACATTTTTTGTCCAAAAGTTTCTCTTTCATTATTTTTCATAAATATTTTTAAAGATAAAAGTGTACATAAAATATACCTACAAATATAATATGCTAAGGATACTTTTCTCTCTCTTTATTTTTTCAAACAATTTTCTCAAACAAATGTAATGTGCTTAGTAAAATAATTTTTTCAAATAATTTTCTCTCTCTTCATTTTCCATTAACTTATCTAGAGATAAAAATATATAGAAATAAACCATAAAAATAATATGCTAAGCATAGATCATAAGAGAATAAAGTTGCTAACCTTGTAGATAACAAAGATTTATGTATTATCATCATAACAAATTCACAGAAAATTTTGACAGACCTTCCTTCTAGAGCAAAAGTTTGAAGACACTAGATCGGGTTGGAGAAGGAAGAAGTATAAAAAACATCTTCACTTTAGTCCTGGTTGGTTTACCAGCCGGCACTAAAGATCAAAATGATCTTTACTCCCGGTTGATAACACCAGCCGAGACAAAAGCTAGGATCTTTAGTCCCGGTTGGTGTTACGAACCGGGACTAAAGATTTTCGACGCCCTGACAGCCTTTGACAAGAATCTACCCAGGACTAAAGATCCTAGAGAGCCATTATCTTTTTTAATCGGGACTAAAAACTTTTTCTAGTCTTAGTTCCTATTGCAACCGAGACTATTGTGAATTTTGGTCAGTAAAGCAAAAAATCATCTCTCACTGAGATGATAATATATAATCACTCCTCACTGAGATGCACTAAATATTTTTACATCTATCCATGTAACTTTCCATGTCATCGTGAGATTAGAACAGTTGGACTCACTTTGATTTAATGCTCAACCGTTCCATTTTATACTTCTTCCAAACATCTAGCACGGCTCAGTTTTCAAATCCTATACGCTCGGACCAGCCCACGGCCACGAGACCTTTTTTTACATGCAAAAACACTGCTACAGAAAATGTTATTAATGCCGATTAAGAAACCTCATATACGTCGGATTTTTCAGTTGGCACTCCTTAGACGATACTGATAAACCATGTTTTGACAAACCATGTTTTTGTGTCAGTTCAGAAACCGGCATCTATGAGACCTAAGATAAAGAAAAGGAGCCGGTTCGACACATCAAAGACATAGATCGAGAAACCACGGAAGAAAAAATAAAAAACACCCATTATATTTCACTCAAAAACAAATCAAGAAAGTTCATCATATTGCAAACAATAGTTCATGTTTGGATCCATCATGAACCCATATGCCCTAAAATATGAATTCCTGCATATTTTTCTTTCCCCAAAAATCAAGAAAACCCAATGAAAAAACGCAAAAGTGGGCACCGACACCATCATGGTGAATCCTCGCAGCGGGGAGGAAGACCTCACCAGACCTCCTCACCGCCACTATGTCGATCTCTCGTCGACCGGATCCAATTGCCAAGGGGGTGAGGCACCACCCGCCACATATAGGGAGAGGGAGAGGCGCCAGCCGCCACGCAAGGTGAGGAAGACCTCATTGGACCTCCTCGCACCGCTGTGGCGACCTCCCACTGACAACGTAGGGGAAGGGAGAGGCACTAGCCACCACGCAAAGGGAGAGGGAGAGGCTCCGGCTGCAACACAAGGAGAGGAGAGGGAGAGGGAGAGGGAGAGGGCAAAGGCGGAGAAGGTACGAGAGGATAAGTGTGTCTTCGGCTTGGCTCGTCGCATGAGGGGATAAGAGCGAGAACTCTTTTTCTTGTCTCGTGCTCCACACCTGGCCGTCGGCTTGGCTCGGCTCCATGAAGTGTTGGTTTTTAAAAAAAAACATCAATACTTATATCCTAGATATATGTGCCGGTTTTTAAAAGGAACATGCACCCATGCCTGATAGCACTTAGTACCGACCCTATTAAAAACCGACACCTTTGTCGTCACATAGGTGTCGATTCTCTCAAAGGGTGTCCTGAGGACGCACGTTTAAGCGGAAAAACACTATAGATGCTGATTCTAGAATTTTTGGCATCTAAAGTGCTGTCCCTTTTTTATATTTCTGAAGTAGTGAAGGCTTGCGCATCTATATATTAGACAAAAGCAAACAAGTTATAACCGACCACCTACTAGCAGCAGGGACCTCAAAAGGTTGGAATTACGGCTAAGGAGACACTACTAATCAAACGGGCTCAAGCTCAGGGATCATGGAGAGGAGGGTGAATCTTGAAGGAAGAAGGGTGGCCGGTAGGATGCCGAGCTGCTGCACCCCCGCATCCATCCAGAGGCGCGGACTGCATGCAATAGAGCCAGCACGGAGGTCAAAACAGCGTCAAACACTCTTGTCATTCCGTTTCTTCCAAAAAGATATCACACTAATTGCGAGCATGACGAGCGATTCGAAGCCGCGTCTCTCCACACCTTGGGCAGAAGCTTCCTTGTGTTTGGCCAGTGGCCACCACTCGGACAAGAGATTGACTCGCAGGTTGGGGCTGCAACCTAAAGACCGGCGGCAAGCAGCATTTTTCGCTAAAGGTGCCACGAATACGCACACAAGAGCAAGATGTGATTCACCGTCTTCGACTCCGAGCCACATAGCGGCCACACATTGAGTGAGCATCCATGCCTCGTCAGTAAGCTGATCCACTGTCCAGCATCGGCCGTGGAAGGCCATCATCTCTCGTCCTGCTAATTTACCATGTGCTCTATTTGTTCTATATCTAAGATTTAGGAAGACAAGAACACAATGTAAAATGTCTTTTGCGCATGTTTTTATAAGAATATAGAGATCGCAAGATCCCATAGACTATACATGGTTATTTTCTGTTTAGTATACGTGATTTCTACAAGAATTAGTGTGTGTGATATACTTTTCTTTTCAACTTCTACTCTATCGTTTTTCACGTGCATACTTCTCAAACTTCTCAAACTGCTAAACGATGTGTTTTTACAAAAATTTTGAATATAAAAGTTACTTTAGAAAAATCATGGTATAATCTTTTTTTAAAATTTTTTATTTAATATTTAATCAATCACGTGTTAATTCGTCACTCTGTTTTACGTTTTTGGCTTGAAAGATTTCTAAACCCATAGGTTCAATTGCACCCTTAATCTCCCACCAATTGTTACAGGGTACATATTATGCATAAGTTGGTAGCGAATATCAATTCTCTATACAGCATTACTCTCTAGGTATGTAGCCAACAATATCGTGGTACAACGTAGTGCAAACGAGATCCTCTGACTTAAGTCATGTGATTTTGGGTCACTGATATATGAACCCATTGTTTATAAAACCTACGTATCAGTGATTTAAAATCATCTAACTTAGTAAAAAAAACGCTTTCATTGAAGAGAGCCTTCTCTGGTTAGAAGGGCTTGCTTTGGACTACAGATATGCCCGGTCCGGGCCCCGGCTGGCTTTAGCAAGAAATGCCAAGATGCTACATGCATGCATGCTTGCAGCCTGCAGCCATTTGGGGCCCTGCTGCCAAGATGCCACTCCGGTCGGTCGAAACCACACCTCATCTTTTTCCCTTCGCCACATCGCATCTCTCATCTTAGCTTGCTAGTACTTTCTTTATCATTCTTCCTGTGGATAACTTTTTAGTATCATTTCTGTCGCCAAAATTAACATGGGTTAGCATGCATGGGGTAGTAGTAGTAGTAATCCATGATGTCAAATCTACTACGTGTTTATTACAGATTGTCCAGAGTTAAGAGGACCGTTTTTGCTGTGTGGTTTTGTGCCTTTTGCAGTTTTGCTAGAGTTAAACCTGCATTGGATGCTGCTGCGTGGCTGGTGGGAACTCGTCCGTGAACCACCAAAAGACTTCTTTTTCACTACGGTAAAGTCACGTAGATGAAAAGTGGGTTACTGGTTTTTGTTGGAAAAATTAATTCTTGCTTTAATTAATTTAGATTTGTTTAAAATTGATTTTTTTAAAACATCAGATAAATGCAAGCGCTCACAACGCACATACACTCATCCCTGTAAACACACACATACCCTGCCCATACGAGCATGTCCAAAAACTAACCACAAAGTCACAATGGGTTTCTTAATGTCTGACGAAGTCACATGAGCTTCTCAATGTCGATGAGTACGTCGTATATCACTGAAAGAATAATTAGCATACATGCGAGAGCCTAAGACTAGAACTCGCGCGGACATGTTTCACCATAAGAAACCCAACCAGTTAAGCTACGCTTATTTTATTAGATTAAAATTTTTTCCTGCACTAACATATTAGTTTTTTGTAATTTTTTTCATTAGAATATTTTTTAGATTTTCCATTAAAAGATGCCCATTGAATCATGCATAGTTTTATAATCGGGAACTCGACTAATTTAGAGGTGGGTCTAGATTACAAGTTTTTTTAACGAACTAACGCAAGATAGTGTCAATTTTATTGAATAAAGTAGAAGTAAAAAGTATTTACAAGTATGAAAGTTCAAAAGAGGCTATACAGGGTTTTATGGCGAAGAGCTAGGGATCAAGGAGCTCTGCTAGTCTCTTCGCTCACGCGAGCGTCCAATTTCTCCATTTCTCTTTATCTTAGTTATGAACGATGTTATTGAGAGTTTGTGTGTGTTCAGTTTTCCATATTTCATAGGTTGTTAGGAATACTAGAATCGTTTCTCTGGCTGGTTTTACTGTATAAATAGATGATTTTAAAATTTGAAGAAACCAATAGTGAAATATAGGAGAAATTGTTTAAAGTTGATGTAATAGTATAGATTATAAGGTTGATAAGGGTAAAGTATGAATAGACAATCTATGAATAGACAACTTTATAATTAATATTTTAACGACAAGTGTTGTGGACGTAGTACTTCGTATATATGCCTATTTAACTGAAGTATGCAATACAAATTGTATGCAGTTATATTAATCTATTTGGTGCGAGGCTGGACTTTAGACTTTGTGGCCAAATAAGACGAATTGGATCAAATTACAAAATTTGATGTAGCAAAACCTCTCTTAATTAGTCTTGCGAAAACATGTCTAATCCATTTAATATTAAATGGCGCGCGCATGATCAGTGGCCTCTTCCTAGAAAATGGAAATCAATTACGTCTCCGACCCGATCAGTTGTTAAATATTGACTTAAGGTTGTGTTCAGTAGTACGAGTTCTTAACTCTACAGTTTAGCAATTTTATAGAGAATTTTTTAAAAAATCATATTAATTTATTTTTTAAAAATAATTAATATTTAATTAATTATGTTTTAATCAGTTGTTTTGTTTAACGTGCGCGAGAGATTTGCTTTTAACTCAAGCTGCCGAACACAATCGTAATTAGATAGATGCTGAGCCAACTTATATACACTACTTCGTAGTCTCGGTTGTCAAATCGGGACTACGAATCGAGACTAGAGATGAGCGACCTTTAGTCCGGTTGAAGCCACCAACCGCGTGGTTAGCTCCGTCATCTTTAGTCCCGGTTGGTGGCTCCGACCGGGACTAAAGCGTTTTTTTATTTTTTTTATTTTTCCTCCTCTTGCTTGTTTATATATGTTTTTGTTGTTTTTCGTTGTTTTTTTGCCAAAATCAAATTCGCATATCAAATTAACATCCTCAAATCACATCACAAATTCGCATTACAAATTTGCATCATAAATTCGCATCATAAATTCGCATCACAAATTCACATCACAAATTCACATCACAAATTCACATCACAAATCCACAACACAAATCCACATCACAAATTCACATCACAAATCGAGTAATGAACATCACAGATACACACACACACATATATATATATCAAATTTAGAACATCACAAAAATCTTCAAAAATCTCCAGATCTGTCGTTGCTGCCGCTCCTGGAGAGGACGAGGAAGAGGAGGAAATGGAGGAGGCACTGACACCACCTCCCGAGCCACGGCGCTGCAGCCACCTCCGAGCCGCCGGGCCACAGCCATCTTCGAGCCGCTACCACCTCCCCTCCACCTCCTCACGTCCCACCGTCGTCGCCGGAGTGAGAGAGAGCTGAGAGAGGGAGAGAGAGAGCTGAGAGAGGAGAGAAGAAACAACTAAGTGTTGGATCGGTGGAGAAGACGATGCGTGCCTGGATATATATAGCCCTAGATTTTTAGTCCCGGTTGGTGTCACCAATCGGGACTAAAGATAATTTCTCGCTATTTTCAATTCATCTTTAGTCTCGGTTGGTGCCACCAACCAGGACTAAAGATAATTTCTCGCTATTTCCAATTCATCTTTAGTCCCGGTTGGTGGCACCAACCGGGACTAAAGATAATTTTCCGCTATTTCTAGTTCATCTTTAGTTCGGTTGGTGGCACCAACCAGGACTAAAGATAATTTCCCGCTATTTTTCCAAATTTATTTGGTCCTGGCTAGGGTTAACAATTAAATAATATAGTAAATAGTGCCAAATTAAATTCATTAAATATAGGTTTAAAACAATAATATTAAAATTTAATCAAACATAGATAATCCTAGACATTAATGTGCCTTCTAGATAGTGTTTCTCTTTTGCCCCTCTCTATTTTTCATATTCATCTGAAGTTGTTTTTTTTGAAAAATTTGACTTTTTGTTTTATTTGTTTTATATTTTTTATGGACTTAGGAGCACATGAGAGGTAATCATAGAAAATTTGAGCATAAACAAGGAAAAGACGTGGCCTGTAAAAAATTCAGAAGACACACTCAGAATCGGAAAAAACTTCCGGGCTAGAAAAGGCAACCTTCTGAGGCTTTTTTGGGCAAAATAAAATCGCCGAACGAGGCAAAGCGGCAAACGAACGCATCCGAAATTTTTTTTGATCGATTTTCATATATGGAACGTCTCGATCGGAGTCCATATGTGAAAGTTATGGCCGTTTTAAAAACCGACTCCAAGTTATTGGACGAAACGGGAAACAATGCGCGTAAAACTTGTTACACGCGCATAAACTAGACGTGACGGTCAGGGTTTGAATGTTCTTATCAATATTGTACATCCCTCCGATTTGTATATTATCACCAAAATAATTTTACAAAAGATTTTATATATTGAGAATTATTAGTTAATAATAATATGATGATATGTAATTACAATATAATGATTAAATTAAAGTTTTTTTCTATCTTCAATCACCCACCCCACACAACACCACACTCCTTAAAATTACAAATCTCCTCAAATTAATTTTATACCATTTGAATCATGTAGCAAAATTTATATATTTTTATTAGGTTCAGTTAAAAAAATAAACACATACACATTCATGGTGTTACCAACCGGCACTAAATATCAAAATTATCTTTAGTCCCAGTTAGTAACACCAACCGAGACTAAAGATGGTGTCAGAGGCTGTCAGAGGTTGTCAGAGCGCTAGGCATCTTTAGTCCTGGTTGGTAACACCAACCGGGACAAAAAATGGCATCTTTAGTCCCGGTTGGTGTTACTAACCGGGACTAAAGATGCTCAGCGCTCTGACAACCTCTGACAACATTTAAACCGGGATTAGAGGTGATCTCTAGTCCCGGTTCGTGACACAAACCGGGACTAAAGTTCCTAGAGAGTCGTTGAATTTTTAAACCGGGACTAGAGATTATCTTTAGTCCCGGGTGCAACTCAAACCGGGACTACTGTGGTTTTTGCCACTTCAACCAATGATGGTTTCTCCAGTAGTGATATATAGATAAAAATATTACTATCATACTAAAAAGGCAAAAATATGCAATAACCAGTGCTTCACAGAACTGATACTAAGCTCGATAATACGATATTGTTGTAACAGAAAGAAAAATAAAATTTCGTATTATCATGCATGCAATTTACAGTATCGTACGCACACGCGTATATATATAGATGGGCTACTGTGTGGCGCACCGCACAGCCTCATCCCGTGTGGCATGGCCGAATCTCTAATTTGAAAACTCAAATTGAAAATCCAAACCATTCAAATTATTCTACATATTAATATCGCCTTTGTCGGTGATATGGGCCCGGGGATATGTCGTGGGCGTGGCATTTAAGAAAAAGGAAGGTGCCCTTGCCCACCAAGGAGCGGCAAAGTTATGCCCTAAAAGGCTAGGCAAGTCTCGGCCACGGGCGGCCACGTGGTCGCCCCTGAAGGGGCTGGCCCGGAGGCTGCCCGGAGGCCATCATATTTCCAAACGGCGGGGTCCGGGGTCTCCCGGACCCCCAGTCGGAAGGGTCCGGGATCACCCGGACCCTCATCCTCCATCCCGCACCTCTCAGAGAGAGGGGCGAACCCAACTGCCAACCAACTCATTTAATTCTCAAATAGGGGAAAGCTGAACGCCTGTCCCGCCGCATTCAATGCGATGTGAGGCACGGCTGTCAGTTGCTCTCATCATCACCCCTTTTTGCCTATTACAAGGCAAAAGGGGGCTAAAAGTTCTTGACTAAGACCGTGGTATCGGCGCGCACCCACTCCGTGCACGCCCCCCTCACGCCCTGTCCAGTCGCATTTAATGCACTGGGCGGCTGCGTGGGGGAGAGAGTGCGAGTGCAGGGAGCACGGCACCTACACCTCCCTATGGAATGGGCCGCCGACCGGTGGGACCCATCGGAGGGGGTAGGCAAACATCATCACGTCAGCGGCATGACCATCACGATGACCACACTTTTTCCACCTTTTATGACGCGGCGAATAGGGAGGAGTAGGAATGGAATGACTTCTCCGACAAGACAAAGCAAAAAAAACACTCTCTCACGTGGAATGAAGTAGAGAAATGGTAGGGCTGCTGTGGTGTTCCCTTGTTCTATAAAAGGAGACTCAAGTCCTTCATAAAAGGGATTCAGCTCCTTCATATAGACAGAAGGTTCCGTTCGGATCGAAAAAAAGAAGTTTTCGCCCCAGGTTGAGTCCCTCCAACTAGCCTGTAGAAATCTCCCATCCATCACAAGGTCTAAGGGGGAGGAACACTCATTGTTCTTGACAACCTGCCCCATATACTACATACACACAGGAGTAGGGTATTACACCATGCTGGTGGCCCGAACCTGTATAAATTCCCGCCTCATCTGCATTATTTCATCTTTTATGCGAGTTTGAACCAGGACACATCGCTCCCCGTACCGAACCAAAAAGGGGGTCCCCAGGATCCCTGCGTGTCGACCTACGACATCGACAGCTGGCGCGCCAGGTAGGGGGGAGCGCGCTGTGTTCTGGTTTAAACCTCCGTTTTCCATCCATTTTTTGACGGGAATCCTTCCTCCCCGTCTCAGCCATGGTCCACGGCCGTGCCCAACGCTCCGCGTCAGGCTCGCTCGCTACGCGCGAGCGTGGCCTGGCCAACGAGGCGGCAGAAGAAGCCGATGCGGGCAGACACAGCCCCAACTTCCGCCACCTCCGCTCGAGGGGGGAGGGACCTTTGTCTCCCTCACCACCGTTGGTGGCGATGGTGGCGGCTGCGCCCGCGCCATCCCCTCTGCCCCCCGCTGAAGCAGCGGTTGGAGGCGAGGGGGCCCGTGCATCCTACAGGGCCGACAACGCTCCTGTGGGACACAAACCACGCCCTAGCGGGTGTACCGGCGAGCCCCGCCGAGGCGACGTCCATCGCCGCTTGGAGTTTGGCACTCCTGAGGGTGCCCTGCAGGCAGCAGAAGCCCTTTTGCGCCACCGAAGCGGATCAAGAGCAGAGGCGTCGAGACGACTTGAATTACCTGGAGGAGAGGCGGCGCCGGGCAGCGCTTCGCGCGGCTCGCTACCAACAGAGCCTCCGCCGCTACCATCAAAGCAAAGTCAGCCCCCGAGCGCTGCAAGTCAATGACCTGGTCCTGCGCCGTGTCCAAACACGCGCAGGCCTAAGCAAGCTGTCCCCGATGTGGGAGGGGCCATACAAAGTTATCGGCACCCCGCGTCCGGGAGTAGTCCGCCTAGCCACAGAGGACGGCACTCCGTTGCCGAACCCGTGGAATATTTCCCACCTGCGCAGGTTCTACCCATAAGCCGCATGGTGTGCGGAGACATGCATAGAAGTTCATCCACTGCCCTCGGTGGCATGAGCAATGCGTTTGTTATTATATTTCATGTGTTTCCCTTGCAAATACCTGTTGCAGTGTGTTTTCCCCCATGTGCTCGAGCATGTGCTCTGGATGCGGCTTTCCAATAAGTTCCTCGGCCTTGCCCGCCTTAGCCTGAGAGCCCTAAGGGTGTCGAGGGTACAGCGATGCTGCATACTACCACGCCTGGGGGCAGTCAACGCCTGGGGGTTCGGGTGCGAACGACACACGCCTGTTCCGGCCCTCCGTTGCCGCTGCCCTCGCTGGCCTTTTTATGCCTTCGCTCCTACCCGGAACCCCGACAAAGCCACCAGCCAACGGCCAGTGCATGCTGCCCGAACTCGGAACAGCCCCCCAGCGGCATGGGACAAATCACGGGGGAGAACAACACTATTGCATTATCGCAGTGACTAAGTCTTAAGCTACTAATTGCAGGGAAGCTAACATACAGGGGCTCGGACCAACCAACCGCCACTACGTGCGCGCTAAGTTGGCCGGGGCCTCCCAACATACACAGAAATGAAACATCAAAAGCAGCCACGATGAGCTGTTGCAATGCAAGTAAAGGCAAGTTCGATAAATTTATAAACAATGCATAAATTTCTTTTTACAGAAGTACAGATAGAAGCCGAGGCGAGAGGGCCCTAAGTGGCCGGTGGGTCGCTGGGAGCTTCCACCGGGGAGTCTGCGTCTGGCGAGTCCTCGCGGAGGGCGAGCTGGAAGGCCGCCGGGGTGCCGTCGAAGCCCATCATGATGGAGTCGACGGCGTCTTGGACGCGACGGCGGGCGGCCTCCTCGGTGCCTTCGGGGAAGTCCTCGGTGGGGATGTAGGGGTCGAAGTTGGGGTCGCGGGCTTGGTAGCTCGCCAGGATGAGGGTCGCGACCCTGCGGGATAAGTCATACGATGACTCCTTCGCCACGTCGTCGACCTCCTCCGGCACCCTCTGTATCCCCGCGGCCAGATCGTCGATGTATGTGGCCAATCCCCCTAAAGTAGGGATGCTGGGCAGGGTACGGTTCACCCCCACTCCGCGAGCCGCCTCCCGAAGGCGCCCAACGGACGAGGCCAGGCCCTGGATTCCTAGGCGCAGGACGCGCTCCAGGTCCGTGACCCGGCGGCGCGCCTCCTCCAGTTCCGGCCCCGGCCCTCGCAGCTGCGCTGCGCATCCATAACCACTGCTCTCGGGTGGCCGGCTCTGCTCCCGGCGCTCCGGCTCGTCTGCCCGCGGCTGGGCGGCGGCGAGCGGTGCTCGTGGTCCCACACGCCCTTCAGGCACCGGGAGGCCTCCTCCTGGGCCTCCACCACCGCCGACTCTCGACCCCCCACGGCGACCTCGCACTCGGCGACGGCCTTCTCCTGGGCAAGCACATTGGCCTCCCGCGCGGCAGAGTCTTCTTCGGCCCTGGCGACGGCGGCCTCCCGGCTCGTGGGCATGCCCCCCAGTTCCTCTGGTTCACTGGGATCCCCGTCGGCAAGGAGAGGCGGGGGTGGTCGCCCAGGCTGGTGTAGAACCAGAACGCCCTCCAGTTCTCCCACCTGGAGCGAGGGTGGATATCGATGAAGGGAGTTCCGACCGCCCTGTCGTTCCGCGGCTGGATCGCCACGTACCCCACCGTGCCGGGGGAGCCAGCCCGGCATACCCGGAAGAACTGCTGGAAGAGGTGGAGAGAAGGCCTCACCCCCACGAACATCTCGCAGGTGTGGGCGAACACGGCGAGGTAGAAGACGGCGTTGGGGGTGAGGTGGTGCAGCCGGAGGTCGTAGAACTCCAGGACGTCGAGGAAGAAGCGGGAGAAGGGTGGCACCAGCCCGACCATGGCGAAGGAGGCGAAGAACACCATCCTGTGGGGAGGCCGCTCCTCCGGGATGTCGCCGCCGCTGCGCGTGCCATTCAGCAAGAATTTGTTGAAGAGGCTGCGAGCCTCCACATTGCGCACCAAAGACTTGGGGAGCACACTCCCCGGCTCCAGAGGTGAATCGCGGCCCATTGCGGGGGTGAATGCGGAAGCACAGAAGGGGAAAGCTGAAGGTGGAAGAAAGGCAACGGAAGGAGCAGGAGGTGCTAGGTAGACGAAGGGCGAATGGCAATGAGAGGAGATGGCAGTGGAAAGCGTAGAAACCGATCCCCTTCCATGCAGATCTGGTTTTATAAGCTGCCACCGTCCCCTCGGATTCTACGGCATTAAATTCGCCCCACTACCACACGAAGCGCCCCCTCGTCTCCGCGCCCTTTCGATTTTCGCATCTCCTTGGATTCCCGCGCCATTCGGATTTCGTGCCGCCTGGGGCTCCGCACCTGCCAGGCGCACTACGCGGGACGGAGAGTGCTAGGCGGTTTGAATGGGCCCCCGTGCGCGCGGCCCAGACAAACTCGCCCCCCGTCCTAAGAAAAGGCTTGGCTAGGTGCGACATCAGTCGTCGCGTATCGGCCACCTGCCATAGCAAAAACACCCAAATACCCAGGCCCACATGCTCAAGGAAATGGCGTCAACCGCGCCCGAGCCCGACTCGGACCCGGTCAGCGCCGGGGGCTACTGTCGGTGATATGGCCCCGGGGGTATGTCGTGGGCGTGGCATTTAAGAAAAAGGAAGGTGCCCTTGCCCACCAAGGAGCGCCAAAGTTATGCCCTGAAAGGCTAGGCAAGTCTTGGCCACGGGCGGCCACGTGGTCGCCCCTGAAGGGGCTGGCCCGGAGGCTGCCCGGAGGCCATCATATTTCCAAACGGCGGGGTTCGGGGTCTCCCGGACCCCTAATCGGAAGGGTCCGAGATCACCCGGACCCTCATCCTCCATCCCGCACCTCTCAGAGAGAGGGGCGAACCCAACTGCCAACCAACTCATTTAATGCTCAAATAGGGGAAAGCTGAGCGTCTGCCCCGCCGCATTCAATGCGATGTGAGGCGCGGCTGTCAGTTGCTCCCATCATCACCCCTTTTTGCCTATTACAAGGTAAAAGGGGGCTAAAAGTTCTTGACTAAGACCGTGGTATCGCCGCGCACCCACTCCGCGCACGCCCCCCTCACGCCCTGTCCAGTCACATTTAATGCACTGGGCGGCTGCGTGGGGGAGAGAGTGCGAGCGCAGGGAGCACGACGCCTACACCTCCCTATGGAATGGGCCGCCGACCGGTGGGACCCATCGGAGGGGGTGGACAAACATCATCACATCAGCGGCATGGCCATCACGATGACCACACTTTTTCCACCTTCTATGACGCGGTGAACAGGGAGGAGTAGGAATGGAATGACTTCTCCGACAAGACAAAGCAAAAAAAACACTCTCTCACGTGGAATGAAGTAGAGAAATGGTAGGGCTGCTGTGGTGTTCCCTTGTTCTATAAAAGGAGACCCAAGTCCTTCATAAAAGGGATTCAGCTCCTTCATATAGACAGAAGGTTCCGTTCGGATCGGAAAAAAGAAGTTTTCGCCCCAGGTTGAGTCCCTCCAACTAGCCTGTAAAAATCTCCCATCCATCACAAGGTCTAAGAGAGAGGAACACTCATTGTTCTTGGCAACCTGCCCCATATACTACATACACACAGGAGTAGGGTATTACACCGTGCTGGTGGCCCGAACCTGTATAAATTACCGCCTCATCTGCATTATTTCATCTTTTATACGAGTTTGAGCCAGGACACATCGCTCCCCGTACCGAACCAAAAAGGGGGTCCCCAGGATCCCTGCGTGTTGACCTACGACATCGACAGCCTTGTACACCAAATTTTACATTTTTTGAATTTTTTTATTATTTTATGAGATATGTCAAAGATGCAATAAAATAGATACTCCAGAAATTGTTGGATTAATGCATCTTTGACCTATCTGATACAATAGTAAAAAATTCAAAAAAATGTAAAATTTGGTATACAAGGCGATATTAATATGTTGAACAATTTGAACGGTTCGGATTTTCAAGTTGAGTTTTCAAATTAGATATTTGGCCATGCCACACGGGATGGGGCTGTGCGGCGCACCACACAGTAGCCCATCTCTCTCTCTATATATATATGCGCATGTTGTAGGATACTCCATGCACTTTGACGGCAGTGTCTTAGTGTCTCTTAGGGCTTTCACAGTACATATAATTGTCATTCAGCCCTAACCTTTCACATCAAAGATTTTTCACTATGTTGGTTTTTCCTGGTATCAAGGGAAGAACGTGGAGCCAAAGTAGCATGCATGTTCCTCGCCAGGCCAGGGCAAAGAACAACTCGTGCAATGTTGGGAGAGGTGTAGTCCCGTGAGGACGCCCCCACACTCCCATAGAGCTGATTCGAGGCGGCGGCCAGTGGAGGAGGGCTGTCGGACGGGGAGAGGAGATGAGGGACGAAGAAGGGAAGAGAAAGCCTCATCGCCCGCTAGATAATAGAGGATGGAAGGCGGAGGTGGCGGTAGGACGGCTGAAGGCGAGCCGGTGCAGAACCTTGTCGCTTGGCCAGATCGACACCCGCCGTCGAGCCGTCGTCTTGCTCATAGTCGGCACACTCCACATCAGCCATGGGAAAAGGGTCGCCGGTCAAGGGAGGAGATAAGGGGCACCGGCCGTGGAAGAAGGAGAGGGGAGCCAGGGTCGCTGCCTTGTCGCGGGGAGTGAGGAAGGAGAGGCCAAGAGGGGATAAGGGAGAGGGGGAGGCGAGAGAAGGGAAACTTTTTATTTTTTTCTGGATTTTAGGGTGTTCGGTGCAAATTTTAGACCTTCACATAAATTAAAGAATAAGAACTAAAAAAATAATAGAGACTAAAATATAAAATTAAAGTTACCTTTTAGAGCTACTTAGAGCATCTCCAACAGTTTGGTAAATAGCTTTCCTATTTCTAATTTTTGAGAAAAACAACAAAAATTCATTTCCAACAGTTTGACAAATGACTTTTCTATTTTTAGAAACTTGACAAAATGAGCTATATTGTGTGCATTTATGCACGCTGGATGGAAAAGATGGGGAGGTGCATTCTTGAGCAATTTGATTCTTTTTTTCATGTGTGTAGCTGTTACTGTGTTTGACTATATTCTACTCATTAAAATGTATACTATACTATACTATAATATAATATAATATTTGTAAGAAAGTTGAAAATGTCAAAAGAATTGAGAACAACAATATTACTATTTACATCTTAGAATCTAAAAAAATATATCCCTTATGCAAGTTTTATTTCAAATAAAAATAAATATAACTTTGTGAAGGCAAGTTTTCCTTATACTGCATTTTTTATGAATAAATAATAATATTATATATTAATAATAATATTTTTGTATTTTTAAGGATCAAAGGTTATGCCTAATTTAAAAATCGGCTCAAATTGTTGACAAAATAGTATGAATGAAAAATAAAATTTACCAAACTATTACAGATAATCAATTTTTTCTCCCATATTATTTAGGGAGTTAGCAAAAGAGCATAAATAGAAAACAAAATTTGTCAAACTGTTGGAGATGCTTTTTACACCATAAAAAATCTAGATTTTGAACATGTAATTTTAGAATACTTGTCACTACGAGGCTCTCATATAAGTGGAGCCCTTATGCTGCATGAGTTGTTAAGCATGCTATTAACTTTTACTCAGGGCCGCTTTTAACTTTTCCTGATCAGTGCAGGGCAAAGTACTCCTACATCGGTAGTTAGGTACGGTAAATATCTTATCTTGGAGCAACTCCAAGAGCTATTATATCCATATCTATATAATCTATAACTATCTATAAAGCAAGTAGTGTTTCTACCCAAAATTTTCGTCCACCTGGTTATTTTACAGAAAACCCCTTGAGTATTTATAAAATTAACCCGCAGTCCCAATGCTGAAAAGAAAGAAAGAGCTTGGATGGAAAAAAAGACCTCCTGCGTCCCTTCCTCTCGTCCCATCCGCGTCGCGCTTGCGCCCCTCCCTCCCGTCGCTGCTCGGAGCTCCCGCGCCGCGCGTACGCCCTTCCCTCCCGTCGTCGCTCGGAGCTCCCACGCTGCCACCTGTTTCCCTTTCTGCATCGTCGTCCCGTTGCAACGCACGGGTATTTTTGCTAGTTACCTATAAAGCAAGCAGTGTTTCTACTCAAAATTTTTGTCCGCCTGACTATTTTGCAGAAAACCCTTTGAGTGTTTATAAAATTAACCCGCAGTCCTAATGCTAAAAAGAAAGTAAGGGCTCGGATGAAAAAAGACCTCCTGCGCCCCTCCCGCCCGTCCTCATACGCGCCTCGCCCTATGCCGCGCCTGCGCCCCTCCCTCCCGTCCCCATCCGCGCCACGCCCCGACTTCATCCGTTGCAACGCATGGGCACAATTGCTCGTATTATGTATAATTCCTATTTGAAAAGGCTATATAAAAATAGTCTTTCTATTTAGATGACATCCTCCAACAGGTTCATCAAATTTGGTTCCCAACAATTTAAACATTGGGCCTACATCAATTATGGGCCCAAAATAAAGAGCAGGCCATGCACCTGGTGCCATCCAGGAATTTTGATCGGCATCCTGCTCCACAACTAGGGCTAGCCGCACGCTATCAATTCCGTCGTCGACCTCCCGCACGCGCCTAGCCATTGCCGCACGGCTTCTCCCCCCGTCGTCGACCTCCCCCGCCGAAAGGCGGCCACCGGTTCGTCGATCCGGCAAGGTTTGCATAACCGGCACCCGGTGGCGGTTGTTGCTTTGTGTTTTTCATGTTTAAGGGGTTGAGTTGTCAGCTAAGCTGGTTTGAATTGATTTTAAACCGGCGTGACATGTTTTTTGTTGTCATCGAGTTAGGAACTTCGTCACTATACACTGACTTTAGTTGCATGTAGCTAGCTGTGTGTTGGATGCACAATAAACTTTCGCCGACGGCGGCCGACCGCTAGTCTGATATCCCGGCGGCCTTGTTTGTATTATGCAGGAAACATCACCTTTTACACGATCAACCGGACTACAATGAACAACAGTCAATTTTTCTTTGAGGAGTTGTTGGATTCATCGTCATCGGATGAGGACATAGATTTTCTGATGTGTCATGTATTCTGAGAGGACGATGGACGTCGAAAGCATGGTGGTTCTGTTATGGGGCATAAAGTAATTGATCGTGATAGAGAAGGAGACCATTTTAGATTGTATGACGACTATTTTTCAGATGATCCGACATATGGTCCTACCTATTTCAGGCGTACGTACGGAAATAAGACGTCTCTCCTGTTCTTTTCCTTAGTGTATTGTTTGATCACTTTTTGTAATATTTATTTTATTGCCATTGAACAGGTTTAGAATGAGTCGACCATTATTTCTCCGCATTCTACAAGCTGTAGAAGGTCATCCTGAAAAATATTTTGTTCGTAATAGGAATGCGGCCGAAAAACTTGGACTTAGTGGGCTTCAAAAGGTTATTGCTGCTCTTAGAATTCTTGCATATGGAGTACCTGCTGATTCCACTGATGAATATATAAGAATCAGAGAAAGCACAACACTAGAGAGTTTAAGAAATTTTGTGAAAGCAGTTGTGGACATATTTGGTGAGCAATATTTAAGGGCCCCGACCCAAGCTGATGTTGCCCGGTTGCTTGAGATGAATGAGAAACGAGGTTTCTCTAGGATGTTAGGCTCCATTGACTGTATGCATTGGGTTTGGAAGAATTGCCCAACGGGATGGCATGGACAATTTACTGGACATTTTCACAAAATGACACTAATTCTTGAAGCCGTAACATCACAAGATCTATGGATATGGCATGCGTTCTTTGGTTTACCTGGCTCTCACAATGACATAAATGTGCTACAAAGGTCTCCGCTATTTGCCAGGCTAGCAGAAGGACAAGCCCCTGAGGTTAATTACACTATTAATGGCCATGATTATAATATGGGTTACTACCTCGCAGATGGTATATATCCCCTATGGACAGCTTTTGTAAAGACAATACCGATGCCTCAAGGAAACAAGAAGAGATATTTTGCCTAACAATAAGAAGTTGCAAGAAAGGACGTAGAACGCGCCTTTGGAGTTTTGCAAGCCAGGTTTGTTATTGTGGAAGGTCCAGTTCAGTATTGGGATCAAGTCACACTCGGCTATATAATGAAAGCATATGTCATTATACATAATATGATCGTTGAGGATAAACAACATGAAGTGACCGACCTAACTTTCTACGGAGTTGAAGAACCAGTGGAGGTGTCCCGTGAGAACACATTGGGGTTAAATGAGTTCATTTTAAATCATCATAGGATTAAGGATAGGGAAGTCCACACTCAACTTTAGAACGACCTAGTGGAGCACCTTTGGGAACGCTTTGGAGAGTAGTTTAGTTCTGCAAAAACTATTTGGAGAATGTTATTTTTAATTGCACTTATATGCTTTAAAGACCCATGTGTGGTCATATGTAATAAAGTAGCAGGATGTGTTTAAAGACAATTTTTTAAGAGTCATGCTATCAATTTAGCTTGTTCTGTCAATTTTCAGTCTGAAATCATAAGCAATCTTTCTTTTCCTGTCCATTTTTCAGTCTGAAATTTTCGCTGTTGCTCTAAGCATTTCATATTTGGTCAAAATTTTCTCTTGGTGGGACCTAGTTGCACGACTGTAAAAAAAAAGAACTTGCCTAAAGAAACAATTCACACCAATTTGCATGCAGATCCATGGGCAAATGCATGGAGATAGATAGGATCATAAGATGATATTTTCCTGCTTTTCGCCTTGCTTTGGCACACACATATTCCTTGCTACCTTTGATGGAAGATATGGTTCATCAACCATCATGCTGTTACAATTTCTCTTACAGTAAATTGAGCTCCCTATGAATAAGCAACCATTTAATATCCATCTTCCTGGTTAAAACATTGTACTAGTACCAAGAATCAGTTAATATTCTGAACAATTCAGAACATGACATCACAGACTGATATTCCAGGAGCTAAATCTAATTACACTAAACTAGTATTAGGTACGGTCTGAGTCAAAATCCTTATTTGCATGGTAGTAATTACAAATCCTCTTCCAATATACATATCTCGATTGATCAACACCCCGGACTGCATCAAGGCTAACATTTAGCCATGCAGAGACCAAAAGTTTGTCCTCCTTTTCACTAAAGTTTTTGGTCCTTTTCTGGTTATGCCTTTTCTGGTTAGCATTTGAAGGTGCTTGCACATTTGACAGTCTGGCCTCTTCATTGTTTGATTTGTGTCTCATCGACATCCAAAAGGTTTGTGAAGTATCCAGTAGCATCATTAGTTTCTGCCACAAAACCGTACATGCATCAGTGATTATATTCACAAGAACAAAACAATATACAGATGTTTGGTTAAAATCTTTGTACACCGCTGAAATATAGAGAAGTTAAGGACAGACTGTGTGTTGGTCATGCCTAGAGAAGCTTACAATTTTGTTCTGTGCTTAATGGGTCAAAATTCCTGTTATAGATTATCACCTGTTGGGCCTCAGTGCCCGAAATACATAACATCAAATCCCCTATTATTCAGGCCAATTGGGAGAACCGACAATTTTGTGTTTCATTTTCCATTCGTTATTATTGTTAAATTATAATATCTCTGTGTGAAATAGAACCAGAGAACATATTCTTATCACCCTTAACACTAAAAAATTGCCAGATCATGGGACATGTACCTATATGTACATCACATTGTTTCAGCAAAAATGATATTATACCTGTATGACATTGGACAAAAATTGGATTGGTAATAGGCAACTGTTTCCTGCAAGGATTATAAAATCATACCTGCCATTTGGTTGCAATCATCAGCTTCAAAACCACTAAAGTCGAAAACTGATTCCTGTTGGTAGAGGCCGGAAACATAATCCTGATACCATGACACCTCTTGAGAGCCAATATCGACGCTTTCGTTGAATCCGCTTGCAAAATTACTTGCCTCTGGAGCAGCGTGTCCCGGCGTCTTCGAAAATTCAAGGGGCTGCGGCGCATCTGAGGGCGGGCGCATTTGATGGACGTCGGAGGGAGCGGCGCCAGCGGACAAGAAGGGCGCGGCGGAGGGGCACCAGGACGGAGCGACGGTGTACCAGTAGGGCGCGGCGGAGGGGGACCAGGATGGAGCGGTGGCATACCAGTAGGAAGTGGCGGTGGGGGACCAGGATGGAGCAGCGCACGAAGGAGGACTAGGATGCCATGGTGGCGCCAGACCGGGAGGGCGCGGCGACACAAGACCAGGAGGGCGCGGCGGCGCCATGAGCGGACGGTCGGGGTCGAAGATGGATTTGGGTGGAGAATGACACGATTTTCTGATGTGGAGAACGACGCTGTGCAGGGAGAACGACGCGACCTCGTGCCTAATTTGGGTCAAGGAGCGGTCAACTGCGCGGGTACGTGAAATTTTTTTGGCGCCGAAGGCTCCCGCGCACGCGGAGGCGAGCGATAGCGAGGCCGCTCCGCCCGCTTCTTCTCGCCAGTGAAAAACCCGGGATGGAAGGCCATGTAAAATAGAATGGCTATACAGGGTTTGTTGGACAACAGTTTTTTTTAGCAAAATTCTAAATTATTGGGATTGTGAAGCAAATACAGGAGCTCTTGGAGTTGCTCTAAGCTTGTGCATGAACATGCATAATTAACTAATGAATTGTTTATGCACAGTTAAGTAAAGAAAATACCATTGGCTAGGATTAATTCTTCTTCAGCCATTCAGGGTGCATTTTGAGCTCTACCTTTTGTCTTATAAAAGTATATTTGTTTCGTGCTGCAATTTTTGTCAATTACACAATATACATGCACGCGCACACATCATTACACATGCACATACAACACCATACTCACAAACACTTATAAATGTGCTCCTAACATATATTCAAAGAGACGAAAATCATGATTTCACTAAAATCCTATTGCTCACTTGCATGTGCATAATATTTTTCTTTGTGCCTTTAATTTTTTGTGTCTTTCTCGTGTAAACTCCAAACAATTTGAACATTCTTGCATTCTTATAAAAAATTATAGCTGCATACGGCCTGATCAATTACTTTTTGTGTTTTTCCTAGCTACCATATGTTTTTAACTTCTTTTTTCTTTTCTTTTCATTTTTGCATCCGAGCGCATATATATTTAATTTGTTTCATCGTTTACTAGTAATAGATATTTTAAGGCATGTCTTTTTACTGAAAACGTTACACATCTGCTCGTCATGTCAATTAATTAGAAACTAAACACACAAGCAATTGCTACTTTCTGGATTAACCTATTGTTATCAAAAGATGTTATTTGTTTGAATACATTGATGTAAACACGTAGCTAGAGCTAATATAGTACTGTATATTGTCCATCCAATATATATGTATGGATATGTATTGCAATTGTAGCAAAAGTTTTGTATGTATAGTACTATATTACACACATTTCCAAAACCAAGGGTTCACTAGCGACTAGCCCCACTCCCACACATGCATGCATAGCTGACATGATAGAGAGAATGTTTGTCTCCCAAAAAAGTGAGAAGGCAGAGGCCAGCTTTTGACATAACTGACAGAGGTCATATATACTTAAGCTAGCTAGCTGACATATGTAACAGCAAGAACAAGTCATGCATGAACGACACCCAATGAATAGTAGAAGTACACGTATAGTACGACCTACTGGTTTCTTCTCTCTAATCTCTAATCTCTACTTATAAGAGATTTTGGCTATGTAATTATATAGCCAGAATTTTTTATATATATGAAACGGAGGGAGCAGACAAATAGAAAAGAAAGGACTGAGAAACATAATACAAAAGTGGCTTGATTAATTAGCAGCAGTAGGGTAAAATAAAACCTCAAGCTAATCACTCGGCTGATAGTAAATATAATCCTGATCCCGGCTAGTAGCTAGCTAGCGAGTTTGTTCTCGCTTATTTCGTCCTTAGACATGTGATCACTATCTCTCTTCATCCTGATCTCCTCAACAACAACACAAAAACAACAAGAGATCACAAGGCACACACAAAATATTGCGAGCAGTAGTGGTACACTAGTACTTTGGTTGTTGCCCTCATCAAATTAACGGTCCTAGTAGCTAGCTAGTTTTGATCAACTAGCTGCGGACGAGGCCACAGGATAGGGTCATGAGCAGCATGGCAGCGTCGGTGATCTCGTCACGAGGGAGGCCGTGGAAGAACGCCGGAGAGGCGGCGGCCGCCGCCTTGGATATCGGGCTCTGTGCCGGCGCCACGGCGGCGGCGTTCTCGCCACCGACGACGACGTGATCTTGGTCCTTCTTCGGAGCGGCGACCACTACTTCTCCAGCCGTGGGCTTGGTGGCAGCGACGGCAGCATGATCGACCATCTTGCACCGTTTCTTGAACGGCAGCGACCGGTCGACGTCCGCCGCCCTCTTCTCCTTCTTCGCCGGCTTATTGTTCACCGGCGCCGCCACCGCTCCGCCGTTGGCAGCGGCGGCCATCGCCCGCCGCGCCTTCCTTTGCCTGATGCCACACGCGTTGCAAAGGGACTGCACCATATACATAGCAACAACACCCAATTTAAACCAAGGAAATCAACAATCTTTAACATATGCATGATGATCTGGTGTAACAAAACAAAGATAAAATGCACATAGTAAGATAGCATAGCACCCAGACAGACAGATCAACACATGAGTTTGGGCAGTTGTTAATAGGGTATAATAGCAAGTAAATCACCTTGGGGCCACAAGGACCACTTCTCCACAAGGGGGTCTTGGTGGTCTTGCAGTCCGAGCACACTCTAACGACACCCAAAGCTTGCTGCTGTTGTTGCTGGCTCTCATCTTGGTGTGCTTGTGCTCTTCTCCTTGGCTTTCTCACCGCCCCGCCCTCGGGATCGGTTGCCACCCCCTTCCTTATGATCCTCATCTTCACTGGCGGCGTCGACATCCACTTGCTGGTTGATCCATTAGCATGCTTGTTATTATTCTCGATATCGTATAGATCATAAGATGATCGCTGAATCATGTCGCTGCCGATGCTTTGGATGGTTGGTTGGAACGGAGACGATGTGAGGAAGACGTCTGATCCACCCATCATCATGTGATCATTGAACTGCAACAGAAAAGAAGAGAACACAAGAGGAGTAAGCTAAGATTATTAGGGCTAGCAGCATATATACTACGAAAGAAGCACTGATCTACATGTGTATAAGTAGCTAGCTTGTTCTAGTTGCTACACATGCATGTTTACGGTTGTGATCGATCCCCTCACCTGCTGATTGGATTCACCCAAAACCTGCTGCCTCCTCAAGCCCTGATCTCCATAGCTTTGCCCTTGGTGGTCGACGGTGCTGTCGATCATGAAAGGGAACAAGATAGGAGGGTCCTTTGCTCTATGGAAGGCTGGATAGAGCCCTTGATCCTGATCCCCCTCCATTAGAGGGAGAGTAGCAGGTAGCTGGCTCATGTAGATAGTAGACATATCAGAGAGGAGGAAAAAGAGAGAGAGAGAGAGGAGAGAAGCTAGTTTTAAGAGATCTGGGAATTATATTGGTGTAGCTTCAGGTAGTACACACAACTGTATCAGGGATATTGCATATAAGGAAGATGGAGATGTGGAGAGGATAGTAGTGTGGCTGCCTGGGGGCCGGAGATCTGCTGTTGGAGGGGCAATTTACAAGGGCCCAGGGGTGTGATCATGGACAGTGGAGAGAGGGCATGTCCTTTTTATAAAAGGGAAGCAAGAGGAGCCAAGAGCTGCCATCAATCCCTCTCCAGCTCGGGCCTAGGAAGATTTAGAAGGATGCCGTGTGTGTGTGTGTGATCCCTTTCCTGAGAAAGAGGGCGAACACAGTTAGCACAGGAAAACCAAAGGCAAACAGTGGGGAAAATACACACTGTGCACTGCACAACATGCAAAACATTCATTCCAAAACAACCACCAATTAAGATCTCATGCATGCAGCTGTAGGCTGTAGCAGCGTGTGCCCTACCTGGCGCAGCATGCAGCAATATCTCAAGATCGTGCTGCAGGATGATTGCAGCGTTGTATCATGCATGTACTACATAAATATATGTTTCCAAAATCTCATCCAACGGCTCATGTGATGAGTAAGCAAACTAATTAGCACTCATGATGTTTGCACAATGGGAATAGATATTTCCCCATGTATAAACAGCTTAGGATCTTAATTTAGGTAATATTAATTTCCTAACAAAATATTGCATGGCTCTCCGCATATATGAAGTGTTTGCATTTGTGGGTTTCTGACATGTGAAAACTGGTAACAGCATTGCTCGGTCATATATATGTGGTGTGGTACGGTATTGGGAAATACAACAGGCTGGTCATGACTTCCTCGAGAACAAGATCAAAGCGAAAAAAAGGCATAGAATTTCACTAAACCAGGGAAATTCAACAATTATATCTATAGCTTTTGGTTTCGAGTATTATAATTAATTAAAGGGTATCAGTTGGGATATATTTGACCAAATTTGCTTTCAGTTCAAATATCTTAACTTGTAATTTTAGATATCGACATGTTCTCTAATACACCAATACAACCCCCAATGAAATGTATTTCCCTGCAAAAAGAAAGTGATGCCATGCTCATAAAACAAACCTTCGTTTACAGAATTGATCACACTTTTGAAAGTTTGATTGCACGTAATCTAAATTACTCTCTCCATTTTATAACATATTATAAGTCGTTTTAACTCTTTTTTAAGTTAAATTTATTTAAGTTTGACTAAGTTTATAAAAAAATATAGCAGCATTTTCAACACAAAGCAAACATATTATTAAAATATATTCAATGATAGACTTAATAAAACTAATTTGATATTTTAGATATTATTTATTTTTTCTATAAATTTGATCCATTTATGAAAAAGTCAAAACGACTTATAATATGAAACGGAGTGAGTAACATATATTAATTTAAGAACAGAGGGAGTTATTACTCCAATGTTTGGCTCCAAAATATATAGATTATGTACTAAATACTCTCTCTGGTTATAGTGACATTTTGGATGCATGTCAGCATGGTCCCAATACAACCTTAATGCTCTATTCATAAAACATATCAAATATTGACATATTATTTGGTGAAAGCACTTTTGAGAGCAATCTACACATCAATTTAGTACCACATCTGGAACTTATAGATATGCCTATAGCCATGTTATTGCTTTTTGCGACTAGGAGTAGCTAATTTAATTAGCAGCAAAATCAGAACCTCACTGCAAATTGAACAAGAAATGCACGATCACAAAAAACAAGTCGTGCACATTATTACTATTTTTAGTTCGAAGATGCATAGATTTAATTAGAATCACATGAAGGAGTTGTTTTTAGGGGAATATATATAGATGCATTCCCTGTATGAACTAGATGAAAGTTTACATGCAAGTAGCTTGTAGAGCTGGCAAAACCTATCCTACACCATCCAAATCCTGCTACTGCACGAGCACATTCGAGTAACTAATCAATTGCACGACTAATAGTCTAATAAGCAATCATTGATTGCGAACATATGTAAATCACTGTATATTATTGTGACATGATCACATCTATCTAGCTAGGGCTACTACCTAGTTAACTACTTACTCTCACATGCCATGCAGCTCTTGCATGCAGCAAGGTACATGCAGTACATGCACGTTTCCCAGCACTGTAGTATAAACGACAGATCGGTTGAACAAAAGCTGGAGCCATTCAGAGGGGAGGCCTGTGTATGATCGGGTGAATCAGTGCAGTGGCTCTAATGGATAGATTTGCATGAAGCCATTAGCCATCCTCCTCCTCTCTCTCTCTCTCTCTCTCTCACGCAGTCACACACACGCAGTGGAGACAAAGAAACATTAAGACATAAGCAGGCAATGAGACACTTCCTGCGCCAAGGGCCCCATGCAAGCATGGGTTTTGGAATTAGCGACAGCAGCAAATGTAACAGTAGTAGTTTTGCCTCTAGCCAAAAGCTAACAACGGCAGAACGGGTCCGGATTGATCGGCTAACAAGATTAATCATAGTATAATACGAAATTATACCAGATAATTTACTGGCGGCAGTGAGAGAGAGAGAGAGAGTACCTTAATTAAAGATACCAAGCACGGAGGATCAAATTCCAAGTTTCAACACAGCTAAAATATATGATATATCCCCACCGCCTACAGCAACATCAACAAGACACATTTATACCATCATCAGTTCAAAGATTAAAAATATACTGTTTAGGAAAAATATTTTTACCTGCCATGATTTGTGATGAACAGAGGAGACCTAGGTCCATTAAAGGGCAAATCTTTTCCAAGACTCAGAACAGGATATACTGACTGCATGATCTCATCATACCGCTGTGCTAGCCAATCTACAGCCTGCCTGATGACTATTCAACCAGTCTTTTTCATCACTTGGGAGGGTTGAGGGACTAATAGAGCCAAGCTGCAATAAACATGGCACGCATCCCTCTAATGCGCAACCAATATCTCACTTATTGCCCATGAGCAAGAGAGAGGAGGAGCAGAAACAGCTTAAACCCTGAAAACGACGGCTCTTCCCACATGACAAGCCCACACACTTCCATCGGCAAGGGTCCAAAATCTGGGCAACTTGTTCCTCCCCTTCTCGTGATCATTGGGGACAAAGCTCAGCGAGGAGCGCTCCCAAACAAGCAACTAATGGTGCAGATTTGGGGGCTGGCAGGCAGGGCAGCGCAGCGGCAGCGAGGCCGCGCCCACTGCGCGCCCTCCGTATGTATGTGCCACCATCTTTCGCGGTCAGATGAATTGTACAGATCACGGCAAGGGGAGGGGATACATGGTATATATGCGTACAAAGGAGATAGATGACGACAACGAAAACACCCATTTGGTGAGATCGTTGATCGATCAACCTACAATGGAGTGCAGAGAGAATCAGCGATCATCAAAGATAGCTATGCAACACGTGTCGCGTAGGCATTTCCCGAAATGCATCGAGATTGGTGACGCACCTCTGAGCTGTGGAAGAAGGATACTGATGAAGTAGGAAAGCTGGGACTGAAGCTCTTTTGGTATTTTGGAGAAGCTAGCTCGCTAGCTAGCACCTGGGTTGTACCATCTCGACGAAATGACGAGCAGATCTCTCCACTGAACTTTTTGCCTCGGTTTGCACAATAATCTGTCAGGCATGGTTCAGTTGTGAATCGTCAAATCCTCAGACAATGCAGAAGTTGTCTTCGCGACATGGGATCCAGACCATTCATGATCTATCCACAGTAATGCCTGCATAAGTCAAGATACTGAATGCAGCAGTACGTCAGCACAGAAATTTGAGATTGATAAGGTGGCATATGGTATCAACAATTAAGCATCTTAACGAATTTGTCACAATGTTATCTCAAGAAGTGACCAAATGATCGCCATACTACCCCAAATAGTACTGGGTCTGCCTCGTCATTGAGTAATGAGCAGTTCTGTCATGCATGATGCAACTTCATTCAAAGGGATTGAGCAATACTGAAGGAGATTGAACCTAAATTTAACGTCTCAACTCTTATGATAAAAAATCTGGCTGCAGCTGTAAGCACCATACACGTTTACTTATGCTGACAATCCATGACCTTAAGCTACAGTAGTATCAATACATGTAAAGCATGTTTCTTTTAAGACATGCATGCTAGATTCTCCCAACTTAACGGAAGCAAGAAAGAGTTCTCAGCTATAGAATAGATCTACTAGAAAATGACTGCTTATCCTTGAAACATCACACAACACCATACGATACTTCTGTCTCGCTCAAGATGTCCGGTGAAATATTTGAAAAGTATGCCACAAAATAAAAGTTAAATATAGCATGTAAGCCAAACGAAAGCTTTTTGCTAATATGGTACTAGAGATAGGCCGTATATATGTTCACAGATAATTACATGAAAACTTCAGGCCACACTACTGAATTCTTATTGTACCACTCGTATAGCTGGATAATGTTCACTTTGATAGACAGCCAGCTTCTGGTATGTATGATGGTTAAGATGTATACGTATGGGCCTTTTGAATCACTCCTTGAGCAAGAGTGTCTGTGAGAATAAATTCACTCACTGTCACAAGATGTAAGGTGCCCAGCTCAATGATAGACTTGTGGCCAACAAAAATGTAGCTTTCACAAGGCTCTGCAAATCCAACGGGATCATGGCTTTGTGCAAAAAGACACTACACGCTCCATGCCTACGTGGACCCTCATGTGTGTGTGTGTGTGTGGAGGGGGGGATCATGATCATACACAGAAGTGAGAGGGCTTATGTATATACATGCATTTAATTAATCAATAATAAAAAAAATAGTAGTAGCATCAGCTGGTCTAGTGGACGAACGATACATCGTTCAGCTTTGAATGGTTGCCGTCAGTCTAATAATGAATTTCATGAAGAATATCAGAAGATATACTATTGCTAAACATAAATTGTTCCAAATAACTCCAGCAAAAAATGATTCTCTGTTAGCTCTAAATGTTCATTTCACAGAATCATGGTAAAACTAGAGCTAGAGATGAGAAAAGGGAAACCAAAAGGAGCAGAGAAAAAAAACTAAATAGTAATCTTGAATGAAGAAGCTGAGGTTTTCATACCAGAGTGCAGGCTAAAGTATAATAGCCCGATTGAGAGATGGTCAAGGTGAATTAGGCTTATCAGTGGCACCCAAGTGAATAAACTGTTCTATACACAATAGGCAGTTGCAAAGAATCACTTCCTTTTCCAATCTTGCACCTTTCTCTTGATTAGGAAAAAGAAAGGCCTAGATATTTGAGAAAAGTAGCGCTGCGGTCTCCAATTGTCAAACAACATCTTCCAGGAGTAGGCAATACCAAGTTTATTATCAAGAAAAAGGAGGCCTACAGAAACTTACAGGAATAATATCAGAAAAGTAGAAACTGCTAGTAAACATGTAAATCAATGAATCACAATAGTACCGAAAATAAGAGATGGAATGGTTCAGATATGATCATGATTTACTATTTTAAAAGTATTCCTAGGATAATATAATAAGACAATGATGTGATTACCAAGCAATGCAATAAGTGGCTCTGCGCGGCACACAGCCACAGCGAGCGGTTGCTATTAAAGAAACAACAAAGGGACAGAAAACAAAGAATACACTAATCGGGAGGAACTGGATAAGGTAACCTAGGGGTGTGATGAAGGGCTGAGCCACAGCCACTTATTTTTCGGCTTAATGTCACTCCACATGATTTTGAGATTATGTTAAGCATGAATGATGCACCAGATAATTTTTCAAAACTAAGAGGGGTAAAAGGGAAATGAGGGGTTGCCAAATCAAGGAGGAAAACTACAACATTTTTCCCATTCATTTTGTAAGTCTCCTACTTTGATACAACAGAAGCACACAATATCAGAACAATCATAAGATTGTATCTGTCGATGTGCCACTTTATTTGGTTCACTGCATGTTCCTGGAACTCTAATGTGATGCCTTCACCATTAAAATTTCCACCTCTACATTATTTTGTAAATTAAGCTGTAATTAGTTTACAGAATAACTAAGAAAGCATAAACAAATAACATGCCATATGCAAATAGTTGAATGAATGGATTATGTTCAGAGCTCTGCTGGGAGAACATTCCTTTCCATCACAACATTGAATTCATTTATATGAAGAAAGGAAACAACACAGCGTATGCAGTAACTACATGTACTTTCTCTCTCACGCTTAAATTTTGCAAACATGTCTCAAAAATAATTGTGAATGTTTCTACCATGCAACAACAAAATAAAGGTGTATCCAAAAAAGTCTGAAAAGAAACATGACATTGACAAGTCAAGACAACAGGCTAGCTAATGGATAGGATGGGGAGAATCGTCCGGGTACTGATTTCTTAACATATGAACATTCCCCCCCAACCCCCTTTCTTTCTCATTTCTACAGTAAGAAGAAAGGTACACAAGCCGCTTTCGCTTGATGGAACTTGCTCAGGCTGTTTGATCCTACACGCAGAGTTATACGCTTTTAATTAGATGTTAAGCTATGAGAATGATCCATTTAGATCCTTTTTGTACGTTAAATAAAGGTGCAGCATACATATATCTAAAGACAAATGTCACACGAAAGGGTTTGTATTGGTTAAACAGCTATTTAAACTTATGGTAGAGCAGCCTGCGGACTTCTCTGAGTTCAGATAGACAAACATATCTAATCTTAACAAATAGAGATACATTTCTTAAAGTATTTAACAAAAAATATGATTGAATCAAAGCTATGGAACATGCTTGAACTATTGCATCAGATTAAAATTAGTGACCTGACAGCATCTAAATAATTTTGACACAAGCCGTGCAGTTCCAAGGTATAATATTGATTTTCATCTCACTGTATGTTCAACTTTTTTACTAGAATCCTTGCAAAAAGAAGTTTCCTTGTGAACTGCATCACGACCAATTTGGCCTTCCCTCCCAAAACCTTCACAAACATATAAAACTGTAACTTAAAATAGCGATCGTAGCTTTCAGAAATCAGAATTATGCGATGTCCCTAATATGACACAATATGCTGATGCTTACGAATATTGCAGCAAGGCAGAATAGAATACATGAATGAAACTACATCAATCTAAGAATAAAGAAAACCACAGTGTCCAGTTTTCAGTTGCATCCACCATTTATTGTGATAGAAGCAGTCACTAGGCATGGTATATCTCTACCGTCTCTGTTGGTCTCATCTGGCACTTGGACCCGTCAAATATAGAATAGGATACTATCAAAACTATTAAGAGGCATCATAAGCAAACTGTCACTATCTTTTAAGGCAAATTTTGCTACAGAACACCCAAAATTTGTGTAATTTGCTAATAGACATCATAAAAATGTGTCACAGCTAAAATACACTTAAAAAACCGATGATTTGCTAAAGGACACTTTCGGCTCAATTGGAGAGATAAATTCTTAAGAAAGACGAGAATGCCCTTAGGACAACATGCTTCAAACATAGCGTTAGATTGAAAATTTAAAATTTATGCAACTCTAAATTTGCCATCACCCTAAGTACATCACTAGCATAAATCTATTCTATCTTCACTCCAGCCTCAACTTAAAAACTTTTGACCCTAGTGGCGTTCTTATCTTTTTGAAAAATTTCTCTCTCCAATTAAGCCGAAAGTGTCCTCCAGCAAATTACCAGTTTTTTAGAGTGTCTTTCAGCTGTGACACATTTTTCCGATGTCTACCAGCAGATTACACAAATTTTAAATGTCCTGTAGTAAATTTTACCATCTTTTAATCATCAGTCACATCGCTCCAATCCAGTTACTTAAGCATATAGGGCCAGGACCAAACCACGATGCCGGTGAGACCTTGACTGACATCAATACATCATGATGCTAACTTCATACCGGTGCAAAGAAGCCGTAAAAGGTAAAAATCCTGAAAGAAACGCCGAATTTTCTGCACTAACGAAGGCACCGGATGTTTCTCCGACCACCACATCCACAGCCGAACCCAAGATCAGGCATGCACAGAAACATCTACAAGCTCATAGCTCCCTACACCCAACGACGCCACACGCAGGAATGTACCAGACCTCATAACTGATTGGGGGCGCATTTCGCCGAACATGTGGTGAACGCCGACGCAGGACGCAGGACGCAGGTCGCAGGGCAAATCTCATTCTCACCACGGCTTCCATAGCACCAACCAACGCATAAACCCAGGCCTACATAGAAGCGGAAGACTATGAGAAGGCCGCGTATACCTGCAGCAACTCATCGCCGCCCGCCGCCGGCGATGCCGCGCGCGCGCCGCCGCGTCGCGCCCAGAGAGCACAGCCCGACCCGGCGTGGAAGAAGCAATAAACTAATCAGCACAAAAAAAGAGAGAAAAAGGATCGTTTCATATAGTGGGCCGACGTGGCTCACAAATGGAAGTCCCCCGCCCAAAGCCCATTACGGCCCAAGAAATCGAGCAAACGCCATCGGCCCATTTCGATCCAACGGGCTCGACCGAAAAGGCCCATACGAATGGGCCCGCCTACGGAGATGTCGAACCTGATCTGCGCCGTCCGATCAGCCGCAGCCTCCATCATCGGACGGCCGAGATCACTCGCCCGGCAACCCTAGGCGAGATCGCGAGGCGCCTCCGCCTCCATAAGTAGGCGGCGCCGAACCCTCGTCGGCTGCTGCTACTTCCGCTAGGGTTCGTCTTGCTCCGCCTCTCTCTCCCGCTGCTCGCCTCGCCTCGCCTCCGTGACCGTAAGATCTCCCCAATTCGCTACAACTAGTGTGCTAGCTAGTTGTAGCGCGATGTTGATGATTAGTGTGCTCGCGCGATGTTGATGATGTTGATTTTGCGGAATTTTTTTGATATGTACATATAAAATTTTGTGGTCTCCTCGTGACGTGCAGATCTGAGATCGATTGAGTGGAGCTAGGCGGGGCCCCGGCGAGATGGCGCTCGTGAGTGCTTCCTGAGCCATCCTCGTTACCTGTTTCTGCTTATCACGTGTTGCTACTTGTGCGTATGTTCTGATCTATGGGGATTAATAGTGGAAAAACTTTGGCCTGATGCGGTGGGGTTTGGTTTTTCATTTCAAATTATAGCTACTCTGGGTTGTTGTATTTCTGGGTGAACAGGGTTTGATTTGATGCGCATTGCTACCCAACATTTCGATCTAGGAGGAGTTTTGGTAGGGTGTTGGCAGTTTAGGTGTTAAGGATTTCGTTTAGATCGGTGACAATGTTCTGTCTAGGATATCTGATTTTCTTCATGCTGGCTTTGCAAGCTCGTTGATATGAAGATTTCGTTCTTTACTTTCTTTTTTTCTGGTTCAAATGCTGGTGGATGGAGTGAATCAATTAATTAATTAATCTGTAGCAAGGAAGCAAGGACCTGATTTCGATTTTTTTCTGGACTATATTTGTTTCAAGGATTATCTCATTGGGTACCAAGTGTTAAACACTATTGCCAAAGTAAGCCCAAATACAATGCATGTAAATGAGAGCCCAGTGTCATGCCGGTTCGTTAACATCACTAGCTAAATACCCATGCGTTGCAAGGAGGTTGAATATGTTGTTTTGTTCTCTTTCCATAGCTTGGGAATGTATAGTCTACATGCTTCACTGTTCAGTGGCACCCACATGTCAGCTGATAGTGGGAGTAGGTGGTGGCAGATTCACCAATTTCTAGTCCCCACATGTCAGTTGTTGGGTGGTGGTAGATTCACCACTAATCACCACCACTAGAGTTATTTAAAGGAGTATAGATACTGTACTCATTACCCTGTAGAGACATGAAGAGGGTTGCTTTCCTAGAATGCTTAGAGCTTCCTGTGTGATGCAAATGGAATCATTTACAGTTTCAGAAATGAGTAATATTTGCTTCTGAATATCTGATGAGCATGTAGACATGCCTCACGCAAACTTTATGTCGCTCAGCACTTCTGCAGAAAATTATATAATTTTATGCATCGATCATCGCTCTGCAGAACATTGGATTTCGAACATTGGATCCTCCACAGAACATAATATTATGCTTCTTGATCTGTGAATTGTTTCCGCTGTTTTTATCCTTTTTGTTGATCATGTTCGTGTCTCCAACCTTGTGGACTTGCTTGTCAAACTGTCTTTATAGTGTTGTCATGTCATGCAGTAGCCCATTTTCATGCTCAACTGTGTAATTTGCATTGCTGCAGGTATTGCATGCTGGCAGTGGAAACAAGAATGCATTCAAGGCACTCATTGCTGCCGAGTACTGTGGTGTCAAGGTTGAGTTGGTGAAGAACTTTCAGATGGGTGTCTCCAACAAGACTCCTGAGTTTCTCAAGATGAATCCTATTGGGAAGGTTTGAACAAAAACAATCTCCAAATTTGGTACATTTGCACAGAATCTGATTTGAACATGTTTTCTTACAGATTCCTGTTCTAGAGACTCCTGATGGTCCTGTTTTTGAGAGCAATGCGATTGCACGATATGGTAAGTGATACCAAGCAAGCAATTGGTGTTCCTAAAATCTTTTTGTCTCTTCTCTTATTTGATTTAGTTCTAACTCCCTCTCATTTTCCTGAAGTTACTCGCTCGAAAGCCGACAACCCACTCTATGGATCTTCACTGATTGAATATGTGAGTGATCTTTCATAGGCTTTTAAGACCATTCTTGATTATTTTACCAGCTCCTAGAATTGTGTGTTTCTTCCAGGCCCACATTGAGCAGTGGATTGACTTTTCGGCCACAGAGGTTGATGCTAATATTGGAAAATGGCTCTATCCACGGCTAGGATATGCTCCCTATGTGGCTGCGGTAAGTATGGCCAAGTGGGTGTCATAGTGTTTTCCTTGTCAGCAATTTGTTGTCTAATCTTGTTTCTGCCCAACAGAGTGAGGAACCAGCTATTGCTGCTTTGAAGAGATCATTGGGTGCCCTCAACACACACCTCGCATCAAACACATACCTTGTTGGCCATTCGGTGACTCTTGCTGATATTGTGATGACATGCAACCTCTTCATGGGCTTTTCTCGGATCATGACCAAGAATTTTACTTCTGAGTTCCCTCATGTTGAGAGGTACTTCTGGACCATGGTTAACCAGCCAAACTTTAAGAAATTCATGGGTGATGTGAAGCAGGCAGAGTCTGTCCCACAAGTTCAAAAGAAGGCTGCGCCACCAAAGGAGCAGAAGCCAAAGGAAGCCAAGAAAGAGGCCCCAAAAGAGGCTCCAAAGCCTAAGGCAGTTGAGAAACCAGAGGAGGAAGAGGACGCACCAAAGCCAAAGCCAAAGAACCCTCTTGATTTGCTTCCTCCAAGCAAGATGATCCTTGATGAGTGGAAGAGGTTATACTCAAACACAAAAACAAACTTCCGTGAGGTTGCTATCAAGGGTAAGTTTCTTTTTGGAATCTAGTAGTCACTAAAAGGTTTCCACATAGAAAAGTTTACTGCATTGCTGTATTAGAAAAGATAGAAAAGATATGAGTACAAATTGGGTTACAAATTATAACAGCTACTAAAAAGTCAATGCATACTTGCTGTTATAATGTGTTGTTTGTTGACCTGTCAACTGCTAACTACTAGTTACTTCCTCCATTTCATATTATAAGTCGCTTTGACTTTTTTAAGTCAAACTTCTAGAAAGTTTGAATTAGAAAAAAGTTTGAATTAGAAAAAAGTCGCTATATTTAAGTCAAACTTTTTTAAGTCAAACCTCTAGACTTTTTTAAGTCGCTATATTTTTCTATAAACTTGGTCAAACCTAAAGAAGTTTGAATTAGAAAAAAATCAACAACTTATAATATGAAATGGTGGTAGTATATCTCTTGAATACCATTATTTGTCATCTGCACCAAATTTTGTTGAGTTTGAATTGCTGTGAATTGAAGTCAATATGTCTTCTCACTTATTGCAGGTTTCTGGGATATGTATGACCCAGAAGGTTACTCCCTGTGGTTCTGCGACTACAAATACAATGATGAGAACACTGTGTCCTTTGTGACCATGAACAAGGTTGGTGGGTTCCTGCAGCGAATGGACCTGTGCCGCAAATATGCTTTTGGGAAGATGCTTGTGATTGGCTCTGAGCCGCCATTCAAGGTGAAGGGTCTTTGGCTCTTCCGTGGCCCTGAGATCCCCAAGTTCGTCATGGATGAAGTCTACGACATGGAGCTCTATGAATGGACCAAGGTTGACATCTCAGATGAGGCCCAGAAGGAGCGCGTCAGCGCCATGATTGAGGATCTTGAGCCATTTGAGGGCGAGGCGTTGCTGGATGCGAAATGCTTCAAGTGAGCCCTTTTTGGATCAAGGATACCGTGGGAAAATGAGCTATTTAGGTTTTGGATTTACCGTTCTAAAATAGTTCATGATTCTGGAAAAAAAATACTATCAACTTGTGGCTATATTAGTCTATATTGAGTGTACTGGTCTTTTCTTTTTCTACTGTTTTCAAGAGTTTTGGCCCTTATTAACCTTGTAGTTATGTTGTTAAGACACTATCCATCGAATCATCGTCGGAAACACACTGTTAGTTGTGAATCTGCTGTTGCTCATGTGGTATACTTGTCATTCGGATGATGTTCTGGAAATAGTCAATCTGCTGTTACTCATGTGGCAAACTTGTCATTCTGATGATGTTTTGGAAATAGGCAACAAAACGAGGTATGGTGCTGGGTTATTTTCTGTATTTCTTCTGCTGTTCATGTTTGTTGTTTTTTTTCCTTTCACCGTTGTGCACACAGACGAAAGCCATGTTAGTTTCTTATTGGATTGAGATTTTCTTGATTATTATCTGATTTGGTGATAGCTATTTGAGGTATAAATAAATGAACAAATTATTATAAAGTTAAAGTTTTGCTTTAGAAAAATATTTCCAAGAAACTCATAGTATTATATAGAAGTTTTTTACATTAAACTATGAACGCATAGTTTAGGAGCTCGGTAAGCCGGATAATCTCCTGAATAAAAAATGGGGATCTACAACGCATGTATCAGATATTTGTATTTTGTCAATATGTCAAACTTGCCTAAGCATTCGCGGACTGTGCACTAACAACGGTTTCTCCTCTTATTTTTAAATATTTCCGAGTTTGTGTTCCTGTCACACAAATATATACACGGAAAGTGTACATAATTATTAGCATCAAAATTAACTCACAGCATGCCAATAACCATACTCCACTCCGTAATATAATACTAATGTATGCACTGAAAGTGTACATAATTATTAGCACCAAAATTAACTCACAGCATCGCCACCATGCGAACATTAGCCCTCCAACAACCATACTCCACTCCGTGATACTGTTCCTCCGTTCCATAATGTAAACATTTCTTCGTTTCACAATATAAACATTTTGTAATAAAAATAGATAAAAAATAAATAAAGAATAATTATAAACATTTTGTAATGAAAATAGATAAAAAAATTAAATAAAGAATGATTATGATCGGTGAGAGAAAGATATATGAAGAAATAGCTTTACTTTGAAACATGTTACGTTAGAAATAGCTTAAATGGAGGTAGCATCTCCTTCCACTTATGTATAATATATATAACGTTGGTTAGTTTGAATTATTTATAGGAAAGAAATGGATTTAATCTTTATAAAAAGTGCCCAAAGGCCCATTTCGATCCAACGGGCTCGATTGAAAGGCGGCGGCAGACGAAGAATTTTTGGTATTTTTAATTTTTTCATTAAAATATTTTCAAAACTAATTTTCTATTGAAAATTTTGTAAATATAGTCGTTTGCTTGCTTTTTGAGAGAGGTTTTTAAATCGTCCTTCTAAAGAGCAATTTTGCTGACGTGACAGATGGTCATTGGGCATCGTCTGCGCGCGTCCACACATTTAAAAAAGTCCATTCTTTGTGTCACGCCCGAAATTCAAGCGAATTTTCGCGGCTAATTTGTACATACATACATTCATCGTCCAAACATCAGCTGATGTACACAAATCAACAATTATTGATATTACAGAATTTACGTTTTAGAAACAATATAAAAGATTACGTAAATGCAGTGGAAAAGAAAAAGACTGATTGAACTGAAACTCTAACACTTGTAACGGAACTTCAAAACACCACAGGGAACTTTGACGACGGACGCAAGCCTAATCATCGTCAAAACTTTCTTCTTCTGCAACCTCTGGCTCTGGTGGGGAAAATTAAGAAAGACTGAGTACTACCTACTGTACTCAATAAGTCATACCAAAAGAGAAGGTATGATGCAGGATAATTCACGAGGAAGGAAATACAGTCGCATTTGCATAAATAGCACTTCGGAAATAGTAATACTTGAAAGCCATAAAACAGTAATAATATTTAAGCAATATTAAACAAACATTGTCCAACATTAAACCCATGTTGCAACAGACCCAACCATCCATCTATACTAGCCAAGTTCCATTGATCCAACCATTACTTAAGTGAGACTAATCACGGTGAATCTGGTTGATCGCCCATAACCGTGGGCATGACTATTCGAATAGTTTTACTCTGATCAGAGATGTATAACTGTACCCACAAGACACAATCCCACGACACATTACCGTGTACCGGTGTACCACCACGATACCTCGGAAAGGAACTATGACAGGACCCTTCACATAACCCCTCTAACCAATCGTACCACACCAAGGTTTCGCCCCCACTCCAATTAGGGTAATAGGCAGCCCCCTCTTGTGTTGCAGTGAATCCGGTAGCCGATCAACTCGTAAGACTGGCACCGACCCAACTCCATCATGCCCACCCTCACTAAGGTACGTCGGCTAGAGACAGCTACACTACAGATCCAACCATTACCCATACTGACTTGTGGTATGCACGATAATTCTTCTAGGGTTCTCCGAGAACCGGTCATTAATTGTCATGAGCACCCTAACCCAACATCCAACCATGTGCTCACAACCCACCATTATCATATTTCAGTATTATTAGAATATGATCACATACTTGACATCATCTGAGTATTAGTCTCCACTGAAATATTTGATTAATGTGATTCCCTTAGGTGAGATAGTTGATCTAAGTCAGGCTAAGCATGTCCTAAACCAATATCTAGTCATATTGAACCCAAGTTATCAATGGTATAAGGTATTCAATTCCTATGACTGAGTACAATAGGTATAATAGTCCCATGAAATGACATTCTAAAATAGATGCAGTATTTGAGAGAAAAGATATATTTACATAAAATAGGTACAACATGATTAATATAAAGTATGACTTGCCTTGCTCCGTAGATTGGGGAACCTCGGCGACTACTTCGAAGTAAACAGGATCGCCGAAATTATCGGAATCTACACTACAAACAAAGCACTCAACAAAACATGGTGAAAGTCTACTAAAATAGCACAATAAACTATTTTTAATGAATTCTTGACAATTTTTTGGATTTAATGAAATTTGAATGGACTAAAACGGAGCTCGGATTAAAAAGATATGAATTTTAGAACTTTAATTTTTATTTTTAAACACAAGAGAAAGACTAATTAATTTATTACGTAATTAAGTCCCTTGCTGACGCAAACATGCGCGCAGGCGGTGGGTAGGGCTGACGTCAACATGACGTCATGCTGACGCAAGCGGCAAGCGCGGCCTAGGGCTGACATCATCGCTAACGTCAGCAGCGCCTAGGTCTGACGCAAGCAGCGCATGGGCTCGGTCTACCATGGACCGAGTCCACGGGTGCGGCGGCGGCGACACGTGGCGGCATCCGGCGGTCGGGCGGCGCGCGATCGGACGACCAAGTGGCGCTAGGGTTAGGGTTTGCGGTGGCGGGCGGTGGCGACACGTGGAGGCCATCCACGGCATAGCGGCGCAATCGGATGGCGGCGGCGTGCGGTGAGATCAGGCGGTCCCGATCCGCCCGCGTGGGGGATCGGATGGCGGCGGGGACGGCTAGGGTTAGGGTTTTTGGGGTGGCGGCGGCCGAGCTTCGGCTTGGCCGGCCGGCTCGCCGGCGACACAGGAAAACGGCGGCGGAGCGGCGGCGCAGAACACGGAAGGGGACGCGCAACGACTCAACGGCTTGGGATGGTTCGAGACGACGTGCGGGAAGGCTAAGACGCGCGCGGGAGAGGAAAAGGGAGGAAGGCATGGCTCATCGGCGTTGGAGGGGAGGACGGCGGTCGACGGCGACTAGATTTGGGCGACGACGATCTAGGGCTTGGAGTGAGGCGTGCAAATGGAAAAGAGAGGCGGAGCTCGCGGGAAGATTTATAGGAGGCTCGGGAGTCCGGATTGGGCACGGATGGGCCAGGAATTTCTCGTCGGCGTAACCGAATCGGAGAGAGAGAGAGAAAAGCGACGACGGCAGTTCGAATCCGATTACGACCGTTGCGGGACGCGAAAAAGACGGTGCGCGGTGCGGGAGAGGCGACCGGGGCCCGACGCGCGATTGGACGGTCGAGCGGCGCTAGGGTTAGGGTTTGCGGCGCGACGGTGGCGACACATGGCGGCCATCCACGGCTGTTGACGCCAAATCCGTACCGCCGCTGTTGTGCCAAAAGATGTGTTGACGTCAAACCACACGTTGACCTAGGAGATCTGCTTAGCTCCAGTGCAGGTCCTAAAATTGATGAAGTGCGGGCGTGCCAGTCAGTTTGATCCTGCCACTGATAAGATATATAAAGCAGCAGAACATAGATCATATCGACTGATAGGCTAATAATCAAAACCGTCGATCTGTTGATTCCAGCCGATGCTGATGTCAAAACAGCCGATCAGCTGATAGCACAATCCCAGCCGATGCCGATGTCAACCGATGCAATTAGGGTTTTAATCCATTGGCAATGTGCTGAGCAAACATCTATACAAAGACGATTGGTCGATGATAATATGATGATAATAGTAGCTATTAATCTGAACATTAAAACACACATCGGCTAGAGGTCCGATGGTATAAAATCCAAAAGATAAACAATGGTCGATGAATGCTCTGTTGTCATCGGCTAAAAACCAACTCGTAAGCAATCCTTGCAAGCTGATGCAACGTCCATGAAAATTAGGTTTAATTGATCGGTTGTAGATATCAATAGTATATAATCTAGGTCTCAAAATATGTTTAAACCAAGTGACTAGGATAGATCGGTAGCGTACCGAGACAGTATAAATCACTTATATCTAAACGTACCTGAAGACGAAGATTATACGTATTCATAGCATAGCCGATGTGACGTCCAGATAACTCATCGGCTGAAACCCCGATGAAACCCTTATTGACAGCCAACAGGCAGGCTAGAGATTACGATTCTAATCATGACTTAGTAGGTCAAACTGAACTGATGCAGCACTAAGTATGAAAAGAAATGCAATATCTAGACAATCAAGCCCTTGATTGATTTTCAGGGTGGTGAATGCGTAGGCTAATCTAATCTAATATAACGATTTTAGCCGGTATCAACAGAAAGCCTAAAATGAGAAACAATTGATAGAGCTAAATCGAGATATTAGGATTAGATTCGACAGAGACATATGATAAATAATCAGGCAAAGATGTTAACCGAGTCAAAGCAATCCAAGAGATCAAATGAACTGATGCAGCCTTGGACGACGCCAACATAGCCAACACGATTGCCTGAGCCGGCGAGACCTTGGACTTACCCCTTCGCCGGAGATCGAAGCTGATGTAGCCCCGCATCAGGTGTCAAGTTCCGCCGAATGATGAATAAAGTAGAAAAGATAAAAAGGTGGTGATGCGCCGAATTGTATTGATCGAGAGATTGATTTCACATGAACCTCGGGCTTATATATTTATACCCGTAGGCAATAAAGGTCCTAACAGATTACAAACCAAACTTTCCTAAAGATAAAAGGAAACAAACCTAGTTCTTATCGGATACTAACACACTTTCCTAAAGATAAAATAGAAAGCTAACAAATTTTCCTAATTAATAGATACAAGCCACATCCTTCCTGAACTCGGTCTCTTCTGGATAAGATCTTCCCAAACTGAATTTAACAAGATTTCGGCTGCTAGAGATATTGACAATAGAAAACCCACATCGGCTAACACAAAACTCTCAGCCGATTCTAGCCTTGAGCCGATATGACCACTCAGCCAATGAGAATTTCGGGGCTTACCAAATTCTGGCGTTAACACATGCCCCCCAGTTTTTGAGTATGAGAAGTTATGCTTCAAAATTATCTTTGCCTTGATCGCCCCAAAACTGACTATAGACCCCCGCTTTTGGAACGGGAATCATTCGTGTTCATAGTACCATTTTCCTGGATCGAGTAGTTTAGTACCCACGAATACAGTATTGAATTATCAGGTGCAAAGTGCACGAATAGTCTTACATCAAAAGTATTACAATATTAGGCCCGAAGGCAATATCCAATACATATAGGACCTACCGGTCCGGATACAACCAAAAACAGAAATTAGATAAGATAGCAGACGGAAGGCAGCGGCATGTCGATCGCCTACAGGCAACGACTGGGGACTAAGACCTATTGCGCTCCATTGTCTTCATTCATCCTGGTAGTATGCGTACGGGTCCTCTAGATCTTCCATGCCTACATCTGTAGGTTTGTGCGTATAGCAAGGGTGAGTACCCAATGTACTCAGCAAGCCAACACGGAATGATGCACATGATAGGGTCATTCAGAGGGTGGCTGTGGTTTATTTGCACAAAGCCAATTTTCGCAAATCATTTCATAAACCTAACATCTAGCCAGTCAAGTTTTAGTTTCAGAGTATATTAAATCGGTGACGGTTCTGTCTGCTATCCATCGTGATACCAAGGATGGTTTCCCGTCTCCGGATCGTCATGGTTTTTCTCGAAAGTCCACCTCTTCTCGCAGTTCGAGAAGTTGAGTCCACCAGCACACAAAATCATTATGCATTCCCAACCCATCATTTTAAAATTTATGAGTCTACCCACGGGAGAAACTTGTCACGTTGCTCATTATCCGCGAGCACGGCTATTCGAATAGATTGGTTTACTCACCTTTGCGGTGGATGTACACTTTACCCGTACTCATACTTGCTCATTGAATGAGCTTACATCCCTCTATATGGGACGGTCACGGCAAAGCTTTTCGATAACCTCACTTTGGCAGTACCCGCTCCATGAACTTAAGTCCTCATGCACTCTAGCCGTCATTTCCTAGCAGTGAGAGGAGTTCTGGCGTTCCCGGGGTAAGAGAGAAACCTCACTTAATATTTAAGTCATCGTTAAGTTTGGTTTATCATTCACATAAAGGCCTTTTGTCTTATCACAATTACGGGCACTCTACCGTTGGTAGGCCCAGGACACTCTACCTATTGGTAGGTCCTTACCTCAACACCCACACCTGAACCACTATGCAGGGATACTGCCTCCGCTCGGCTATCTACTCCGCTAGGTCTATACCCATTCGAGAAGTACGGTTGTACTGGCTCGTTCTAAGTTGTAATCTCATGGCTCGGTCCTTAATTGACCGGGGACGGTACTTGCCTTTGCCGGAATCCACCCAAATTCATCCATTCGCCCCAGTCTAAAAACATTGGTTTTGCATTTTTGGTTTTCATAAAAACTCATTTCATCATGTTCTAGGCAATGTGGCGCTCATGTCTCCACATGCCGTATCTCAACTACCTTTCCTAAGGTAGTTGCCCAAGCATATAGCATTTTGTAAAAATATGAATATGCAAGATTCTAGTATAAGCATGGCTAAGCATTCTACCGAAGATATCCTCCGGTTGTATCACATCGAGGGTTACAAAGAATATTTCTAAGGGTAATCAATATCAAGGCATGGTACATCAAGCATAGGTATTCATTTGTGTATAGCATGCATGTTTTGAAGTTTAAATCAACATCATTTCACAAAATAGGATCAACATGTTCAATGGGAAGTGTTGACTTGCCTTGCTAGCACACTTGTTGGACGGGGTCTTCCGCGTAGTCAGCGCTTGCTTCTTCGGATGCTTCAATCGGAGAGGAAATTGGCCGAAGACGATGAATTTTGGAGAATCGATCTCGGGCGGCTACAACTAGGGTTCTTCAGTTCTTGATCACATTGAAATGGCACGAGTGTGTAATAGATGGGGTAAGTTTAGGGAATTGGAGAGGAGTGACTCACGAAGAAATTTTGTATCGGAAGTTTGATCTGTCATCGCCTTTTTATAGGCGTTCCATGTCGGTTTTGGTTCGGGAGGACGCCGACGGCCACGTCGCGTGCGCGTGGGGCACACGACGACGTGCGGTGAGCGCCGAAGAAGGGCCTGGGGTGAGGAGCGACGCATGGCGCGCTGCGAGGGCCGGGCACGGCGCGGGTGCAAGGTGGCTAAATATTATTTTTCTTAATATTGTTCCCAAAAGCAAGTTTTATTAGATCATAGCTCTCCCTAATTTATTTTTCTTAGAAGTTTAGTTTAATTATTTCATTCTTGCAACTACTCTTTTCCTTTTTGGGGTTTTGAAATTGCTCTCAACCTTATCATTTTCAAAACAATTATTTATTTATTTTAACTTGGCATCAAAGACTCGCGAATAAAAGGCAAATAAATACGACAAGATGCAATCAATCAAAAGATTTTTGCAAGTTTCAATTTTTATGTTTCGATTTTTACAACTTTGGATTTTCAGGGTGTTACAAACCTACCCCCTTAGCAATAAATCTCGTCCCCGAGATTTGGGTCGGGTCATGATTGGGAGTCAGTCGGTATAAACATATAGGATGGATCCATTAGGACTCCTTCTTAACAGAACGATGAATAGGTTGGCTGCTCAGGGTGACGCAGGAATCTATCACTGAGTTTCTAAGGGTTGTCCACTTCGATTCTTTGCTTCTGATAACATGATGTTGTCAGCTCTTAACCCTTGGGGCATCCTTCAAGCATGCAAGATTCAGTAGGTCTCTAATTTTCTTAAGTTGTATAATAGACTTGCTATTCCGAAACTTTAGAGACCTTTAGCTGGAAGACGGGTGGTGATCCTGGTAAGATTGCAGTCGTGTGATTTTGGAAGGTGACAAGAGGTTATCTAGAGAAGGTTTGGTTTTACCTAGCTTCAACATAGTGTCCAATCTGAGAGTCCTGGGTTATGTCACTCTACCCCCCTTAACAATAAGTTCAAGCTTGGCTTTTAGGGTAAGAGCTATATCGGCATTTTCAGGCTTGGTTGGCATTATCACCATTCCTAGATAGAGTCTACGCACGGATTCCTAACATTCCCTCAAGATCTTGGCTTATCCTTTTGGTCTATCTATCGGTCTCACAAGCTTACTTTCAATCCTTGGGTAGGAATGGTTCACCGGGGGTGGTCCTCCGTACCTTGTCCGGGGTTGGACTTCCCAAGTCGTCGTTTGAGCTTTATCTGCCTCCAGGCAGGGTAATGGGAGATTTTTCCTAGGTCGTCTTTCTAGAGATATCGAGGTGGTTTCCTGAAACTGGAAGGGTTGTCTTAAACCTAGGTTAACCATCCTTGATCCATACTTTGTTGAGTCTTGATCCATGGTCATGTTTGTCGGTGAAACTTATGGGGTAGATATGGTAACTTATCTCCGTCCACAGTCTAATACCCCTTGGTTCTTAGTTAACTAGTCCATTCCTGATATAATGTCTAGAGTCTGGGTTGGCAATACCATAAGGTTTGATAGGAATACTACATTTCTGATCCGAATGGGCACACTAATGCATACGTGGAGTATAGTTATATCTTCCCTAGGTGAATCTACTACCATTGATCTCTTAAGGTCTGCCTGACATAGGTTATGTTCTGTGCTTATTCTTGAGGTTATGAAAAAATGCTAAGCCCCAAAATCAAACAAAACTTTAATCGGTGCAGAATGGATAGAGAACATACCCATTAGCACGACTTGGTCCTCCTGGGCTTCTCCTGTACACACGTGGTTCACTTGGCCACGGCGGAATCTGGTGGTAGCCTCCTTCGGCTGGGACGTTCTGAACAAGCTTTGTCTGGGCACCGGGGTAGGGGTTCCTCTCACCACCGTGGTGTTGGCTCCAGTATGGTTGGGTGTGTTGTGCGGTTTGGGACATTGATTGGCATAATGCCCGAATTCTCCGCAGTCGAAGCAATTAACATTTCGGTTTCCTGGTGCTGCTGTTAACATCTAAATTGGGTAATTGAATCCCTAAGTCCTGTCAAAGATGAAACAAAATCGGATCGGTGCTGCGATGGAGGCGCTCGACGCGACGGCGGTGTTGGAAGCCATCGGTGTTGTCAAAGATGAGAATGGGTCCTGATCTGCGAAGGGCGCTGGAATCTGATGAAGGACGTTGGTGAATCGCTGGAGAGGAGAGAGGAAGCGAAGGCTTGTTTGCAAAGTGTTTGAGTGGGTTTTGAAAGCGTAATCATTTCGGTCAAAGCGAAGGGCTATTTAAAGGGCACTCAGGGCAGCCGAAGCGGTTTGGGTCAAAAAAGAACGGGAATTTGAACAGGCAACAAATCCGTAATACTTCGTATCACGGACTTGGGGGGCATGTGTTAACACCTAAATTTGGTAATTGAATCCCTAAGTCCTGTCAAAGATGAAACATAATCGGATCGGCTGGTTTGACGGAGAAACAGAGGCCGCATCGGCTGAGAAGCGATCGGCTGCGAGGCCAGTCAGCTAAGGTTGAATCGGACAAAAGCGGCCGATAACCGATTCTAGGTTCAGAGAAGATAAAACCATTTCTGGTGCAGATGTTTGAAGATAAATAGAAGATTCGGTTATCAGCTTGTGCGTTAAAAGATATTGCCATCTATGGATAGAGTCTTGTAACGACAATTATATCTGTAAATTAGGAGTTTGTTTAAGCTGTTCATTGTAATGCGGCGTGGGTCCTTTCCGGGATATCGTCGTATTTTAAATAGTAGTTTAGATAGAGTCCAGGGTTTGTACAGATAATGTTATCTTGGATATAAATAGGACCCGAGACCTCCTATAAAAAAGACAACACAATCAATCAAACAACCTTCGGCGCATCGCCAACCTTTTTCTTTAGACGAGCAATTGATTTGGCTATGGGCTGCATCATTTCGATCCCCAAATCCAGGTAAATGCTTGTCATTAGTGGTATGTTCTGCTGACTCTAGTGCTTCCATCGTAATGACACATTATATTCAGGGGTTTATACTGTGCCATTTATCATATATCGCATATAAATTGGAGCAATGTTTAGATCTATCTTGCCATTGGCCAGTTCTCTCAAGAACCCACAACCAATAAGGCTAGATCTGAAGGTTGGCTGGTTTATATGCGATATCCACCGTCTCGAGAGGTATAAATCAGCTACAACAGATCAGATTGTTCTTTTTATACTTAATGCTGCATCAATGTTGAACTATTAAGTCATTTTTAGAGCTTCTAATGATCTGTTCGGTTAGATTTATATGTTTAAGAGACAGTGCCGGGGTTTCAGCCGGCTTTATCTGTCCTAATATATTTCTTTTAGTATATTTATTATTAGATTTGTATTAGGACTGCCTCTTATGTTAAGATCCTGTTCTTGTCGGACGTCATGGGCCGAAATCGGCCTGCCATCGATAGTCGATCGCCGATTTCCAGGCTACGCATATCTGATTAGAGAATGATATCTTTTCATAAGAATCATCGGAGTACTAGCTGATCCATAGTTAGCTTTCCAGTATCGGCTAGGTTATCAATACATATATTTATTATCCTTTACTGTATTTAGGTTAAATGGCTAATCCTGTCTCGGTATCGTCGATCCATTCTAGTCGCTTGGCTTAAATATATTTTAGGATAGTATATATATGCTCATGGATTTTTCTCAGCCGATCCAATGAGGATCTAACCTAACAATTAATGCATGTATTCGCTTTTCTTGTTTGTTAGCGAGATCAAACCAGCGGCATGCCACATGCGCACGGGCGTGAGAAGGACACTAGAGCTAAGCAGATCTCCTAGGCCAGCGCGTGAGAGAAATTTCTCATCAACACGTTTCTTGGCACGCCCGGTGGGACTTTCTCTGTCGGCTCGACTAGGACGCATCGACTCAGCCGGCAAGATGGTTGATTCCAAGAGCCCCAATGTTTCCCAGGACAACATCGTGCCTGTGAAGATGGAGTAGTTATCGGTTGAGCAACAAGCCGATTACAAGAACATGGTGGAAGAGCTCCAGGCCAACTACTTGCAATCTTTCACCCAAACAAGATCCGGGGCCGTGAATCAAAAGTATAAATTCAGCATGGACGAGCTCAAGGCATCCTCCTCTGGTGGGTCAAAAGGCAAACAAAAGATGGAGGAGCCGATTCAAGAACATGACGATTCGGCCCTGCATACCTTGCAAGACCGAATTGATTCGGCCGTTCACCACGCGCTGGTCAACCAAAGTAGCATCCTGGTCAACACTCTCAACAACATGATCGCTACCGTGGTCAACGCCAAGATAGCCGACGAGCTGTAACAGGGGCCGACGTACTTCACGGACGGCCGGTTTCCGGATACGGGACGTTGGTCACCGAATCGATCGATCCACCACCAACACAACCGGGGCCACCGGAAGGGTCATCGGCCAACCAAATCCAACCGAATCGGCTACAAGGCCGGTGATTACTATGCTGAACCGACGGCAACCGCTGCCCCGGATCAGATTGCTAACATGTTCAACGATAATCGGTAGTTAGAACCAATTCCCCAGATTGACCTGGACAGACGGTTCAACGCCGGTGGCCGACAGCTGTTCCCGGGACTACCAACGCCACCACCGGCGCATCGGCCGCCTCCCGCTGATCATCCACTCCACCACCAGTATCAAGGAGGCCGTCAAGATCATTACTACAGGCCTCAAACGCCACCACCGCTGTATCGGCAAGCACCCGTGCCATATGGCCCATATGAGCCGATACAGCAAGACAACCGGACTTGGGCCGATCTGATTGCAGATGTCATGCGCGTTCAATTCGGTCTCAAGCCAAAAGACTTAGGGAACATGTATCGGTATCCCTATCTAGAGCATTTTGAGCGGATTTTGCTGCCCAACCGATACAAGATCCCAGATTTTTTGAAGTTCTCAGGGCAAGACAATGTTTCAACTTACGAGCATATCAGTCGATTCTTGGCGCAGTGCGGCGAAGCATCAGCTATAGACGCCTTGAGAGTTTGGTTGTTCCCTCTGTCTCTTTCGGGATCGGCTTTTACCTGGTTCTCCTCATTGCCTTACAACTCAATACAGAGCTGGGCCGATCTCGAAAAGCAATTTCACAGCTACTTTTACTCCGGCAACCATGAGATGAAGTTGTCGAACCTCACCAGCATCAGGAAAAAACACAATGAATCGGTTCAAGAATACATCCAACGCTTTAGGGAGATGAGGAACCGATGCTACAGCTTGGTGCTATCGGACGCCCAGCTGGCCGATTTGGCCTTTCATGGCTTGATCGCGCCGATCCGAGAGTGATTCTCTGCGCAAGACTTCGACAGCCTAGCCCACTTGGCACAGAAGGTGACGGCCCACGTGCAGCGATTCCAAGACACCAGGAAGGCCGTCAAGAACATAACTCAGGTCGTCGTCGAATCAGACTACGACTTCGGCAACGATGACGCAGAAGTGGCAGCAGCCGAATGGGCCAAGAACAAAAAAGCCATCGTCTGCCAATGGCTGCTGAAGACTGCCAAAGAAGAAAGATACGACTTCGACATCACTAAAGCCGATAGGATGTTTGATTTGCTGCTCAAGGAGAAACAGATCCAACTCCCTGAAAACCACGTGACCCCATCGGCCGAAGAAATAAAGAAGAAGAAATATTGCAAGTGGCACAACTCCACATCTCATGCCACCAACGATTGCAAAGTCTTCAGGCAGCAAATCCAATCGACAATTGAAGCAGGGAAGTTGATGTTTGCCGATTCAAGTCGGCCGATGAAGGTAGACGGCAACCCTTTCCCGGTCAACACAGTCCAAGCCGGCCCCAGACAAGCTGATCGACAGAACAGAATGACGCACGGCTTAGTCAACGTATCAATCGGGGCCAGATCAGAAGGCCAGCCGACTGGACATCACACCACACCAATCAATATGGTGTGCCCCGTTATCAGATCGGCTGACAGACGGCCGATCTATGAAGACAGCCGACACCACCCTCAGCACCGGTTTCGGCGGGAAGAAGCTCGCGATGAAGCACCTTGTCGGCGCGAGCTGGAAACCCAAAGCCGCCGATACGAGGTAAGCCACAACAGTGCTGATCCACATTGGCATTGTGATTTTTTTAGGTACTGGTGGGAATCCGGCATGAGGTTGCCAACACTGGACGACTGCCCAGCGTACAACGATCACCGCAACGACGCACGCAGGAACTCATCGGCTGTGAGCCCAACCCGGTTCATCCCTAGAGCCGTGCAGCTAAATCAGAGGCGGCGGTCCATCCATGATCGGCTCGGCCCGATCCATCAAGACTTCTTCATCGACGAAGACCGCAACGACAACAACCGCGACGACGAAAAATCGGCCAATCCCTAATGGTGTCCATTCGATCTCTTCACAAAGATGCAGAAAAGAAGAATTCAACGACTCAAGCGTGAAGGGAGAGAAGATGAAGTTCGGCAAATGATCCAAGAACAGCGCCGTCGGCTGGGCAAGATCAAAAGGCGATGGGTCCCCAAGGAGAAAACCGCCACAGCCAACGAGGAGCAAGCCCAGGAGAGTCCAGCCGACCAAGCCAGGAGGACAACCAAAGGGAAAGGCAAAGTTTTTGCATCGGTCCACATGGTGTTCATATTACCAGCCGAATTCAGTGCTCCTGAAGCCGATGCAGACACCATTGAAGACGATTGGAAGGGGTCTTACAACCTGCTGCTCGGAAGGGACTGGATACACGCTAATTGCTGCGTTCCTTCTACAATGCATCAGAGTCTGATCCAATGGGACGGCTACAAGGTTGAGATCGTACCAGCTGACAGGTCAGTTAGCATCGTCAGTGCCGATTTGCCGCTTTGGGAAATCGAAGGCATCGATTGTTTGTCTGGAAAAATCTGGCAAACCGATTTTCTAAATGTGTCCAATTTCACAATACAGCCGATTGGAGATGACAAGCCATAGCTGCTGCTTTGAACAAGACATGGTGGAGGGCTCAAGCGTCTTCGGCATGGACACCGTAGACGAAGACGATGGCAAGCTCGGGCAAGGTTTCACGTCGGCCGACGAACTAGAAGAAATTGACATCGGCTCTGGTGACAAGCCGAGGCCGACGTATATTAGCAAAAATCTATCTCCTCATTATAGATCCCAGCTTATTGATTTGTTAAAAGAATATAAAGATTGTTTTGCTTGGGAGTACTTCGAGATGCCCGGTCTTAGCCGATCAATAGTGGTCCATCAACTGCCGATTAAGGCAGGCTATCGGCCGTTCAAACAGCCTCCCAGGAGGTTTAAGGCCGATATGTACGATGCAATCAAAGCCGAAATCACTCGGCTACACGATGCGGAATTCATTCGGCCTTGCCGATACACCGAGTGGGTCTCAAACATTGTCCCAGTGTTGAAGAAAAACGGTAAACTTAGGGTGTGCATCGATTTCAGAGATCTAAACAAGGCCACCCCTAAGGACGAATACCCAATGCCGATAGCCGATTTGCTTGTCGATGCTGCTTCAGGCCACAAAGTTATTAGTTTCATGGACGGCAATGTGGGTTATAATCAGATATTTATGGCCGACGAAGACATCCACAAGACTGCCTTTCGGTGTCCTGGCGCAATCGGCTTATACGAATGGGTGGTAATGACGTTCAGCTTGAAGAATGCTGGGGCAACATATCAGCGGGCCATGAACTATATTTTTCATGACATGATCGGCTCACTAGTAGAGATCTACATTGAAGACGTGGTTGTCAAGTCCAAGGAGATAGAGGGCCATATAGCCGATCTGAGACAAGTGTTGGAGCGGACGAGGAAATATGGCCTGAAGATGAATCCACTCAAGTGCGCGTTCGGCGTATTGGTCGGGCAGTTCCTAGGATTTCTTGTTCATGAAAGAGGAATCAAGGTTACCCCAATGAGTATCAATGCTATCAAGACAATTCAGCCTCCGAAGGACAAGAAACAACTCCAGTCGTTGATCAGCAAAATAAATTTCATCAGGCGGTTCATAGCCAATCTCTCAGAAAAGATGGAGCCGTTCACACCACCGCTTTGGCTGAAAGCCGATCAAGCATTCACATAGGGGGCAGAGCAACAAAAGGCTTTGGACAACATCAAAAATTATCTAAGTTCCCCTCCAGTTCTAATGTCTCCACAAAAAGGGATACCGTTCAAGCTGTACCTATCAGCCGACGACAAGTCAATCGGCTCCGTTTTAATCCAAGAAGTTGAGGGCAAAGAAAAAGCCATCTTCTATCTCAGCCGACGGTTACTAGATGTAGAAACAAGGTATTCGCCTGTGGAGAAGCTATGCATATGCCTCTATTTTTCATGTACGAAGTTAAGGCATTATCTGCTATCCAACGAGTGCACAATAATCTGCAAAGCCGATGTAGTTAAGTGCATGCTATCGGCTCCAGTGTTAAAAGGAAGAATTGGGAAGTGGATTTTTGCGCTAACAGAATTTAATTTGAGGTATCAGGCACCCAGGGCAGTCAAAGGACAAGCTATAGCCGATTTCATTGTCGACCACAGAAATGATTCGATCGGCTCAGTGGAAATTATGCCTTGGACCTTGACATTTGACGGCTCGGTTTGCACCAACGACTGTGGTATCAGCTTGTCATCATTTCACCCACGGGGGCAAGTTTCGAATTTGCTTTCGCTATCAACCCCCACGCTACAAACAACCAAGCCGAATACGAAGCCGTCCTTAAAGGATTACATCTACTCAAGGAAGTTGAAGTCGACGCCATCGAAATAATGGGAGATTCATTGTTGGTCATCAGCCAATTATCAGAAGAATATGAATGCAAAAACGATGTGCTGATGGTCTATTATCAGCAATGCCGGAATTAATGGACGGTTTTTGGCTGGTTACTTTGAAACATATACCCAGAGAGCAGAACACAGAAGCTAATGATTTAGCTCAAGGGGCATCGGGCTATCGGCCGATGTTGAAAGAGATAGATATAGAGGTTGCCGCCATTACAGCCGATGATTGGAGGTTTGAAGTTTACAGCTATCTCCAAAACCCCTCTCAATCGGCTACAAGGAAATTACGACAAGGCATTAAGATATGTTTTGCTCGATGAAGATCTGTACTATCGGACGATTGATGGTGTGCTGCTCAAGTGGCTAGGGGCCGATCAGGCTAAAGTGGCCATCGGAGAAGTGCATGAAGGGATCTGTGGCATGCATCAATCGGCCCACAAAATGAGGTGGCTGCTTCGCCGAGCAGGATATTCTGGCCGACAATGCTGGAGGATTGTTTCAAATATTACAAGGGTTGCCAAGATTGTCAGAAATTTGGCGCCATACAACGAGCACCAGCGTCGGCTATGAACCCAATTATTAAGCCTTGGCCGTTCAGAGGATGGGGCATCGATATGGTTGGCCAGATCAATCCACCCTCAAGCAAAGGGTATAAATTTTTTTCGGTGGCGACAGATTATTTCACAAAATGGGTGGAGGCAGTTCCTCTGAAGAAAGTGGATTCTAAGGACGCAATCGAGTTTGTCAAAGAACAAATTATCTACCGATTTGGCGTCCCACAAATGATAACAACAGACCAGGGATCTATCTTCGTATCAGATGAGTTTGTTCAGTTTGCCGACGGCATGGGGATCAAGCTACTTAATTCTTCGCCGTACTACGCACAGGCCAACGGGAAAGCCGAAGCTTCAAATAAAAGTTTGATTAAATTGATTAAAAGAAAGATCTCTGAGTACCCCAAACAATGGCACAACCGATTAGCCGAATCACTGTGGGCGTATCGGATGGCATGCCACGGGTCAATTCAAGTCCCTCCGTACAAGCTGGTCTACGGGCATGAGGCGGTGCTACCATGGGAAAGCGTTGTCGGCTCAAGGCGTATTCAGCTATAGGATCAGCTCACAGCCGACGATTATTATCACTTGATGGTGGACGAATGAGAAGACCTAGTTTTATCCAGGATGAGGGCCTTGGAAAAAGTTACAAGGGATAAAGAACGAGTAGCCAGACATTATAATAAATAAGTGGTGCCTAAATCTTTCGAGGAAGGCGAACTCGTTTGGAAATTGATACTGCCGATCGGATCTAGGGATTGCAAATTCGGCAAGTGGTCACCAAATTGGGAAGGGCCTTTCAAGATCCACAAATGCATCTCTAAAGCAGCTTACATGCTGGAAGGGCTGGACGGAGAAGTATTTGGAAGGGCTCTTAATGGAAAATATCTGAAGATCGACGGTTGTGGTGTGGTTTTGGAATCAGCAAACATGACGCAACACGGACGGCTAAGGCCGATTTCAGCATAAGCAATTCAGAATTGACAATCATACAAAGACACTACACGCGGCCGGAGCCGATCTCATCCACAAGCACAGTTGCACAAAACTAGCAAGCTATATTACACAAGGTCCAGAGCCAATTACAAAAGTTTGAGCAGTTGATCAGAATTAAAGTTCATTACAAAAGTTTGGCGAGTATATTATAGAAAGCAGTAGCCGATCTCAGAATGTTAAAATATTACAAATTCATTGTTTTAAGAAATCGGCTATGGCCGACAGCGCCGTCCGCCTAATCTGATACACTTCCTCGATGGCCTTGACGTCGTCGGCCTCAGACCCAGCCACCGGTCGGATGCCTTTCACCAGATCCCGGAGATGCGCCACGGCCGCCTTGATACTTTTGTGTTGAGCATCGATCTCGACTGGCAGCCCGGCCATGTACTCCTTGTGGATGTCGATCTCGTTCGTGACTTGAACGAGATCGGTCATCAGCTGATCCTGGCGTGAGAGGAGCTGCTTGAGCTTGGCCGCCAGCTCAGTTTTCAGGCGGTCGAAGGTGGCCTTCTGGCTCTCAATGGCTTCCTTGGTCGACTGGAGGGTGGCTGACCGCATCTGGTTCTCGCGACGGTCGGCTATCCGCTGCCATGCCCGCTCATATTTGAGTTGGTGGGCTTCCAAGAAGGTGACCGGCACGATGGCGTCGGCTAGAGCTTCCGACAACTGGCCTTGGATTTCCTTGAAGCGTGTGCGGATTGAGCCGCTGTCGACCACCAACGCATCCAGCGAGGCCTCTAGCCGGTTGCCGATGTCAGCTAGGGTGGCCCTCAGGTCCTCAGCCGGCGTCACCAACGCCTCCTCGCCGATCTCGCCGGACTCCTCAAACTCCGACAAGTCAAAATTGAGGAGGTCGGCTATGTTCTGCAAAGAGGAAGATGATTAGAGAATGTTGATTTGGTAGAGTCGATCATAGAATCCAGTCGGCTTACCGTAGGTACCGGAGTCGGAGCGGCTGGCTCGGCTGGTGCGCCGCCTACAGCCGTCGGGGTCTCTTCGTTGGCACCGTTGCCACCGTCCGCGGCAGTCACAACGTGCTCACTGGACGCCTGGGGGGCAGCCGACGGAGATCGTGGGGGCTGCAAAAGAAAGGGTTAGCGGTCTAGTCGGCTAAGTTCTACAAATCAAGTTGCAAAAGACGGTTACCGATGGCACGTGATGTAGAGTACGACCGACCAATTTCTTGACCTGAGAAGAATTGTTTGGTTAGATGCAAGTGATATCATCATAAAGCTGAATTTGATGAGGTGAGTGCTTACCGGCCGATTTTTCACGGGGGGCCTTGGAACCGGCGGGACATCAGCCGGAGCGTTGACGAATTCGTGGCTAGAGCTCTCAGGTTCAGCCGCCGCTCCGACAACCGCCGGCATCTCCTCGCTGGCGACGGCATCAAGGAACTGCGCTACGCTCGGGTCCAAGGGGGGAAGGCTATCGGCTGGCGCGACCGGCTTCTTCTCCTTCAGCCTCTTGGGGGCAGGTGCGGCCGATGGCTGTACGAGAGGCGCATCCCTTTTCTTGTGAGCGATCGGCTCACGCACCTGTCCACGCAGAAGGGACACCAGCTTCGGCGTGTTCCAGCCGATCGCCGACGGAGCAAGGTCGCCCCCATCAAGAACACCTAGACGGTATTCGATGGGGATCCCGGAGTCGCTCACCGTCGGCCGCTCCGTCTCGGTCTCCTGCAAGTCAGAGAGCAAGTGTTAATCGGCTACATCAGCCGATGCTAAAAAAGGAAAAGTCATTTGGAGTTCAAAGCTTACTGAGGGGATCTCTTCGGGCAGAAGCAGATCGGCATAATAAGATGACCACTGGTGGAAGATATGTCGCTTGATTTTGGCCCACCATTAGCCGTAGGCCGCGCTTTTCTTGAGCACTAGGGTCATCTCGCCGTGCTGAGGGGAGGGCCGACTATGTTCAGCAGCCGATGCATTATCAAATCTTGGCTCACCACTCCTCTTGTTTCAATCTTGTCGGCATAATAGAAGCCGACCGGTAGTTGCCCAAGACCGAACTATCTCGCAGCCGACACCGGATAGTAAAATTCATAAATTTTGGCCACTGATCGGCCCTGGTGGATCTCGGTCGGCAGGATGCAAGGGGACAGAGCGGTGATGAACAACTCCCTGCACTGTGGGTTGTTGGCTGAGTTGATGTCTTCCCAATTGAAGTCAGCCAGCAACTCAAACAGTGACCGATCCCGGTAAAAGTACTAGGTGCGGTTCTCGCATGATAGCCCGTCATACAGGGCGATGAACCATTCGGTCAGCAGGTCGGCCGATTGTCTTGAGCCCGCATGAGCAGCCGCTGCTTCTCCATAGCTCATGCATCTGGTGGTGGTGATCTGGTTGCGGTCTTCGTCTTCGATCGGCTCCAGTCTTTGGAAAACAGCCTCCGTCAGAGGGAGCCGACCGGCTACTCTCTGGGTCGCCAGCACCAGCCAGATCTGTAAGAACCACCAGGGGCCGCCGGTGTTGACTGGGACGTTGGCGTCTATCTTTGCAGCGGCCTGATGCAGCATCTGATATAAGTAGCCGAGGAGGTATTTTTCCAGCGCAAGCTTGCCCCCATCGGCCAGGAGTTCGACTACGACTTGCCAGTTGGTGGTCGGCCCACAGCTCGATCCACAGAACAAAAACTTCTCAAGCCACACCATAAGAAAAGCGGCGTGTTCCCTGTGGCCGACTGATCCGTCCTTTATGTTCTGAGCGATGAAGCCGCTTCACCCGCCGATGGCTTTGGTTTTGAATTGGTGCTGCCCCTTTCGGTTCAGGTTTCGGGGTTAGCCGATGCTAGGATGTTCAGCCCGGTCGTCATGTACATGTCGGCCAATGTGATTGTCATCGTCCCTTGCCGGAATATGAAGGCGTTGAAGCTGTCATTCCGGAAGTGTGTTGCAGCCGACAGAAGCGGCTCATCTTTCTCCATGCCGGCGACGGACAGGGCCAAGCACTGGGCAATCCTGGTTTCCTCCCACTGAGCGTATTTGGCCGATCGCACCCTCTTATACCATTCAACCCAGGCTGCGTCGGTGGTCGGCCACGACTTGAAGGTCCCGTTCCAATGGGCTAGGGATGGCTTGTTGGTGTCGTAAGGGATTCGGTTGGTTTCGGCTATAATCACATCGACTGGGTCAGTGTTGCCGATGGGGCCGAGAAAATACCTCTTTTCTTGGGTCAAACTGGGGATGACCACTTGATGTGAATGGTGCTACAGTTTGAAAGAGGAAAAAATGCTAAGCAAGAACGACTAAAAGCAGGATGAATGCAACAAGGCTGGAAGCATGGCTAGGGAAGTAAATCCAAAGAAAAGGAGTTCTGGACCGACGGGTGTACCTCAGGGAACTCGACGGCGGCGGCGGCCGGTGCGGCGGCGATGGCTAGTGCGGCGGCGGTGGCTGGTGCGACGGAGGCGCTCGACGCGACGACGGTGTAGAAAGCTATCGGTGTTGTCGAAGATGAGAATGGGTCCTGATCTGCGAAGGGCGCTGGAATCTGATGGACGCCGGTGAATCGCTAGAGAGGAGAGAGGAAGTGAAGGCTTGTTTACGAAGTGTTTGAGTGGGTTTTAAAAGCGTAATCGTTTCGGTCAAAGCGAAGGGCTATTTAAAGGGCACTCAGGGCAGCCGAAGCGGTTTGGGTCAGAAAAGAGCGGGAATTTGAATAGGCAAGAAATCCGTAACACTTCGTATCACGGACTTGGGGGGCATGTGTTAACACCTAAATTTAGTAATTGAATCCCTAAGTCTTATCAAAGATGAAACAGAATCAGATCGGCTGGTTTGACGGAGAAACAGAGGCCGCATCGGCTGAGAAGCGATCGGCTGCGAGGCCAGTCGGCTAAGGTTGAATCGGACAAAAGCGGCCGATAGCCGATTCTAGGTTCAGAGAAGATAAAACCGTTTCTGGTGCAGATGTTTGAAGATAAATAGAAGATTCAGTTATCAGCTTGTGTGTTAAAAGATATTGCCATCTATGGATAGAGTCCTGTAATGGCAATTGTATCTATAAATTAAGAGTTTGTTTAAGCTATTCATTGTAATGCGGCGTGGGTCCTTTCCAGGATATCGTTGTATTTTAAATAGTAGTTTAGATAGAGTCCAGGGTTTGTACAGATAATGTTATCTTGGGTATAAATAGGACCCTAGACCTCCTGTAAAAAAAGACAACACAATCAATCAAACAACCTTCGGCACATCGCCAACCTTTTTCTTTAAACGAGCAATTGATTTGGCTACGGGCTGCATAGTTTCGATCCTCAAATCCAGGTAAATGCTTGTCATTAGTGGTATGTTCTGCTGACTCTAGTGCTTCCATCGTAATGACACATTAGATTCAGGGGTTTATACTGCGCCATTTATCATATATCGCATATAAATTGGAGCAATGTTTAGATCTATCTTGCCATTGGCCAGTTCTCTCAAGAACCCACAACCAATAAGGCTAGATCTGAAGGTTGGCTGGTTTATATGCGATATCCACCGTCTCGAGAGGTATAAATCAGCTACAACAGATCAAGTTGTTCTTTTTATACTTAATGCTGCATCAATGTTAAACTATTAAGTCATTTTTAGAGTTTTTAATGATCTGTTCGGTTAGATTTTTATTTTTAAGAGACAGTGTCGGGGTTTTAGCCGGTCTTATCTGCCCTAATATATTTCTTTTAGTATATTTATTATTAGATTTGTGTTAGGACTGCCTCTTATGTTAAGATCCTGTTCTTGTCGGACGTCATGGGCCAAAATCGGCCTGTCATCGACAGCCGATGGCCGATTTCCAGGCTACGCATATCTGATTCAAGAATGATATCTTTTCATAAGAATCATCGGAGTACTAGACGATCCATAGTTAGCTTTCCAGTATCGGCTAGGTTATCAATACATATATTTATTATCCTTTACTGTGTTTAGGTTAAATGGCTAATGTTGTCTCGGTATCGTCGATCCATTCTAGTCGCTTGGCTTAAATATATTTTAGGATAGTATATATATGCTCATGGATTCCCTGAGCCGATCCAATGGGGATCTAACCTAACACTTAACGCATGTATTCGCTTTTCTTGTTGGTTAGCAGATCAAACCAACTGGCACGCCCTGTACTGCACAGGCAGCTGAGAAAAACCTGCACTGGAGCTAAGCAGATCTCCCAGGCCAGCGCGTGAGAGAAATTTCTTGTGAACAGCTGCCAAAGTGGGGCCGGGGTGCGGAAAGGTGTTGCCGGTGGCCTGCTAGCATTGTTGGGTGCAAAGGGATGATTGGCCGCTATGATGGCTGGTTTCCATCCTGTTGGTGTTGCTCCTTTGGGTCGCTGAGATGTCCCTTGAATTGGACGGGCCAGAGCAAGCCTTCTCTTTCGGTTGTTTTCAACCATCCTTTTGTCATGCTCAAGCCTCACGACCTTGTTGATGAGGCTTTGGAAGCTGGCATGGTCTTGACCGATCATCGGTCCTCTCAGCTCGTCATTCAGTCCTTCGATAAATTTATCCATCTTCTCTTCTTCGTTCGCCAGGTCACTTGTGGCGTAACGGGCAAGCTGCGTGAACTTGTTGAGGTATTCTTGCACCGAGGTGTTGCCTTGGCGCAACCTACGGAACTCATTCTTCTTCATCCTCATGACTGCGACGGGTACAAAATTTTCACGGAAGGCGGCTGTGAATTTCTCCCAGGTTGTTTCTCCGGCATCTTCAGCCCGAGTCTCTTTATAGGTGTCCCACCAGTAACTTGCGGGACCTTCCAGCTGGTTGGTGGCGAAGATGACTCTGTCAGCTTCCCGTACTCATACGAGAGTCAACTTTTTCTCTATTACCCTCAGCCAATCTTCAGCATCCATCGGTTCCTCTGCCGTGGAGAATGTTGGCGGCTTGGATCGCATAAACTCGCCAAAGCTTGATCCTCCGCGTTGTCCTTGGTTGTTGGCAATGGCTTGAAGCAGTTGGGTTTGTAAAGCCATGACCTCCGCTAGGGTGGAGAGGTTTGGTTTCGGCGGGTTTTCGTTGGTTGATGAGGTTCTGCGATGGTGCGCCATCTGAGGAATATAGACGAGGTAAGAGATTGGATCGACTAAGGTCACGGTTCTAATCGATTTTTCTTCAAGTTGTTTAAGGTGATATTTCGAAGTAAGCTTGGTGGAATAAACTTATTTAAGACATAACATGGAACTTCATATCAGTTCATAGATGTTACATCATGGGGATACATTGGACATGTGTAGTCTCATACAACACAATACAACATCACTAATATCGATCTAGGGTCTTCATCCATAAAGGGGAAAGGGCGCGGTCATTGCTGTCTTAATTCCTTTCAAAGCAAGACCAGGGCTGCTGCAGGTTTCTCGTCTAGTTATCCGGGTTGTTGCCCGATCTGGGGTTGCCATACCCTGGATGCGGGGGCTGTTCATTCCTTGCCAATTCTTCTCGGTGGATGGCAATGAGTCGAAGGAAGGCTGCTTGGGCAACGCCCTGAATTGCAGCTCCCAAGGTACCATGGTGGCAATGCCTTCCGAAGCGAAATTCCAATCCGCAGGCAACGCGGGGCTGGATTGCTATGGTGGCTTCCCATGCTGGGTGGTTTTCGGTATCATGTCTCCTGCTCCGATAGGTAGGTGCGTCCGGATATCTTAGGCACCGTAATAACTGCTGAAGCTGTAACACATATCCTTCTTCCAACGGGATCTCAATCTCCCAAGCTCCAACATGGTCATAGTCCGACATCTATTTTTAAAGATAGCTTAGGGTTAGGGAAAGGTAGTGGTAAAAAGCAAATGTTTGTAGAGAATTGGGGTCAAGGGTGTAAGGAAAAACATATTTGTTTTGTAAAAATAGTCTCGTATTTTCAAAATAATCCTATGTAGGGATATTTTCCTTTAACCAGCTATAAAGGGGTGGGGCACCGGTTGATCTTATCCTACAGTTGCACTGCTCTGATATCAGCTCTGTAGACCCCCGCTTTTGGAACGGGAATCATTCGTGTTCATAGTACCATTTCTCTGGATCGAGTAGTTTGGTACCCACGAATATAGTACTGAATTATCAGGTGCAAAGTGCACGAATAGTCTTACACCAAAAGTATTACAATATTAGGCCCGAAGGCAATATCCAATACATATAGGACCTACCGGTCCGGATACAACCAAAAACAGAAATTAGATAAGATAACAGACGAAAGGCAGCGGCATGTCGATCGTCTACAGGCAACGACTAGGGACTAAGACCTATTGCACTCCATCGTCTTCATTCATCCTGGTAGTATGCGTACGGGTCCTCCAGGTCTTCCATGCCTACATCTGTAGGTTTGTGCGTATAGCAAGGGTGAGTACCCAACGTACTCAGCAAGCCAACACGGAATGATGCACATGATAGGGTCATTCAAAGGGTGGCTGTGGTTTATTTGCACAAAGACAATTTTCGCAAATCATTTCACAAACCTAACATCTAGCCAGTCAAGTTTTAGTTTCAGAGTATATTAAATCGGTGACGGTTCTGTCTATCATCCATTGTGATACCAAGGATGGTTTCCCGTCTCCGGATCGTCATGGTTTTTCTGGGGAGTCCACCCCTTCTCGCAGTTCGAGAAGTTGAGTCTACCAGCACACAAAATCATTATGCATTCCCAACCCATCATTTTAAAATTTATGAGTCTACCCACGGGAGAAACTTGTCACGTTGCTCATTTTCCGCGAGCACGGCTATTCGAATAGATTGGTTTACTCACACTGCAGCGGATGTACACTTTACCCATACTCCGCAACTGCTCATTGAATGAGCTTACATCCCTCTATATGGGACGGTCACGACAAAGCTTTTCGATAACCTCACTTTGGTAGTACCCGCTCCACGAACTTAAGTCCTCATGCACTTTAGCCATCATTTCCTAGCAGTGAGAGGAGTTCTGGCGTTCCCGGGGTAAGAGAGAAAACTCACTTAATATTTAAGTCATCATTAAGTTTGGTTTATCATTCACATAAAGGCCTTTTGTCTTATCACAATTACGGGCACTCTACCATTGGTAGGCCCAGGACACTCTACCTATTGGTAGGTCCTTACCTCAACATTCACACTTGAACCACTATGCAGGGATACTGTCTCCGCTCGGCTATCTACTCCGCTAGGTCTGTACCCATTCGAGAAGTACGGTTGTACTGGCTCGTTCTAAGCTGTAATCTCATGGCTCGGTCCTTAATTGACCGGGGACGGTACTTGCCTTTGCCGGAATCCACCCAAATCCATCCATCCGCCCCAGTCTAAAAACATTGGTTTTGCATTTTGGTTTTCATAAAAACTCATTTCATCATGTTCTAGGCAATGTGGCACTCATGTCTCCACATGTCGTATCTCAACTACCTTCCCTAAGGTAGTTGCCCAAGCATATAGCATTTTGTAAAAATATGAATATGCAAGATTCTAGTATAAGCATGGCTAAACATTTTACCGAAGATATCCTCCGGTTGTATCACATCGAGGGTTACAAAGAATATTTCTAAGGGTAATCAATATCAAGGCATGGTACATCAAGCATAGGTATTCATTTGTGTATAGCATGCATGTTTTGAAGTTTAAATCAACATCATTTCGTAAAATAGGATCAACATGTTCAAAGGGAAGTGTTGACTTGCCTTGCTCGCACACTTGTCGGACGGGGTCTTCCGCGTAGTCAGCGCTTGCTTCTTCGGATGCTTCAATCGGAGAGGAAATCGGCCGAAGACGATGAATTTTGGAGAATCGATCTCGGGCGGCTACAACTAGGGTTTTTCAGTTCTTGATCAAATTGGAATGGAACAGTGTGTAATAGGTGGGGTAAGTTTAGAGGAATTGGAGAGGAGTGACTCACGAAGAAATTTTGTATCGGAAGTTTGATCTGTCATGGCCTTTTTATAGGCGTTCCATGTCGGTTTTGGTTCGGGAGGACGCTGACGGCCACGTCGCGTGCGCATGGGGGACACGGCGACGTGCGGCGAGCGTCGAAGAGGGGCTTGGGGTAAGGAGTGACGCGTGGCGCGGTGCACGGGGAAGGGGGACGGGCACGGCGCGGGGCGTAAGGTGGCGGGCAGCGCGACATCGCGCGCGGCGGTGGCGGCTTTGTGCGGCGTGCGCGTGGGCGCGCGAGGAGACGGGGCCCGGGCTGGCGGCGACGCGTGGCAGCGCTCGGGGGGGCCGGGCGCGAGGGCGCGGTTCCGGATCGAACACTTGGCGCCCAATGAACAGTAGCTTTTTCGATTTTCCCGATTTTATTTTTCTTTTTTGTTGCCTACCCTTTGTATTTCACTTGCAATTAGAATTTGACTTAATTATGGTTTAATTAATATCTTTATGACTTTTACCCTCTTTATTATTATATATATATACATATATATATCCATATGTATATTTTGTATGTGTATATATATATTCACATGTATATTTTCCTTTTTAATTATATTTAGAAATTCTTGGTATTTTATCCTAATATTTTAATATTGTTCCCAAAAGCAAGTTTTATTAGATCATAGCTCTCCCTAATTTATTTTTCTTAGAATTTTATTTTAATTATTTCATTCTTGCAACTACTCTTTTCCTTTTTAGGGTTTTGAAATTGCTCTCAACCTTATCCTTTTCAAAACAATTATTTATTTATTTTAACTTGGCATCAAAGACTCGCGAATAAAAGGCAAATAAATATGACAAGATGCAATCAATCAAAAGATTTTTGCAAGTTTCGATTTTTATGTTTTGATTTTTACAACTTCGGATTTTCAGGGTGTTACACTGACCCTTCTATTCATCTTGACATCGGCTCTCGTAGGCCGATACATTCGTATTAGATGAGCCAGTTGTCAAACTCATGAAAGAAAAAATTAACTTTGATTGGAATTGACAACCCTTAGAATGCAAGCTCTGCCAGCTGCTCATCACTTAAATTCAAATTATAACATCAATTGTGAATATTACGAATCCTTTCAATATATTCCTTAGTCGATTACCCTTCTTGCTGTTTAACTGATAGCAAGTCTGTAAGCTTCAACTCATCAACCCCAGCAAAAAAGTACAGATGAAATTGCTTTTCAAGATCTACCCATCCTCTGATAGAGTTTGGTGGCAATGACGAAAACGATGTGAAGGTTGATCCAGTCAAAGACAATGGAAAGAGTCTAACTCTCAGAGCTTCTTCATCCGATGCCTCACCACATTGAACTAAGAATCGGCTGATATGTTCCATTGTAGATATATCATCCTGCCCAAAAAATATGGAGAAATCTGGAACCTTGTATCAGCTTGGAAGTGGACCACTCGGGATATGGCAGCCGATACACAGAAATTCAATTTTTGGGTTTGATTCCAAACTGCTCCTCCATTATATTCGCGATTATATCGGCCCAATCTTCTTCAGATTGATACCTTTGAATTTTATTTGGCCGATACTGTTGTTGTGGCCCTTCATGCTGATATTGATCAATTTGCTCCCCGAGCCAATATTGTTGTTGCCGATGATGTTGAGATCGCTCATCAATTACCCTGGGAACTATCTCGTTGATTAAACCATGTAATGTACTTGTCAAAACTCTAGATTGACCGAACAAAGCACGATGAACGATTTTATCAACCATCTCTTGAAGTGTCCTGTCGTCTATTGGCTCTATAGATTGTTCCTAGTCTTCATTCATCGGCTTAAGAGATTGTTCTTCCTCGGCCTTGACTTCTTTATCAGACATCTTGTAGCAATTATGGGTCCCACGAGCCGTGTAAAAACAATATGTTGTCAACAACACGGTCCCATCGGGCGTGCCAAAAAATGTGTTGACACCAAATCCGTACCGCCGCTGTTGTGCCAAAAAATATGTTGACGTCAAACCACACGTTGGCGTAGGAGATCTGCTTAGCTCCAGTGCAGGTCCTAAAATTGATGAAGTGCGGGCGTGCCAATCAGTTTGATCCTGCCACTGACGAGATATATAAAACAGCAGAACATAGAGCATATCGGCTGATAGGCCGATAATCAAAACCGCCGATCTGTTGATTCTAGCCGATGCTGATGTCAAAACAGTCGATCGGTTGATAGCACAATCCCTGCCGATGCCGATGTCAACCGATGCAATAAGGGTTTTAATCCATCGGCAATGTGCTGAGGAAACATCTATATAAAGACGATCGGTCGATGAATAACATGATGATAATAGCAACATTTAATCTGCACATTAAAACACACATCTGCTGGAGGTCCGATGGTATAAAATCCAAAAGATAAACAATGGTTGATGAATGCTCTGTTGTCATCGGCTAAAAACCAACTCGTAAGCAATCCTTGCAAGCCGATGCGACGTCCATGAAAATTAGGTTTAATCGATCGGCTGTAGATATCAATAGTATATAATCTAGGTCTCAAAATATATTTAGACCAAGTGATTGGGATAGATCGATAGCATACCGAGACAGTATAAATCACTTATATCTAAACGTACCTGAAGACGAAGATTATACGTATTCATAGCATAACCGATGTGACATTCAGATAACTCATTTGTTGAAACCCCGATGAAACCCTTATTGGCAGCCAACAGGAAGGCTAGAGATTACGGTTCTAATCACGACTTAGTAGGTCAAACTGAACTGATGTAGCACTAAGTATGAAAAGAAACACAATATCTAAACAATCAAGCCCTTGACCGATTTTCAGGGTGGTGGATGCCTAGGCTAATCTAATCTAATATAACAATTTAGCTGGTATCGACAGAAACCCTAAAATGAGAAACAATCGATAGGGGCAAATCGAGATACTAGGATTAGATTCAACAGAGACATATGATAAATAATTAGGCAAAGATGTTAACGAATAGAAGCAATCCAAGAGATCGAATGTACTGATGCAGCCTTGGACGACGCTAACGTAGCCAACACGATTGCCTGAGCCGGCGGGACCTTGGACTTACCCCCTCACTGGAGATCGAAGCCAATGCAACCCCGCGTCAGGTGCCAAGTTTCGCCGGATGATGAATAAAGTAGAAAAGATAAAAAGGTGACGAGGCGCCAAATTGTATTGATCAAGAGATTAATTTTACATGAACCTCGGGCTTACATATTTGTACCCGTAGGCTGACAAAGATCCTAACAGATTACAAACCAAACTTTTCTAAAGATAAAAGGAAACAAACCAAGTCCTTATTAGATACTAACAGACTTTTCTAAAAATAAAATAGAAAGCTAATAAACTTTTCCTAATTAATAGATACAAGCCGCATTCTTCCTGAACTTGGTCTCTTTTGGATAAGATCTTCCCAAACTGAATTTAACAAGAATCTGATTGCTGGAGATATTGACAATAGAAAACCCCCATCGGGTAACACAAAACTCTCAGCCGCTAGCCTTGAGCCAATATGAACACTCAACCGATAGGAATTCCGGGGCTTACCAAATTCCGGCGTTAACAACAGCATAGCAGCACAATCGGACGGCGGCGGCGTGCGGCGAGATCGGGCGGTGCGATCGCCCGCGTGGGGATAGGACGGTGGGGGCACCTAGGGTTAGGGTTTTCGGGGTGGCGGCGGCCGAGCTTCGGCTTGGCCGGCCATGGCCGCGCGGCGATCGGCCGGCTCGCCGGCGACACAGGAAAATGACGGTGAAGAAACGGCGCGAGAACACGAAAGGCGGCACGCGACGGCTCAACGGCTCGGGATGGTTCGGGACGATGTGCGGGAAGGCTAAGACGTGCGCGGGAGAGGAATAGGGAGGAAGGCATGGCTCACCGGCGTTGGAAGGGAGGACGGTGGCCGACGACGACGAGATTTGGGCGACGATGATCTAGGGCTTGGAGTGAGGCGGCACAAACGAAAAAGAGCGGCAGAGCTCACGGAAAGATTTATAGGAGGCTCAGGAGTCCGGATTGGGCACGGATGGGCCGGGAATTTCTCACCGGCGTAACCGAATCGAGAGAGAGAAAAGCGGTGGCGGCGGTTCGAATCCGATTGCGGCCGTTGCGGGACGCGGAAAAGGCGGCGCGCGGTGCGGGAGAGGCGACATGGGCCCGGCGTGGGCTCGGTGCGGTGTGGCGCGGCGCGGCGTGGTGAGGGCCCGGAGAAGGCGGCAGCGCATGATGCGGCGGCGGAGGCCCGTCGGGCGCGGGGAAGGCGGGACCGATAGGTGGGCCCCACCTGTCGGTGGCCCAAGAACGCGGGGAGGGGCCGCGAACTTCGCGCGAGCAACGGCCGGCTCGTGGGTCTCGGCGCACGACCGAAGGGAGGGAAGGCGCGTGCGCGGCTTGGGCCGAAGGAGTGGGCCAGAGGCCCAAGGGGGAAACGGCGGGAATCGTACGGCCCGATTAGGAAAATTAGGAAAATGAAATAAGGGACTTAATTTAATTGCTGATTATTAATGTAATTGATTAAAAATATTTCTAGTGTGTTAATGCCAAAAATTGGTAAGCCCCAGAGTCTCCATCGGCTAAGTGTTAGTATCGGCTCGAAGCGGAATCGGTTGAGAGTTTTGCGTCAGCCGATGGAGGATCACTATCTCCAGCAGTCGAATTCTTGTTAGATTCGGTTTGAGAAGATCTTATCTAGAAGAAACTGAGTCCAGGGAGGATACGACTTGTATATATTAATTAGGAAGAGGTTGTTAATTTCCTATTTTATCTTTAGGAAAGTTTGTTTTGTAATCTGTTAGGATCTTTGTCATCCCACGGGTATAAATATGTAAGCCCGGGGTTCATGTAAAATATCTCTGGATCAATACAATTCGGTGCATCACCACTCTTTTACTCTTCATCTTCGTTCGACATCCGGCGGAGCTTGGCATCCGGCGCTAGGCTGCATCGATTAGGTTCGACCTCCATCAAAGGAATAAGTCCAACGTTCTGCTGGATCAGGCGATCATATTGACTATGTCGACGTTGTCCAAGGCTGCATCAGTACGTTCGATCTCTTGGATTGCTCCGGTTTAGTTAGCATGCTTGCCTGACTATTTATCATATGTCTCTATTAATCTAATCTTAGTATTTCAGTTTAGCCCTATCGGTTGTCTCTCGTTTTAGGGTTTCTGTCCATACCGGCTAAATCGTTATATTAGATTAGATTGGTTTAGGCATGTACCACCCTGAAAATCAGCCAAGGGCTTGATTGTTTAGATATTGCGTTTCTTTTCATACTTAGTGCTGCATCAGGTTGATCTACTAAGTCGTGATTAGAACCGTAATCTCTAGCCTGCCTGTTGACTACCACAAAGGGTTTCATCGGGGTTTCAGCCAATGAGTTATTTGGATATTGCATCGGCTTACAAGGATTGTATACAAGTTGGATCTAGCCGATTGTAGCAGAGGCTTCATTGAACATTTGATCATTTGGATTTTATGAAATCGGACTCCTAGCCGATGTGTGTTTTAATCTTTAAATCAATATCTATTTTACCATGTGATTGATTCGTGCAATGTTATATATATCGTGTTATTGTCAGCCGATCGTCTTTATATATAAATGTTTGTTCAACACACAGCCGATGGATTCAAACCCTAACACCATCGGCTGGCATCGACATCGGCTGGAATTGCACCATCGGCTTATCAGCCGATCAGTTAGTTTTTAGGTATCGGTCTATCGGCCAATATGATTTATGTTCTGCTGTTTTGCATAACTTGTCAGTGGCAGGATCAAACTGACTAGCACGTCCGCGCCTCATTGATTCTAGGACCTGCACTGGAGCTAAGCAGATCTCCCAGGCCGGCGTGTTGATTTTTCCCGTCAACACATTTTTGGCACGCCCGGTGGGACCATGATTTGGACAGCATATCTTTTTACACGGCTCGGCAGACCCATAATTGCTACAATGTCTGATAAAGAAGTCAAGGCCGAGGAAGAACAATCTCTCAAGCTGACAAATAAAGACAGGGAACAGTCTACTGAGCCGATGGATGATGAAACGCTTTGAGAGATGGTTGATAACATCATTTATCATGCTGTGTTCGATCAACCTGGAGTTTTGATGAGTACATTGCATGGTTTGATTGAGGAAACAGTTCCCAGGGTGATCGCTTTAAGAAGTCAGCATGGGGGGAAAATTGGTGAGCAATCTCAACACTATCGGCAACAACAAAATTGGCTCGGGGGGCAAGTTGATCGATATCGGTGTGCAGAGCCACTTCAGCAATATCGGCCGGAGGAAATTCAAAGATATCCGTCCAAGGAGGATTGGGCCGATATATTGCAAAGGTAATGGAGGAGCAATTTGGAATTAAACGTAAAACTCAGATTTCTATGTATCGGCCGCCATATCGTGAGTGGTTTGATGGGGTTCCAATTCCAAGCCGATACAAGGTTCCAGATTTCTCCATGTTTTCAGGGCAAGATGGTATATCCACAATGGAACATATCAGCCGATTCTTAGCTCAATGTGGGGAAGCATCGGCTGAAAAAGTTCTGAAAGTTAGACTTTTTCCATTGTCTTTGACTGGATCGGCTTTTACATGGTTTTCGTCATTGCCACCGAATTCCATCAGAAGTTGGGTCGATCTTGAAAAGCAGTTTCATATGTACTTCTTTGCTGGGGTTAGCGAGTTGAGGCTTGCAGATTTCATATCAGTTAAACAACAAGAAGGAGAATCGGCTAAGGAATACATTCAAAGGTTTCGTGATATCCACAGCCGATGTTATAGCTTGAGCCTAACTGATGAGCAGATAGCAGATCTTGCATTCCAAGGGTTGTCGACAGCTAACCATGGCAGGTTTTTCATCCATGAGTTCGACAGCCTGGCTCAACTATTACAGAAGGTATTGGCTTATGAGAGCCGGTGTCAAGAAGAAGAAAAGAATCAGTTTTGGGGCGATCAAGACAAGGACAATTTTGAAGCATGACTTCTCATACTCCAAAACTGGGGGGCATGTGTTAATGCCAAAAATTGGTAAGCCCCAGAGTCTCCATCGGCTAAGTGTTAGTATCGGCTCGAAGCGGAATCGGCTGAGAGTTTTGCGTCAGCCGATGGAGGATCACTATCTCCAGCAGTCGGATTCTTGTTAGATTCGGTTTGAGAAGATCTTATCCAGAAGAAATCGAGTCCAGGGAGGATACGACTTGTATATATTAATTAGGAAGAGGTTGTTAATTTCCTATTTTATCTTTAGAAAAGTTTGTTTTGTAATCTGTTAGGATCTTTGTCATCCCATGGATATAAATATGTAACCCCGGGGTTCATGTAAAATATCTCTCGATCAATACAATTCGGCGCATCGCCACTCTTTTACTCTTCATCTTTGTTCGACATCCAGCGGAGCTTGGCATCTAGCGCTGAGCTGCATCGATTAGGTTCGACCTCCAGCAAAGGAATAAGTCCAACGTTCTGCTGGATCAGGCGATCATATTGACTACGTCGATGTTGTCCAAGGCTGCATCAGTACGTTCGATCTCTTGGATTGATCCGGTTTAGTTAGCATGCTTGCCTGACTATTTATCATATGTCTCTATTAATCTAATCTTAGTATTTTAGTTTAGCCCTATCGGTTGTCTCTTGTTTTAGGGTTTCTGCCGATACCGGCTAAATCGTTATATTAGATTAGATTGGTTTAGGCATCTACCACCCTGAAAATCATCCAAGGGCTTGATTGTCTAGATATTGCGTTTCTTTTCATACTTAGTGTTGCATCAGTTTGATCTACTAAGTCGTGATTAGAACCGTAATCTCTAGCCTGCCTGTTGACTGCCACTAAGGGTTTCATCGGGGTTTCAGCCGATGAGTTATTTGGATATTGCATCGGCTTACAAGGATTGTATACAAGTTGAATCTAGCCGATTGTAGCAGAGGCTTCATTGAACATTTGATCATTTGGATTTTATGAAATCGGACTCCCAGCCGATGTGTGCTTTAATCTTTAAATCAATATCTATTTTACCATGTGATTGATTCATGCAATGTTATATATATCGTGTTATTTTCAGCCGATCGCCTTTATATATAAATGTTTGTTCAACACACAGCCGATGGATTCAAACCCTAACACCATCGGCTGGCATCCACATCGGCTGGAATTGCACCATCGGCTTATCAGCCGATCAGTTAGTTTTTAGGTATCGGTCTATCGGCCAATATGATTTATGTTCTGTTGTTTTGCATAACTAGTCGGTGCGGATCAAACCGACCGGCACACGCCCGCGCCTCATTGATTCTAGGACCTGTACTGGAGCTAAGCAGATCTCCTAGGCCGGCGTGTTGATTTTTCCCGTCCACATAGTGCTATGAAAATTCCCATAAAAATCATGTTAATGCATTTTGACTTGTAGAATTTAAGAAAAATCCTATCATGTCATTTGCATTTATTAATTACATTTTAAAATTACTTGTTGGCTTCAGATTAATTCCAGAAATTCCAATTATTTTAGGGTGAATTATTTAAATGATTTAGGGGCAAAACTCGGGGTGCGACACTGCCCTCGGCAAGGACGATTTTAAACTGTTCCAGTAGGGGACCGCCTGCAAAAGGGCGGCCGGCCTGGCAAATTTGCAGGCGGCCCCCTTGCCGTCCTCGCCAAGGGCGATTTTACACTGTTCATAGGGGGTCGCTTGCAAAAGGGCGGCCAGCCTAACAAATTTGCAGGCGGCCCCCTCACTGTCCTTGTAGAGGGCGATTTTTGAGCAAATCTCGCCCTTTGCAAGCACGATTTTTGGCCAGCAATGTATAAAGGCCTAATGCCCTCTGAAAGTCCTCATTTGAAACGTGCTAAATTCCAGAAGAAAAGAGAGAGGTGAGGAAGAAGGAGGAGAGCGACAAAGCCTTGTCGGTGTTGTTAACGACCAAATTTGGTAACCAAATCCCCAGGTTTGAGGCCAAGATTGAAGCGGAATTGAGGGAGCACGCGATCTGTGATCAAACAGAGGCCGCATCGGCTGAGTCCGAATTGGCTACGGAGCCAGTCAGCTAAGTTCGAATCGGACCAAGGCAGCCGATTCTGATTGAAGATAGAGGTGAAGCCAATCCCGGAAGGAAAACTTAAGAGATAATTATTGGATTTGGTTTTCGAAGTACGGTAAAGATATTGCCATCTATGGATAAGGTCCTACAATGGCACTTGTATCTTTTAAGTTAGGATATCTTGTATAGTTTTCTTTTGTGATAATGTCGGTTTGATTAGAGATTTAATCTGTAATAGGAATCGTGTCCGTCACGGACTCATTGTATATTCGGGTATAAATATGACCCGAGAACTTGTAAAAAATATCAACATACATCAATACAACCTCGGCGCATCGCCAACCCTTTTGTTTTACGTTTCTCGACGAGTTCTTGCTCTGTTGTTGGGCTGCATCGACTTCGATCTCCAGGAAAGGTAATTTCTTGTTACAAGCGGCTTGTGGTATCGGGGCCAGTGCTTCCATCATTATGATACTCTGATTCTGATGTTGCAAACTGTTTAATTTATCATATGCAGAATATAATCTAAATCAATGTCTAGATCTATCTCGCGATCGGCTAATATTTCTTTGAAGATAGCAGCCGACAGAGCTAGATCCACAGGTTGATTTAGGTTATATGGCGTATCTACCATCTCGACAAGCTCTCATTAGCCTATATAAATCCTATAATTCTTTTGGTACTTAATGCTGCATCTAATCGACCTATTAAGTCGCCTTTAGAATTATATAGATTTATTTGGTTCAATATTTGCTATTAGAGATAGAACCGGGGTTTCAACCGGTCTTACCTATTCTGATCATCTTTATGTGTTATTACTATTAGATGTATTCAAATTGCCTTTTATATTAAGATCTCAATCTACTTAAATGTATTAAGCTCGGAATCAATCTGTTAGTTTACACTAACAGCCGATTGATCTTGGTTTAATGCATTTAATTTAGATTAATATCTTTCTATAAAATATATCGGAGTACTACCCGATTTACATTAGATCTGCGACATCGGCTAGGTTATCAATATATATATATATATATATAATTGTGTTCCTAACGTACTTTTGGATCTAAGTGATTTATACTGTCTCGGTATACTACCGATCTATCCCAATCACTTAACCTAAAAGTGCTTTGGGATAATAATTGTATATTTATTAACATCCATAGCCGATCGAGTAAGATCTAACGCTGATCAAATGTCTATTCTTTGTTTTCTTGTTGGTTACAGGATCAAACCAACTGGCATGCCTGCTCAATCACCAGAGGCGACCAATTTGGACCTTCACTGGAGTTAAGAAGATCTTCCAGGCCAGCGCGTGTAAAAAATTCACACCAACAGGTGTGCTTACTCGATCGTAGGTAAACACAATATCTCGATCACAGGTAAAAATGTCGCGCACTGGCATGAGAGATCTGCTTAACTTTAGTGCAGGCCCAAATCTTGCTTTTGAGGTTCGTAGGCGTGTCAGTTGGTTTGATCCTGCAACCAACAAGAAACAAAGAAAGAAAACAAAGTTAAATCCGTAAATGATAGCCGATCGGGTATAGCGATGGCATATCGTTTAATATTAAGCCGATGCAATATGCACTGAATCGGCAAAGGGAAAATTAGATATAATCGATCGGCTATAGATATCCATAATATATAATCCACGTCTTAGAAATACGTTTAAACCAAGTGATTGGGATAGATCGGCAGCGTGCCGAGATAGTATAAATCACTTATGTATAAAAGTACTTTAAGACAAAGATTATACATATTTATACCATAGCCAATGTCATAAATCTAACATGTATCGGCTAGTACTCTGATACCAGTTTATACTAAGATATCAATATAGATTAAATAGATTAAATAGGAACCGATCAAGTGTTAAGATAACCTAACAGATCCTACTACTATTACTGCCCAATCCTAAGCTCGCAGTGCAACTCAATAAATAATTTTCTTGATTGATATCAAATCACTAATCAGGCTGCTCGGGCGACGGGGTCGCAGGCCGGGCCGGCGCCGGCGAGGTTGACGACAGGGCGGGCCCACGTGTGCAGCCTAGGGACGGTTACCCTGAGCACGCCGTGGGTGTACTCGGCCGAAGGAAAGGATCAAGTGTTAAGTTAACAAACTTAATGTATTTTATCACAGTGAGATCTTAATATAAAGGGCATATTTAGCATATCAAGTAAACATGCAATAAACAAGATAGCTAAATCAGGTAAGATAGGCTGAAACCCTGATACTATCTCTAACAGCGATGATGGAACAGGATAGATATTATGATTCTAGATAATACTTAGTAGGTTAGACTCAACCGATGCAGCACTAAGCGTAAAGAGAAGCATAAGATCTAAACAAGTCGATGAAAGTCTTTCGAGATGGTGGATACACTATATAATCTAAGGCGACGTTAATGTCTAACCCTATCGGTTGTTATCTAGTAACAGATGCTAGCCGATTTGGGTTAAACAGCAGTATCGATCTAGATTACATAGCATATATGATAACTCGACGATTTACGTAAACAGGATTAGAGTGTCATAAAGATGAAAGCACTAATCCTGAGAGCGCAAGCCGTCATAACAAGCTTTACCTCTTGTCAGAGATCGAACTCGATGCAGCCCAACTTGAAAGCAAGAACTCATTGAAGTAATTGAAAGCAAAAAGGTGGTGATGCGCCAAAGTTGTATTGAACTGATTGTTGTTAGATTACATGGTCTTGGGTCATATTTATACCCAGATACAAGATATGTCCTTGTCGGACACGATTCCTATCTCTATTACAATTCAAATTATAGATAAGTCCCTTAGGCAGACACTTATTGACATAATTTATAAGGAAACTATTTAAAATAACCTAATTAATATATACAATTGTCTTCTTTGGACTCCATCGATGCATGGCAATCCTCATGAAGCACTTTAAACAAATCCAATGATGATTCCAATGTTACCTTACCGGAATAGGCTACATCGGCTTACCCTATCCGATTCAGTATCGGCCGACGAACACCTTAGCCGACTCGGTTATCAGTCGACAAACTCTCGAGCCGATTCGGTCTACCTTTGGCGCACACTCTGTTTCTGAGAATCCCGATTTCCTCCAAATCGGCTTCGGCCTTAACTCCAAATCCAATGCATGATTTACCAAATTTGGTCGTTAACACATGCCCCTCAAGTCCGCTATATTGATAATGTCACCGATTTGCCGAATCTTTTTTCCATGAAAATCTAGGGCTTTCCATCAGACAATTACCGCACCTCTTTAAATAATAACCATCGCCTCGAAGTTTTTCACGCCGTCACTTGCGCTCTCACCGCTTTAGCCACAAATGCCCCTAGTCTCCACCAGCGACCTCCTCGGAGCCCTCGACGAACCTGCAAGCGACCTCCGTGCGGCGATAGCTTCACCCTCGACGATGTCGACCTCAACCACTCCCTCCGGTGTGTCGTCGGCCGAGTTCCCTAAGGTAAGCCCCATCGGCTATAACTCCTTCTCTTGGTGCGATTTGTATTTCCTTTTCGTGATTCGGCTTTTTCTTTTCATTGTAGCTGTGGAGATTGTGGCAATCGGGTATCCACATGGCAAGCTTATCCGACTGGAGGTAGGGATAGATTGCGCCTGCTATATCTGTAAGCCGAACTTGACTTAGGTGTTACGGTTGCCGATAGAGATAAGGCAATCGGCCTATAGTCACGGTTTGGTAAGATTGAGGAAACCTACTTAGAATAAGATAGGGTTTCCGACTTGTAAACCCTTCCTCCCAAGACTATATAAGGGGGGTAAGGGGCGTCCCTTGAGGGATATCTTAGACTTGATCAGATTCTAGATCAAAAATTCCAAGAGGAGTTCAGCTTTTAGCTCTCAGCTTTAGATCACGAGATCAATAAAAACACTCGGCGGATCGAATCCACCGAAACAGGAGTAGGGTATTACCTCTCGAGAGGGCCTGAACCTGTCTAAATCTTCTTCTTCTTCTAACCCATTGTGCTTGGCGATCTTGACTGCGACCCCATAAAATATATTGCCGAAACCAAGTTTCGACAGTTGGCGCGCCAGGTAGGGGCCGCGCGTCGAGACTTCTTCAACAATCTCGCCGACAAGCGTGATGGGATCTCCTTCAAGACTCGGCGACTTCGCGCCAACTTCGCCGGCGACTCCTCCTCGACTCGGATTCGAACCGGTCGGAGGGAACAACCTACTCGGCGCCGTTCGGGCTCTCCAACGCGCGCCGAGATCTTCGACAACATCTTGAAGACCAAGATGCGATCCACCTTTTCCGATGACGGACTTCACTCGGCGCCATTCGGATTACCGAACGCCGCCGAGATCTGCGCCAATCTTCTTGCCTCCCGACGGAAGCAATCTACTCGGTGAAGACCTTTCGGTGCCGTTTGGGTTACCAAACGTCGCCAAGATCTACATCAGCTGCTCTCCCGAGTTGGCGAGGATCCACTCGGAAGAGCCTGATCCCCCAAGCTCCGACTCGGACTGGAACGATCCAGATCCGGGTTACCCAGATCAAGGGAGGTCGCTGTCATCCTCCCGTCCTTTGGCTCCTGTTCATCTTCGAGCTCAACGGATACCTCGGCTCCGCCGCCGACAATCTCTACGGCATCCCCTCGACGAAGCCGACAACTCCGACGCCATATGGATGCGAGCCGAAGTGCTTGACGTCCTCATGGCCGAGTCGGATGAGTCCGACTCAGCCATGGCCGAAGGCTTGCCGAAGAGGAGCGAGCGAGTGGAGCTCGAACGCAAGACGCCCGAAGAAGACAAACAACGCAAAGACGAGGCCGATAAAAGGAAGCAGGATCGCGTGCAGGACGATCGCCGGGAGGCCATCCTCCAAACACGGGTTCGCAACACCAATATCTTCCGGACGCCACGCGAACGCGTCGCCGCACTCACGCTCTTGGATACCGTCATGGAGACGGCTCGGCCAACGTGACTCCTATACTTGGATAAGATCAAGACCATCGTTGCTGCCACGGCTAACGGCCCTCCCACCACTTCGGCAAGAAGGCCGACGAATCCGTGGCCGAAACGCCGACAAGAGCGGCTCCCACCCCTAAGGTCGGGAGACTATAGGAGGCCCGAACCGCTCGGTCGTCAACTAGGCCAAGAGGCCCGCCTCCCGAGTCCATGCCGAGGCACCAAGAGCGACGGTCGACTCCGCCGCAAACGACATGGACGTCCACCCGTCCACCACCGAGTCCACCGCAACAATTCCAGCTACCCCCGGTCAACGAAAGACCCCGCCGAGTGATCTGCGGGAAGTCCTCGACCGCCGCTACCAAGAGCGCGACCGTCGCACTCGGGAAGATCGGAGGGGATCACCGATAGCGGCGACGATGGAGTACCGGCCTTCACTCGGGAGCTCCGCCGAGTGCATTGGCCGAGTGGCTTTAAGCCCACCGGGATAGAAAGGTACGATGGCAAAACCGACCCCGAATCTTGGTTAACTGTGTATACCCTTGCCATCCGAGCTGCAGTGGTGACAACAAAGCCATGGCGAACTACTGCCCGTGGCCCTCGCAAACTCGGCCGAAATTGGCTCACCACCGCCAAGAGGCTCAATCGGCTCGTGGAGCGAGCCGAGGGACCACTTCGTCGCCAACTTCCAAGGCACCTTCGAGAGGCCCGCACGCACTTCGACCTTTACAATGTCATCCGAAGCGGACGAGCCTCGAAGGATTACATTCGTCGCTTCTCCGAGAAGCGCAACAAGATCCCGAACATCACCGATGACATCATCATCGCCGCCTTCCGGAAGGGAGTCCGTGATGAGCCGCTTATCGGCAAGTTCGGACGCAAGCCACCGAAGACGGTGAAGCGGATGTTTGAGACGGCGAATTCATACGCCAAATCAAACGACGCCATCAAGGCCGCCCGTCAAGATCGGCCCGACGAAGAGAGGACAAGCAAGCGGGAGGAAGCCGAAATCCTAAGAAGGATGGCGGCAACAACGAACCGGGCGATCGCATCATGAACGCCGTCCCGAGTGCCGCCGACGCCATCATGAACGCCACACACCATCGAATCACAAGCACGCGGCAAAGGATCGCTTTATCTACAAGCGGTTCCAAACGACGCGGCGTAGCTCAACAAGAAGCCGACGACGAGGCTGGCCCGTCCGGTGCCAAGAAGAACAATGCGGCGAGAATGCCGAACCTTTTCAAGATCCAAGTGGGGGAGCTCAACCACATCTTCGGGGCCCGTTAGCTTATGAATCCAAGAGGAAACGAAGCTAACGGCCGGGAGGTCAACGCGGCTCAACCGAAGTCCCTCAATATCTCGCGATGGTCGGAGGTGGCCATCACCTTTGACCGCTCGGATCATCCGACCGAGTGGTCCATCCGGGACGCTATCCACTCGTCCCCGGACCCCGTAGTCCGCAACATCGGGCTTAAGCGCGTCCTCATCGACGGGGCAGCGCCCTCAACATCTGTTTGCCAAGACTATGGACAAAATGCGAGATCCCGAGGGCCGAACTCAAAGCAAGCTCAGCCCCTTCCACGGAGTTATCCCGGGCTATCTTCAACACCACTCGGGCATATCTCTCTCCAGTCACTTTCGGAGCCCGAGAGAATTTCCGAACGGAGAACGTCACCTTCGAGGTGGCCGACTTGAAACGGCATATCATGCCATCATCGGAAGGCTGCGCTTGCCAAGTTCATGGCGATCCCACACTACACTTATCTTTGCATGAAGATGCCGGGTCCCAACGGTGTCATCACTCTTCGCGCGATGTGAAGCAAGCCTTCACTGCGACAAGGAGAGCTGCGACATGGCCCAATCTCGAGAGAGATTACGTGGCCAACAAGAAGTCCGATTGGCTGCATCTACTTCGGCGGAGGGCGAAGTCCCCGCGAAGAAGATAGCCAAATCGGGATCCGGCGACGCCAAGACCAAAAAGATCTCGCTTGATTCGTCCGATCCCTCCAAAGCTGCTATAATCGGCGCCGACCTAGATCCTAAATAGGAAAGCGCGCTCGTCACCTTCCTCCAAAATAATAAAGATGTTTTTGCTTGGAAACCATCGATATGCCCGGAATTCCTAGGGAGGTGATCGAGCACTCTCGAACGTCAAAGATGACGCCAAACCAATTAAACAACGATTACGCGAGGTTCGCACGGGATCGAAAAGACGCGATCAAAGAAGAACTCGCAAAGCTCTTGGCTGCCGGCTTCATTAAAGAAGTCCTTCATCCCGACCGGCTAGCCAATCCAGTCTTGGTCCGCAAGAAGACGGGCGGGCGCATGTGCGTCGATTACACCGACCTCAACAAGGCCTGCCCCAAAGATCCATTCGGGCTACCTCGTATCGACCAAGTTGTCGACTCAACGACCGCTGCGAACTCCGAGCTTCTTGGATTGTTACTCGGGCTATCACCGGATCGATCGAAAGAATCCACGCTTGAAGACATCTTTCATCACGCCGTTCGGGGCCTACTGCTACATCACCATGTCTTTCGGCACGAAGAACGCCGGAGCTACATACCAACGCATGATCCAAAGATGCTTCCGGACGCGGATCGGCAAAAACGTTGAAGCTTATGTCGACGATGTTGTCATCAAGACCAAGCGAAAAGAAGACCTGATCACCGACTTAGAAGAAACCTTTGCAAACATCCGGGCCTTCGAATGAAGTTGAACCCGAGAAGTGCACCTTCGGCGTCCCATCGGGCAAGCGCTCGGCTTCATGGTATCACATCGCGGCATTGAAGCAAACCCAGAGAAGATCAACGCCATCTTAAACATGAAGCCCCCGAGTAATCAGAAAGACGTCCAAAAGCTCACTGGCTGCATGGCGGCGCTAAGCCGTTTCATATCCCGACTCGGCGAGCGAGGCATGCCCTTCTTCGAGCTGAAGAAGATAGACGACTTCCGGTGGACCACGAAGCGACAAGGCCTTTGAAGACTTCAAAGAGTTCCTTACCACGCCACCCGTCCTAGCTTCACCTCAGCCCGGGAACCCCCTCTTGCTGTACGTCTCAGCCACTCACCAAGTGGTCAGCACAGTCCTTGTGGTTGAACGAGAAGAAGAAGGACGGGCCCAGAAGACTCAAAGACCAATTTACTTTGTTAGCGAAGTATTGGCAGGAGCCAAAATCCGATACCCCGTGTACAAAAATTGCTTTATGGTGTTCTAATAACCGCGAGGAAATTGGCACACTACTTTCGAGGTCACTCGGTCACCGTCATCACCTCTTTTCCACTCGGCGACGTCATCCACAACCGCGAGGCAACCGGGCGCATCGCCAAGTGGGCCCAGGAACCGATGCCGGGACTTAACTTTTAAGCCCGGGACGTCCATTAAGTCACAAGCCTTAGCGGACTTCTGGCCGAGTGGGTGAACGGCAAGAGCACGTACCTCGGGAAGACCTCCAACACTTGGACCATGCACTTCGACGGATCCAAGAGGATCACCGGCTTGGGAGCGGGAGTTGTGCGATCTCCCGACGGGGAAAGGCTAAGATATGCCCTTCACCTCCACTTCTCCGCCTCACACAACGTCGCCGAATACGAAGCTCTCTTACATGGATGCGCCTTGCGCTCACTCGAGATTCGTCGACTTATTGTGAAAGGCGACTCCCAGTGGTCGTCAATCAAGTGATGAAAGACTGGTCTTGCTTAAACGACACTATGGAGGCCTACCGACAAGAGGTCCGCAAGCTTGAGGACAAGTTTGATGGACTCGAACTCTCACATGTCCTGAGACACAACAACGAAGCTGCCGATGAGCTAGCGCAGTTCGGATCAAAGCGCGAAGCCGCCCGACGAGATGTCTTTGTCGAACATCTCTACGAGCCAACCGTCACGGCAAAGACAGCTCCCAACGAGCAAACCACGAACGAAGTCACCATGATCGATACCGCGGAGGACGCCGCTCATCAAATTTCTAACTCAGCAAGAGCTGCGGATGGCCGGATGAAGCGAACGCGTCCGGCGTCGTTGCCAAGCGTACGTCATGGTCGACTCCGATTTATACAAGAGAAGCCCCTCTGGAATTCTAATGAGGTGCATCACACCCGAAGAAGGGAAACAATTACTCCAAGATATCCACTGGGCATATGCGGAAGCCACGCGGCGGCACGCACTCGGTCGGCAAAGCTTACGAGACAAGGATTTTTCGCTTACCGCGGTCTCCGACGCGGATAAAGTCGTAAGAACCTGCGAAGGCTGCCGTTCTTTGCCCGACAAAGCCATGTCCCGGCCAGGAGCTTCAAACAATCCCACTTTCCCGGCCGTTCGCGGTATGGGGGGACATGGTTGGCCCTTTCAAGAAAGCTCCGGGAGGTTTCACACACCTCTTCGTCGCAATCGACAAGTTCTCCAAGTGGATTGAAGCCAAGCCGGTCGCCACAATCACTGCGACAAAGCACGGGATTTTTCCTCAACATCGTGCACCGCTTCGGCGTCCCAAACGAGAATCATAACCGATAATGGGACTCAATTCACGGGAGGCATCTTCAAGGAATTCTGCGAAGACTTCGGAATCAAGATCGCTACGCATCGGTAGCTCACCCCAAAAGCAATGGGCAAGTCGAGCGAGCAAACGGCATGGTTCTTCAAGGCATCAAGGCTCGCGTCTTCGACCGGCTAAGCCCTTACGCAGGCAAGTGGGTCCAAGAACTTCCCTCGGTTCTATGGTCGCTGCGAACTACACCCGGTCGGGCCACCGGCCAAACTCCTTTCTTTACGGTCTATGGCGCGAAGCCATGTTGCCAAATGAGATGGAGTTTGAGTCCCTCCGGTCCGCAGCTTCAACGATGAACGCTACGACATCGACCGAGTGGATGACCTCACCCGATTGGAAGAGGCCCGCGAGGCGCCCTCATCCGGTCGGCCAAATACCTTCAAGGGCTCGGAAGATACCACGGTCGCAACGTGCGAGCACGAGCTTTCATTGTTGGCGACTGGTCCTACGCAAGATCCGACCACCAAAGACCGACACAAGTTATCTCCCTTATGGGAAGGACCCTATATAATCGCCGAAGTGACTCGGCCGGTGCCTACCGCTAAAGCGCGAGGACGGGTCTATGGTGGAGAACTCTGGAACATTGAACATCTTCGGCGGTTTTACGCCTAACACGGCTAAGGCCTCATGTTTTCGTGGATGCCAACCTCAAGCAAGATGACTTCTTGAGCTAGCGATCGGGGCTGATACACATATCAATAAAGCTCGAATTTCCCTCATCAAATTTTTGTGCACAATTTAGTTTATCATTGTTTAATGTCCTTCGATTCGAGCTCGGCGTCTAAGGACCGAGAGTTTTTCCGATGACCTAATCGAGCCTAGGCTTGATGACAGGACGAAAACTACTTAAGAAATTTCACGCAAAGGCTCGAATCAAGGCATGGACATAAATAAGCTAAACATTAGTCACAAAGATTCCATGTCGAGTTTCACGGTTACATCATGTCCATAAAGCAAAGTCAAAATACGGTTCGAGTTTAAAATTGTTTACTACATCTAAAGAGATCTTCTTCGCCGCTTCTTGCGCCTCGCGAGCATATCCAAGGCCTGCTCGTCTTTGTCCCCTCGGCGAAGCCCTCCCGATTGAATGAATATCCACTCGGGGTAGAGGGACTTGGTCGTGCAAGAGCCGACCAGCCCCATGTTGGTCGCTTCGGTGATGTTTTTAGATATCGCTCGGGAGCCGCCGAGCTTGTCGAAGATCTCGATTGGCCCGCAGCGGCCCCAACCCCTTGATCAAACAAGGCTGCCAAGATTGGTGCGGCGGCATTGGCGATCTCTTCCCGTATCTCGTCGCTGGATTTGATCCGCCCGAGTAAGACGTCATACTGGGCTCGGGTCTTTATCTTATAAGCTGCAAGGAGTCCTAGATCAGTCAAGGCACTCGGGAATGAAGCACATGAAATTCAACTTCAAAGAAGGTTACCTTCAAATTCGGCCTCCATTTCGGCCTTGTCGAGGTTGACCGCTTCCGGTTGGACTTGAAGCGAGTGGACCTCCGAAGAATTTTCTACAACAAAAGAGGATTATCAATAGACAAGATCAACAAAAGAATCACGATGAAGCCGAGAGGCGGGCTTACTTCCGATTGATCCGCGGAGGTCGAGGTTCGCTTCTCGAAGCTCCGAGATCTCCTTCCTTAAAGCGGCCTCCTTGAAGCGGCCTCCTCCCGAGTGACCTTCACTGCCGCCGAACGTCCTCCAAGGAGTTTAAGTGAGGCACCGGCTTTTCCAGCGCCTCGGATTTTGCCATTGAGCGGCAATATTCTTTCTGCATGCGAAGGCGAAGGATGATCGGCGAAGGATAACGAAGATATAATCAAAAAGAAAGATGAAGGCTTACGTTGAGCGGTCGGGTCGCCTCGTTCGGGCTCTCGACGAGGGCATCCCTTTCATCCTTTTCAGCACTGCCGGTCGAGGATGATGCCCTGTCTCTCGCCTTCCGAGTCCCGCCACTCGATTCGATTGGAGGAACCCGGGTCTCGAAGACGTAGCACAGGGAATCTCTTCTACCGTGGTGGCAAACAAGAAAGACCAATGAAGACATGAAAGATTCAAAATTGAAAGGACAAAGGAAAGTTCGAAGCAAGTCTCACCGGTTTCGGCGGCCTCGCCTAGGTGGGGCGGCGGGCCCTTCTTCTTCATCGGGCTCTGTGCGAGTGACCCTCGGTCGGGCGCTCGGGCCGCAGCGAGGGTTCCCGGCGTGGCGGTCTCCGGTCGGGATATCCCGCGCGGTCGGGGCTCTTCCCAGGGGCGCTCTCCTTCGAGGAGAAGGGTGCTTCTGCGGAACGCTCGCACTTGGTTGCGGGCTCGGGTTTTGGCTCGACGGCCTTGGCGCTTCGGGAGCGGCGGCGGGGTCGGCCCTTCATCCCCTCCGACGGGATCTATATCCCGGGGTTTCTGCACAAGCAAATACGGCGAAGATAAAGAAGAGTTTTCTACGAAAGAACTCGGGACTTTGGTTTCGAGCTTACCTGGTTGATCGGCGGATCTTCGGTGCGTCCGCGGCGATCGCCTTAGAGGCGGGGTCTCGGCCGGAGGAGCCGGGACGTCGTCATCCGAGTCCTCGATGATCAGCCGCCTTTTGCTTGCGCGCTGTTCGAGTCCTCACTCGCGCCGCCCGCTTCCCGACCGGATCGGCTTGGATTTTTATCCCGCCGCGGCTTCTTGGGCGACGCTACGCGTCATCATGAGCCATCTTATATGGCTTGGAGGTGATAGAGGCGTTCTCCTGCAGAAAAGGGAAAGTGCAACATTAAACGGCAAGACATCAAGATCGGAAGATACTATGAAGCAATCAATCGGCTTACCGGAGGAGGAGGTCGATGGATGCTGAATGGAAGGACTGGTAGTATGAGGGCTCGCTCGGCGAGATCCCGGATGAGAAGAGCTTGTACATCCGGATCTTCGGATCTCGTATGTGAGCGGATCCGGGTCCTCCCGATTGGGGTCCATTCCGCCTTCGTACTCGAAGGCCGGCTTTGATCGCTCCCGATTGGCGCCGGTCGGCACTGATGAAATGCCGAGTGATTTGTTCCCGCGAAGGTTCCTCTTCTTCATCGCCGGATCTTCGCGAGCGGATCGTTGGCTTCATCCCATTCTTGGGCTACGGGACGGTGCTCCAAGATGGTTTGGGGACAGGAGGAAGACCGACAAAGGAAGGGAGGCTGGGTTCAAGATTGCGATGTAGAACCGGTTCGAGTGCCGCCTTTGTTCGAGGATTTCAAGGGGAGAGAGAAGTAGTCTTTGCGGAGAGATCCGCGAAGCGGAAGCTGCCCGCCAACGACACAAGGATGGTCCTTGTTCGGATGGGGTTTCGGGTAGAACATACGACGGAACAGATTGAAGTGAGGAAGAATGCCAAGGAAGGCTTCACACACATGAATAAAGAGTGCGATGTGAAGCATCGAGTTCGGGTTCAGATGGTAGATTTGAAGACCATAATAATCCAAGAGCCCCCGAAAGAATTCGGAGGTGGGAAGACTGAATCCGCAATAGAAAAAGGAGGTAAAGACAACGAGCTCACCGGTGTTTGGGGTCGGGAAGTCTTCCCCCGCCGCCGGGCGCCATCCCACAAGTTCCTTGGGCGGAAGCACGCCGTGCTTCACCATCTCCTTGAGGGTGTATTCCCTCACATCCGAGGTGGCCCATTGGTCGAACGGAATATTCTTCTCCTCCGCCATGAGATCGAGGTTGATGAGGAGCGGATCCGGCGAGAAAGGTTGGAGCTTGGGCGAAAGATGTGGGAGTTTTGGTTGCGGGAGCTAGTTGTCGCGGCAAGCGAGCTTCTTGGCGGATGGACGAGAAGTGCGCAAGCCTAGGGTTCTCCGCAATGAACCGATGAACAGATTGCGAGAAGGGAATTTTTGGAAGATGAAGAGGCGGGGACGACCTCGTGTCTTTATAAAGAAAGATTTGAGGGTTGCGCTAGGTTTTCGGTGAGTGGGCCGAGCCCATAAGAAAATCTATGGCCCGGCTAAGGTGTGGTCCGATACGTGTCCTTAGGGACTTAAGCGGATGAGCTTAAGCGGATTTGCCACGGCAATATGCGCGTGTCCGAGTGCCCTATGCCTTTAAAAGATCCTTCCATACCGCGGTTTGTCGACTTCATGAGAAGGCGACACGATGCAATTTGGAAGGTGACCAACAACGAGTTTTTATAGCCACCTTGGTGAACAAGGGTGTTTGGTTTTTCAAGCATTTGGTCGGGTAATCTTGCCGATCTTTTTTGTTTTCCACCTTGGTGAAGATCTTTATAAGATTGAGACCGATTATGGCAAAAGCTATTTAATAACTTGGTCATATTTTTCATATGATTGAAAGAACTTATTTTCCCATGAGGGATGATTAAAGTATTTGTTCCGGGATGACTCGGGCAGATCCACTCGGATAAGCATGAGCTTACCGAGTGCTTTTTACCCGCTAGGGTTGATTGAGTTATTATTCCGGATTACTCGGGCAAATCCACTCGGTTGAGCAAGAGTTTACCGAATGCTTTTTACCCATGAGGGATGATTGAATTATTTGTTCGAGATGACTCGGGCAAATTCACTCGGTTGAGTATGAACTTGCTGAGTAATGAGATTTTTATGATTGCTTTAGCATGAGCTAGGCATCTACATGAGAATAATTTTTTATAGTTCTTGACTACATGCTTAGTCTATTTTTGACTAACCACATAGTCGGGGGCTACACCTATAATTAGGTGCATCAGGAGATGCACCTAGATATTTATTTTTGAGAAATTTTTATATTTTTCCAGCCCTTCACGAGTCTTTGGAGCCACTCGAGAAGATTCAGCGAGATGATGGAATCTCTCGGTGCCAAAAGCACTCGGTCAAAGAGATTTTTTGATTGAGTTTCGCTTTGGTCTGAAGCTGAGTTGTCTCGTCGACTGAAAAGGACTCGGGGGCTACTGTGGAGATTGTGGCAATCGGGTATCCACATGGCAAGCTTATCCGATTGGAGGTAGGGATAGATTGCGCCTACTATATCTGTAAGCCGAACTTGACTTAGGTGTTACGGTTGCCGATAGAGATAAGGCAATCGGCCTATAGTCACGGTTTGGTAAGATTGAGGAAACCTACTTAGAATAAGATAGGGTTTCCGACTTGTAAACCCTTCCTCCCAATACTATATAAGGGGGGTAAGGGGCGCCCCTTGAGGGATATCTTAGACTTGATCAGATTCTAGATCTGATATTCCAAGAGGAGTTCAGCTTTTAGCTCTTAGCTTTAGATCACGAGATCAATAAAGACACTCGGCGGATCGAATCCACCAAAACAGGAGTAGGGTATTACCTCTCGAGAGGGCCTGAACCTGTCTAAATCTTCTTCTTCTTCTAACCCATTGTGCTTGGCGATCTTGACTGCGACCCCATAAAATATATTGCCGAAACCGAGTTTCGACAGTAGCATCTCTCGAACCAAATTGCAATTCCCAGCCTTGTTCATGCCAACCGATTCTTCTTAGGCCCAATCGGCAACTCAGACCCCACCGAATTCATAAACGCTGAGACCAATAGGGTTCTTTTTAGGCTAACAAACCCTAGTTTGGCGCACTGGGCCGGAACTTCCAAATCGTGGCCATCCGCTGATAAGACTTGGTCGGAGTGGTATAACAGGGTATCGGCTAGCAAACAAAGCCACTAGGAAGAACTTGAGATAGCACAGTGCCTGGCTCTAACCATAGTCGATATGCCTAAAGACGAGCCCCTGCTGTTGGCTGCTAGCTATTTTTTGTCCAATACTCTCAATGCTTTTTTGTTCAGCAAGGACCGATGACACCAACTCTCCTGGATGTGGTTATGATCACTGGCCTAGACATCACATCATCGGTGAAACCCTGTTAGCTTGAACTCCAAATGCTAATTTTATTTCAAGACCCGGGCTATTGGTGGCTGGAATGGATTTATGAGCCAGAATATGGGAACCGGCCCAGTAGGCCCTAGGGAGCATGCAACCTTCTTGCTAATGTGGTTGGAAAAATTTCTGTTTTATGGTTCAAGCTGCGGCCCTACAACCAACTGGCAGCATGTAGCCGAGGCCCTAGTAGAGAAGAGGCAAATTCCTTTAGGGAAATACTTGCTAGGGTACCTTTATCAGATGTTGAACACTGCATCGGCTAAGATTGCTGCCGATTCTGCTATCAGCACCAGCGTGTCACACCCAGAAATTCAAACCAGAATTTCCAAAGCTATATGTGTATTAACATCCATGTCAGGACCAGTCAGGGTACACATACGACAATGGTTGATATTACAGTTCCACGTCTTAGAAACATTACAAAAAGATTACATAAGAGCAGCGGAAAAAGAAAAGAGTCTAAGCCTAAACTTGACGCTTGCAGCGTAGCTTCGACCACTCCACAGACATCTTCCAGAGTGCAAGACAAAGCCTACTCAACTTCTTCTTCTTCTTCTTCAGCTTCTTGCTCAGGTTCTGGTGATGAGGCAAGGATGAGTACTTCTACGTACTCAGCAAGTCATACCGGAATAGAGAAGGTATGAATCCAAGGGGAAGACAAGGATTTGGCTAAGGTTTGCCTTTAGCACAAACAGCTAGGGTTTTTGCAAATAACAGGAGATTTGAACACGAAAAAGAAAAGTGGTAAATTAAATAATTAATTCATATTAAATCCAACACTGCCCAACGTTATCCCCACATTGCGACAGGCCTAAACCATCCAACTATACTAGTCATGATCCATTAATTAGGTTTTAACAGTGTGGGACTAATCACGGTGAAACCGGTCGATCGCCCATAACCGCAAGCATGGTTATTCGAATAGTTTTAACTCTGATCAGAGGTGTACATCTGTACCCACAAGACACAGCCCCACAAACACGGTCTCCCGTGCGCCAGAATACCGCCACGGTACCTCAGAAAGGGACTGTGATAGGACCTCTCGTATAACCCTCCGTAACCAAGCGAACCACACCAAGGTTTTGCTCCCACTCCCGTTCCTGGGCCGTGGGCAGCCTCCCTGAGTGCCACAGTGAATCCGGCAGCCCAGCAACCAATAAGCCCCCGGCCGACTGCAACTCCATCACGCTCACCCTTGCCAGGGTTCGTCGGCTAGGAAAGGCTACACTACAGGACCCACCGTTGCCCATTCTGGCTTGTTGTTTATACGATCATTCATTCGAGGTTTCTCGTGAACTGGTCCTTAAATGCCATGGGCACCACTATCAAAACCACAGTGCCCACAGCCCACCATTTGTCATGTTTTAGTCATTAGTCCGGTCCACAAAGTCCTCGGATTATATCTTTCATTTCATGTGTCCAAAATAATGTCGTCTAGATGAAATGACCCATTTAGTGTGCTAGTTAGTCTAAGCAGGTCTAAGCATAACCTAGGCCTATAAACTAGTCATGTTGTTTCCCAAGTTTATCAAAGGTTTAGGGTGTTAAGCCTAGGGCTTAATACTAACTATAAGGTGTAATATTCCTCATAAGATGACATTTCAAAATAAATGCAGTTTAGTAGAATAAACAGTGTATTTTAGCAAAAGGGGAGCAATATGATCAAAAATATAGCATGACTTGCCTTGCTCTTCGGGCTAAGGAAACACCGCGACGACTTCGAAGTACACGGGATCAGAGGAACTTCCCGAATCTACACGACAAACAAGGCACTTCAACAAACATGCTGAAAAGCTACTCAAACAGGTAACAAAACCATTTTTAATGGATTCTTGGCATTTTTATGAATTTAATGAAATTTGAATGGGCTTAAACGGAGCTCAGATTGAAAAGATACAAATTTTAGAAGATTAACTGTGTTTTTACTAAAACAGAAAAAATCCTTAATATTTTATTGCGCAATAAATCTCGGAATTGTGTCACTACTAGAGTTGACATTAGCGAAGGCGTCATCGGCCGCGGGAGCGTCGGTCCACGGCGGACCAGGTCCACGGGCCGAGAGGGCGGTGCTCCACGTGGCGCTGACGCGGCGGCCACGTGGCGTGCCATGCAGGTAGAAGGGGCGGACGGCTCCAATCTGCCGAGGCAGATCGGATGGTCGGGAGAGGGACGCGGGCGGCGCGGTCGGCCAGCGACAGCGCACGGCGGCCGGAGGCCGGTCAGCGCCATCCGAGCGGCTGCGCGGGGTGGCGGAGTGCCACGGCTCATGCGCGGACAGAGTCACACACACCCGGGAGCGGCGGCGCGCGCTCCAGCCAAAAGGGGAAAGGGAGGGGCGGCTCACCGCGGGTGGCCGGAGCCAGAGAAGACGGCGACGCGGGTGGCATGCGAGGCGGCGAGAGGCGACAAGAAGGGACGGCCGAGGGAGCTCGGGAGCCAGGGATGGAGATGGAGGCGACGGCGAGGTCCGGGATGGCTCGGGTCGACAGGGAATCACGGCCGAAGGCCGGCGAAGGGCGGCGAAGCTTGGGCGCACAGTGCGAGAGAGAAATGGATGAGCTCGAATGAGGGCGTGGGGAGCTCGGGGAGTGTCACACCTGTGTTTTGCCCTAAATTGTTTAAATAATTTACCCGAAATAATCGGAATTTCTAGAATTAACTGGAGCCAACCAGTAATTTTAAAATGCAATTAATAAATGGAAACGACATGGTAGGATTTTTCTTAAATTCTGCTTGTCAAAATGCACTAACAGGATTTTTACTTGGAATTTTTAGAGCACTCTAAGTATTTTTAATCAATTAAATAAGAAATCAGGAATTTATTTAAGCCCCCAAAATCCTTTTTCTTTCTTTTTCTTTTTTTCTTCCGTACAGCCGTACGGTTTTCCCGCCCTTCCCGGTTTGGGCCGTCGGCCCGGTTTCTTTCCCGGCCGAGCCGCTCCTGGCGCGCCGCCCTTCGGTCGTGGGCCGAAGCCCACGACGCCAGCTGCGCGCGAAGTCCGCAAACCCTCCGTCGCTCCGCGGATCACCGACAGTGGGCCCCGCCTGTCGGGTCTCCGTCCCGCGCCCGGCCGGCCCAGCCGCCGCCCCGCCATGCGCGCCGCCGCTCCACTCCATTTCCGCATGAGCCGGTGCCACGTCGGACCCATGCCGGGCCCGATCTCGTGCGCCGCATCCATCCCCGCGCCCATCGCGTTCGATGGAAACCCTATCCGCGAGGATATCGCCGCCGCCATTTCTCTCTCTCTCCGAGTCCGTAACCAACGGCGACGAATACGCACCTATCCCATGCCCTTTCCGATCTCTTTGCGCCTCTATAAAGTTCCCTCGTCGCCGCCGCGCGTTTCCCCTTTGTCGATCTCGTGTGTTAGCCCCAAAAACCGCCGCCGCCATCGTCGTCTTCTCCAACTTCGGTGAGTGCGCCGCCGCTTCCCTTCTCTCCGGTTTCCCCGTGTCGTCTCTCGAGTCGTTTCCCCGCGCATCGCATCGCTCTCCGCCGTTGTCTCCGTGCCCGCAGCGCTCTTCGTCGCCGTTGCTGTGCCGCCGGAGATCGGGCGGCCGCGCGCGGCCATGGCGCGGCGAGCTCGAGCCGCCGTCGCCCAAAACCCTAACCCTAGCACCACTCTTCCAGAGCCCTCCGATCGGTCGGATCAGGTGGATCCAAACCGTCCGATCCCGCCCAATCTGTCGCCGTCCGATCGCCGCGCGCTGGATGGCTGCCGCGTGTCCGCCCATCGCCGCCGCCCAAAACCCTAACCCTAGCTGCGATCCGAACCGTTCGATCCTTCGGATAGGGCGGATCTGGACCGTTCGCTCCCGTGCAAGCCGTCGCCGTCCGATCGCCGTCGCTCCCCGCGGATGTGTGCCGCGTGTCCCCGCGCTCGCCGCCGCCGCCGTGGACTCGGTCCACCGTGGACCGAGCGCCCGCGCCGCTTGCGTCAGCCGCTTGCGCTAGTTGACGTCAGCCCTACCCGTCTGCGCCATGCTTGCGTCACCCGGGGGCTTAATTGTGTAATAAATGTTTTAATATTTTCTGTTTAGTATAAAAATCACAATTAAACTTCTAAAATCCATATCTTTTGAATCCGAGCTCCGTTTTAGCCCATTCAAACTTCATTAAATCCAGAAAAATGTCAAGAATCTATTAAAAATACTTTTCAGTGTTGTTTCAGTAGACCTTTTAGGGTGTATGTTGAGTGCTTTGTTTGTCGTGTAGATCCCGAGTTTTCCGGCGAGCCCGTTCTCTTCGAAGTAGTCGCCGAGGTTCCTCAGTCTCCAGAACAAGGCAAGTCATACCTTACATTGACCATATTGTACCTATTTTATGTAAATATCTCTTTTCTCTCAAATCTTGCATATGTTTAGAATGTCATTTCATGGGATGATTATACCTATTGTACTCAACCATAGGATTGTTTACCTTATACCATTGATAACTTGGGGTTCAATATGATTAGATGATAGGTTAAGGTTTGCTTAGTTATGCTTAGCTCAACTAGTTCACTTAAGGGGATCACACTAATCAAGTATATTACTAGAAGTTAACCCTCGATGAGGTTAAGATGTGACTCTATTTCTAATAATATTGAATTATGAAAAGGGTGGGTCGTGAGCACATGGTTGGACTTTGGTTAGCGTGCTCATGACAATTAAGGACCGATTCTCGGGAAACCCTGGAAGAAGTGACGTGCATACCACAAGCCAGCATGGGTAATGGCTGGGTCTGTAGCGTAGCTATCTCTAGCCAACGTATCCCAGAGAGGGTGGGCGTGATGGAGTTGGGTCGGCCCGGTTTTAAGGGTTGATCAGCTTCCGGATTCACCGCGGCACTAGAGGGGGCTGCCCATTGCCCGATGGGAGTGGGGGCGAAACCTTGGTGTGGTACGATTGATTAGAGGGGTTATGTGAAGGGTCCTGTCACGCCTTCCCGGGGTACCATGGTGGTGCACCGGCGCACGGTAACGTGTTGTGGGATTGTGTCTTGTGGGTACAGTTGTACACCTCTGATCAGAGTAAAAACTATTCGAATAGCCGTGCCCACGGTTACGGGCGATCGACCAGATTCACCTTGATTAGTTTCACTTATTTACTTGAATGAAAGGTTGGAATATGACTAGTGCAGGTGGATGGATGGGCCTGTTGCAACGTGGTTTTAGCATTGGACAGTGTTTATTTAATACTGCTTAATTATTACTACTGTTTTACTGTCTTCAAATATTGTTATTATATTCTGCAAATGCTGTTTATGCAAATTGAGCCTCTTATCCTTTTCTTTGTTATTTATCTTGCATCATGTCCCCTTTTTGGTGTGACTTGTTGAGTACGGTGGTTGTACTCAGCCTTGCTTCTTTTTCCCCCTCCAGTGCCAGAGGTTGAGATCGAGGTCTCCGAGGAGGTGTAGGCTTGTTCGACGTCAAGGGTTAGCTGTGGTGTTGGCGTTTCGCTTCGCTCGTGTCAAGTTTAGCTTAAGTCAGTTTTATTTTCCTTTCCGCTGCATTTGTGTAACACTTTTATAATGTTTCTAAGACGAGGATTCTTTATTATCAATAACGTCGATTTGTGTACCTCGGCTGATGCCTGGACGAGGGTGTAATGCACAAATTAGCTGCAGAAATTCTGGTGTGAATTTCTGGGCGTGACAAGTTGGTATCAGAGCCTTCCTTTGACTGTAGGACAAGCCAACTGGAAACCTTAAGAGCCCTCTAATTCTTTTCATTTGCATATGTTTACAAAAAGGGGGGTGTTTTGAAAAGTGGAGTCAGTCTAGGGTTTAGGAATTGCGAAAATGGGGTGTTGGTCGTGGGTTTTTGAGCATGTTTTGATTTTCCCACTCCTTTGTTTCTATAGATGGCGATTCCCCTGACACACTTGCGGAAAAGGGATGACGGGCTTTGTTGCGGAGCCGGCGCGTATGGCCCTTGCGTCGGATATCCGAAGCACCGGAGTATACAACGCTTGCGCCTCTCGGTGGCGAGTTGCCCTACCGTGTTCGGTTGGAGGTTCACGGGTTTGTGGGGACGTGTCTTCCCAACATGGAGGTCACAGCTTCCGGAGGCACGTCAGATCACGCTTGTCAAGAAGCCGCCTACCTGATGTTGGCCAGGATGAGGGAGCTGCATGATGCTGACTTTCGCACCTCCTTCTACCGCTACCATCCCCGTTGAGGTAGTTCCTCCGAGGTCAGTGCATTCAAGTCTACAACAGAGGAGAATGACTCTACCTTCGGCCACATGTGCACCGTGATCAAAGGTCTGGATAAGATGCACTCTGACCTACACAAGGCAACCAAAGAGCTGAATGACAAGAAGATGCTAAGGATCGTGCGACTGCAGGACGAAGTGGTTCGTCTTAAGAAGGAGGTAGCTGAATTGAAGGGACTCCCGGCACCAGTTGGTGTCAGGCTTCGCACTACGCCTCGGAAGAACACCACCGCGCCTGTCCGTATCCAGCTGGCGCCTCGGATTCCACCGCCTTCTCCAGCTCCACCCGCTCCAGTTCCAGCGCCGGTTCCAGTTCCTCCTGCTGCAGGTTCTGCTCTCACCTTTGCTCCAGCTTCGGCGTATCAAGGCGGAGGTGGCAATAACGGTTGGATCTCCATCTCCAGTAACTCAAGCTCAGAGAATTCAGCTGAAGACATGGACTTAGAAAAGACTCGAGATTCCTCGGAGGGAAGAGGCAGGATTAGTTGGGCTACAGCAACCGATTCAGAAGAGTCAAAGTCTGAGGTGACGCCAGAGGACTCTAGGAGCCGTTCTGAAGAATGGGGATCTTCTGAAGGAAGCAGTTTTGACTCCTCGCCTCGCGGATCATTCTAGTTGCCCTCCTTGGTTTTATCGTTTAGCTTAGTTTGTCTTCTTGGTAGTTGTTGTGTGTTAGGTTGCTGTGTGGGGGATAGCTGGAAGTCGATATCAAGTGTGATATGACTGACCAATTAAGGATGTTTGGTGCTTTTCCTTGTTTTTAGTCAAGATCAGAACAATGTAGTTGAATTCCAATAATAAAGATTAGTTTCTAAGTCTGTCTGTTTTTCTTCTTTTCTCTCTTCGGTTCGGTTGCCTCCTTCAGATGGTGAACACTAGGACCAGCGGAGCGAACAGCAACAATGGGCAGTCAGGTGCCAACAACAACGAGGCTCTCGACATCAACGGCAATGCTCCTCCACCGCCACCCGAGAACCCCACCATTGCTCAAGTGCTTGCTTCACAGACACAGATGATGGCTGCAATGATGCAGCAGATGCAACAACAACACCAACAGATGCAACAGCAGATGTTGCAACAAATGCAGCAGTAGCAGCAGCAGAACAATCAATTTGCCGCCCCACCACCCGAGTCCAAGTTGCCAGAGTTCCTTCGTGTCCGACCGCCGACCTTCTCCAGTACCACTAATCCCATGGAGGCTAATGATTGGCTTCATGCCATAGAGAAGAAGTTAGATCTTCCGGTGCACGGACCGGAGAAAGTCTCGTTTGCCACTCATCGATTCTGGGGTCCCTTCGCTTGGTGGGACAACTATTTGGTTACTCGGCCAACGGGAGCTGCAGTTACATGGGAAGAGTTCCGTCGCAGTTTCAGGACCGCACACATTCCTGTGGGAATAGTTGCACAGAAAAAGCGTGAGTTCCGTTCTCTTGAGCAGGGTAACAGATCAGTTACTGAGTATCTGCATGAGTTCAATCGTCTTACCCGCTATGCCCCAGAAGATGTGCGCACCGATGCAGAAAGGCAGGAAAAGTTTTTGGCTGGTTTGGATGATGAACTCACAGACAAGCTAATCTCCGGAGAGTATGCTAACTTTGAGAAGCGGTTGACAAGGCTATTCGACAGAAGATCGGCGCAACAAGATGATCAAGAAGAGAAAAGTAATTCCGTCCCGACCTCCTCAACGCGGGAAATCATCGAGGCCGTGTTTCATGCCCGGAAGTTAGAGTGGACCCACCACCATGATTGTTCGTCAGCATCGGCCTTATCACCCAGGGAATTTCCAAACTGGCAGTAGTGGCAGTGGTCAACAACAGCGCACTCCAGCCCCGCGCCCTCCAACGGCACCACCCCAGCAACAGTCACAGCCACCTCCTCCAAGGAAGGACTCTGGAGGAAAGCCAGGAGTCTGTTTCAACGTGGTGACCACGGGCATTTTGCGACAAGTGTCCAAAGCCAAGACGCGCTGGGCCAAGGTTCATCCAGGCCGGGTCAACCATGCGTCCGCCGAGGAAGCACGACCGCTCCCGAAGTTATACTGGGTATGTTTCCGTAAACTTTACTCCCGCCACGTATTATTTGATTCGGCGCTACACATTCATTTATCTCAAAGCAGTTTGTTGGGGCACATGGGTTGTCAGTAGTGGGACTTAAGATACCTATGCGGGTTAAAACCCCTGGAAACCACTTGGATACTACTCAGTATTGTCCCTCAGTGACCATACAAATCCAAGGATCTATGTTTCTAGCCAACCTCATCCTCCTTCAGTCCAAAGGCATAGATGTCATTCTCGGGATGGATTGGTTGTCCAGACATAAGGGAGTAATTGACTGCGCTAGTCGCACCATTACCTTAATCAATACGAAAGGAGAAGGAATTATTTTCGTTCTCCCATGCGAGCCAAGACCGTAGCAAGTTTGAATCATGTTTCCGCCGGGGATCGTCCGAAGTGGCGGCAAAGACCCCTATGAAGTTAGAGAATATCCCCATCGTCAGAGAATACCCTGAAGTTTTCCCTGAAGACTTAACCCAGATGCCGCCAGAAAGGAAAATTGAATTCCGGATTGATCTAGTACCCGGGACCGCCCCAATACACAAGAGGCCGTATAGGATGGGAGCCAATGAGTTGGCCGAAGTAAAGAAGCAAGTGGATGAACAGTTGCAAAAGGGGTATATCCGCCGAGCACGTCGCCTTGGGGTGCTCCGTGATTTTCGTGGAAAAGAAAGACAAGACCAAGAGAATGTGTGTCGATTATCGCGCACTCAATGAGGTTACTATCAAGAACAAGTACCCCTACCACGGATTGATGATTTATTCGATCAACTCAAAGGGGCCAAGGTGTTTTCCAAGATAGATCTGCGATCGAGCTATCACCGCTTGAGAATTCGGGAAGGGGACATTCCCAAGACCGCTTTCACCACCGGATACGGCTGTATGAGTGTACGGTCATGTCTTTTGGACCGACCAACGCACCGGCCTTCTTTATGAATCTGATGAACAAGGTGTTTATGGAGTTCTTGGATAAATTTGTGGTGGTGTTCATTGACGACATTTTTGTCTACTCTAAAACGGAGGAAGATCATGAGCAACATCTTCGGATAGTGCTCGAGAAGTTGAGGGATCATCAACTCTACGCCAAGTTTAGCAAGTGTGCTTTCGGTTAAAGGAAGTACGGTTCCTCGGCCACATTGTGAATGCCCAAGGAGTAGCCGTGGATCCAGCAAATGTGGAATCAGTTACCAAGTGGACCCCGCCAAAAACGGTCACGCAGATCCAAAGTTTCCTTGGACTTACGGGGTACTACCGCCGCTTCATTGAGAACTTCTCCAAAATCGCCAAGCCGATGACTCAACTGTTGAAGAAAGATGAGAAATTTAAGTGGTCGGCGGAATGTAACAAGAGTTTTGAAGAGCTTAAGAGGAAGTTGGTGTCTCGCACCGGTGTTGATACCGCCGGATCCAAGCAAAGGACTTCCAAGTTTATTGTGATGCATCTCGCCAAGGGTTGGGATGTGTGTTGATGCAAGAAGGCAAAGTGGTCGCATATGCTTCTCGTCAATTGCGCCCACACGAAAACAACTATCCAACTCATGATCTGGAATTATCCACAATGGTTCATGCCCTGAAGATCTGGCGACACTACCTAATTGGTAATCGTTGTGAAGTGTATACGGATCATAAAAGTCTCAAGTATATTTTCACCCAACCAGATTTGAACCTCCGACGGCGAAGATGGTTGGAACCGATCAAAGATTATGATTTAGGGATACATTACCATCCCGGCAAAGCTAATGTGGTTGCGGATGCACTAAGCCGAAAGAGTTACGCACCACCCTCGGTGTAGAAGGAATGTGCGACCGCTTGCGGCGAATTCGAGTATCTAAATCTACGAGTGGTGGATTTTGGTTTTGTGGCTGCTCTGGAAGCCCAACCCACCCTCATTGATCAAATTCGGGCTGCTCGGGCATCGGATCCGAGATGGCCGAACTCAAGAAGAACATGAGAGTCGGAAAAGCTTGTGGTTTTACGGAAGACGAGCACGGCACAATCTGGATGGGAAAGAGATTGTGTGTGCCGAAGAAAAGGATTTGAAAAATGATCCTTACGGAAGTTCACCAAACTCAATACTCAATTCACCCGGGCAATACAAAGATGTATCAAGATCTTAAAGAAAAGTTTTGGTGGGTCGGTATGAGGAGGGAGATAGCTGAGTTTGTTGCACTTTGTGATGTTTGTCGGCGGGTTAAGGCGAAACATCAACGGCCCGCCGGATTGTTGCAACCACTCCATCCCGAGTGGAAATGGGAAGAAATTGGAATGGATTTCATCACGGGTTTACCCCGCACGTCGTGGATATGACTCAATTTGGGTCGTTGTGGACCGACTCACCAAGGTGGCCCACTTCATACCGGTGCATACTACCTACTCGGGGAAGAAGCTAGCGAGCTTTATCTCGCAAGGATCATGTGTTTGCATGGTGTGCCTAAAAAGATCGTGTCCGATAGGGGAAGTCAGTTTACTTCCAAGTTCTGGAAGAAGTTGCAAGAAGAGCTCGGTACCCATTTGAATTTTAGTACGGCCTATCATTCGCAAACAGATGGTCAAACTGAGAGAGTGAATCAGATTTTGGAAGACATGTTGAGAGCATGCACACTTGATTTTGGAATAGCGTGGGACAAAAGCTTGCCCTATGCAGAATTCTCCTATAACAACAGCTATCAAGCCAGCATTCAAATGGCACCGTATGAAGCATTGTATGGACGGAAGTGCCGCACACCCCTTTCGGGATCGACGGTGAACGCCGCTGTTTGGCACGAAGTAATAAGTAAAGCGAGGCAAAGGTCCGAACGATTCGGGAAAGGTTGAAGATTGCGCAGCCCCGACGAAAAGCTACGCGGACAATCGTCGAAGAGACCTCGCTTTTGAAGCAGGGGATTTTGTGTATCTTCGCGTTACACCTCTCCGGGGAGTACACCGTTTCCAAACCAAAGGCAAGTTGGTGCCACGTTTTGTGGGACCGTACAGAATTCAGGAACGTCGAGGAGAAGTAGCCTATCAGCTTGAGCTTCCCTCCAGCATGACTGGTATTCACAACGTGTTTCATGTGTCCCAGTTAAAGAAGTGTTTAAGGGTACCGGAAGAGCGGGCGAGTCCGGACCGGATCGAAATTCAAGAGGACTTAACCTACGTAGAGAGACCAGCACGTATTCTCGAGATCGGCGAGAGAAGGACTCGGAACAAGGTTATCGGGTTTTGCAAGGTTCAATGGACTCATCACTCCGAGGAAGAAGCTACTTGGGAAAGAGAAGATGAGCTAAAGGCCGCGCACCCGTACCTTTCGCGTACCTTCGAATCTCGGGGTCGAGATTCCGTTTGGGGGTAGGTTGTCACACCCTGTGTTTTGCCCTAAATTGTTTAAATAATTTACCCTGAAATAATCGGAATTTGGAATTAATCTGGAGCCAACCAGTAATTTTAAAATGCAATTAATAAATGGAAACGACATGGTAGGATTTTTCTTGAATTCGCATGTCAAAATGCACTAACGGGATTTTTACTGGAATTTTTAGAGCACTCTAAGTATTTTTAATCAATTAAATAAGAAATCAGGAATTTATTTAAGCCCCCAAAATCCTTTTTCTTTCTTTTTCTTTTTTCTTCCGTACAGCCGTACGGTTTTCCCGCCCTCTTCCCGGTTTGGGCCGTCGGCGGCTTTCTTTCCCGGCCTGCCGCTCCGCAGCCTTGTGCGTTCCCCTTCGGTCTGGCGAAGCCCACGGCGCCAGTGCGCGCGCAAAGTCCGCAAACCCTCCTCGCTCCGCGGGTCACCGACAGGTGGGCCTCGCCTGTCGGGTCTCCGTCCCCGCGCCCGGTCGGCCCAGCCGCCGCCCCGCCATGCGCGCCGCCGCTCCGCTCCGTTTCCGCATGAGCCAGTGCCACGTCGGACCCATGCCGGGCCCGATCCCGCGCCGCCGCATCCATCCCCGCGCCCATCGCGTTCGATGGAAACCCTATCCGCGAGGATATCGCCGCCGCCGTTTCTCTCTCTCTCTCTCTCGAGTCCGTAACCAACGGCGACGAATCCGCGCATATCCCGTGCCCTTTCCGATCTCTTTGCGCCTCTATAAAGTTCCCTTGTCGCCGCCGCGCGTTTCCCTTTGTCGATCTCATGTGTTAGCCCCAAAAACCGCCGCCGCCATCGTCGTCTTCTCCAACTCCGGTGAGTACGCCGCCACTTCCCTTTTCTCCGGTTTCCCCGTGTCGTCTCTCGAGTCGTTTCCCTGCGCATCGCATCGCTCTCCGCCATTGTCTCCGCGCCGCGCGCTCTCGTCGCCGTTGCTGTGCCGCCGGAGATCGGCCGGCGCCCGCGCGCCATGGCCGCGCGGCGAGCTCGAGCCGCCGCCGCCCAAAACCCTAACCCTAGCGCCGCTCTTTCAGAGCCGTCCGATCGGTCGGATCGGGTGGATCCGAACCGTCCGATCGCGCCCAATCCGTCACCGTTCGATCGCCGCGCGTTGGATGGCCGCCGCGTGTCCGCCCACCGACCGCCGCCCAAAACCCTAACCCTAGCCGCGATCCGAACCGTTCGATCCTTCGGATCGGGCGGATCTGGACCGTTCGCTCCCGCGCAAGCCGTCGCCGTCCGATCGCCGCCGCTCCCCGCGGATGCATGCCGCGTGTCCCCGCGCTCGCCGCCGCCGTGGACTCGGTCCACCGTGGAGCGAGCGCCCGCGCCGCTTGCGTCAGCCGCTTGCGCCAGCTGACGTCAGCCCTACCCGTCTGCGCCATGCTTGCGTCACCCGGGGGCTTAATTGCGCAATAAATGTTTTAATCTTTTCTGTTTAGTATAAAAATCACAATTAAACTTCTAAAATCCATATCTTTTGAATCCGAGCTCTGTTTTAGCCCATTCAAACTTCATTAAATCCAGAAAAATGTCAAGAATCCATTAAAAATACTTTTCAGTGCTGTTTCAGTAGACCTTTTAGGGTGTATGTTGAGTGCTTTGTTTGTCGTGTAGATCCCGAGTTTTCCGGCGAGCCCGTTCTCTTCGAAGTAGTCGCCGAGGTTCCTCAGTCTCCAGAACAAGGCAAGTCATACCTTACATTGACCATATTGTACCTATTTTATGTAAATATCTCTTTTCTCTCAAATCTTGCATATGTTTAGAATGTCATTTCATGGGATGATTATACCTATTGTACTCAACCATAGGATTGTTTACCTTATACCATTGATAACTTGGGGTTCAATATGATTAGATGATAGCTTAAGGTTTGCTTAGTTATGCTTAGCTCAACTAGTTTACTTAAGGGGATCACACTAATCAAGTATATTACTAGAAGTTAACCCTCAGATGAGGTCAAGATGTGACTCTATTTCTAATAATATTGAATTATGAAAAGGGTGGGTCGTGAGCACATGGTTGGACTTTGGTTAGCGTGCTCATGACAATTAAGGACCGGTTCTCGGGAAACCCTGGAAGAAGTGTCGTGCATACCACAAGCCAGCATGGGTAATGGCTGGGTCTGTAGCGTAGCTGTCTCTAGCCAACGTATCCCGAGAGGGTGGGCGTGATGGAGTTGGGTCGGCCCGGTTTTAAGGGTTGATCGCTTCCGGATTCACCGCGGCACTAGAGGGCTGCCCATTGCCCGATGGGAGTGGGGGCGAAACCTTGGTGTGGTACGATTGGTTAGAGGGGTTATGTGAAGGGTCCCGTCACGCTTCCTTCCCGGGTACCATGGTGGTGCACCGGCGCACGGTAACATGTTGTGGGATTGTGTCTTGTGGGTACAGTTGTACACCTCGATCGAGTAAAAACTATTCGAATAGCCGTGCCCACGGTTACGGGCGATCGACCGATTCACCTTGATTAGTTTCACTTATTTACTTGAATGAAAGGTTGGAATGTGACTAGTGCGGGTGGATGGATGGGCTGTTGCAACGTGGTTTTAGGGTTGGACAGTGTTTATTTAATACGCTTAATTATTACTACTGTTTTACTTGTCTTCAAATATTGTTATTATATTCTACAAATGCTGTTTATGCAAATTGAGCCTCTTATCCTTTTCTTTGTTATTTATCTTGCATCATGTCCCCTTTTCCGGTGTGACTTGTTGAGTACGGTGGTTGTACTCAGCCTTGCTTCTTTTTCCCCCTCCAGTGCCAGAGGTTGAGATCGAGGTCTCCGAGGAGGTGTAGGCTTGTTCGACGTCAAGGGTTAGCTGTGGTGTTGGCGTTTCGCTTCGCTCGTGTCAAGTTTAGCTTAAGTCAGTTTTATTTTCCTTTCCGCTACATTTGTGTAACACTTTTATAATGTTTCTAAGACGAGGATTCTTTATTATCAATAACGTCGATTTGTGTACCTCGGGATGCCCGGACGAGGGTGTAATGCACAAATTAGGCTGCGAAATTCGTGTGAATTTCGGGCGTGACAGGAGGAGGACGGGGCCGGCTTTTAAAGGGGACGGGAGGTCGGTGGTCGCCAGGATAAGGGGGAATCTCTCGCCGGAGTAAAGAGGGAGAGAGATTTGGGGAATTAATGGTCATTAGAGGGCGCGGGAGCAGCGGCCGGGGCGATTAAGGCCGGCGGGAGAGGCGGGAGAGTGATGGCAAGGCCTTAAGGGCGCGCGGGAGGGGCGGGCGGCCGAGATCCGCACGGGGAAAGGGGCGGCGCAAATGGCGGAGGCGAGGCCGAAGGTAGGGGACGGGTCTGATAGGTGAGCCCCACCTGTCAGTGTCTCGGGGAGACGGGTGAGGCGATGTGGACTCATTTCGCAGGCACGAGGGGTAAACTGGTTGTGGCCTTCAGCCGGCCCGCGCGAGAGAGGGAGAGAGGCGCGGGCGTGGGGAGGATTGGGCCGGCGGCCCAAGGCCAAAAAGGGCGGGAAAAGGATCGGAAGAGAGAGAAAAGGATTTCCCAGGATTTATTAATTCCGATTTTGGTTTTAATTGGTTAAAAATTATTTCTAGTGCCCTGAAAATTTCACTAAAAATCCTGTTAGTGTATTTTGACATGTAGAATTTAGGAAAAATCCTACCATGTCATTTCCATTTAGACTTTTGCTTTTTAAAATTATTTATTTGCTCCAGGTTAATTTCCAACTATTTTCTTTGCGATTTTTCTTTAGGATTTTATAAGGGGAAAACACCTCAGGGTGTGACACCAGCGGCCCTTGGTGGCTTCTGCAACTTTGGCTCAATCTCCATACACACAAGGTTGCTGGGAGGCCAGAACTAGTGGAGGCCAACTTCCCTTAGCACAGCCGACGATAGATGAAGATGGTGATGAAGTCACAACACGTCGATGCATGTCTTTTGGAGAGGCTGCATCTTCATATACCGGATCCAAGCTATCGACTGATCTCCTTAGGGATTGGTTCTGCAACTTTTACCAAGGATTCCACAGGAGCACAAGGATCTGGTTTGCCTATGCAAACTTTGAGGATTTTGAACTGCCCAATGACTTTAGATTCAATGACATTAACTCTGAGAAATTTGATAAGTCTAGGGAAGTCTTCATAGCTGCCATCTCTCCTGCATTCTCCCAGTCGGCATCCACCAAGGCAGAAATGTCCAATTGTCATATGAGTTCTATCACCCGATGATTGCTGCCAGGCAATTGGGTATGGGGCAGCTGCCGATTGGCCTGTACTTTGTCGATAAGATCCAAGCCAGGGGAGAGATCACCTCAAGCCCCTCCCTCGGCAGCATTGACAACATAGAGCTGGCTATGATGAGGAGTACAACCTTCGACCGATGGTGGGTTGAATGGAAGAAACACCTCTTTCACCAATCGGCTTCGATGTACATGACCACCATACTCCCAAAATCGGTTCCACAAGTAAGCACTCTTCTTCTTTGTCAAATTCTGCATCATCGGTTAACATCTTTTAATATCTAACCATTTTTCTCTCTTTGTTTGCAGACTACCGATTCCTCTCCTCCTCACACCAGCAACACTGGAGCCACCATCTGCTACGCTGCCTGGATCATTCCAAACGGTGGTGGCCTTGCTCCTTTTGTGATCGGCTTCCATGCCCCCAAGGTCACCTCGTTACTTCATGGACAAGCCCGTCAGTCGATCCCCTCTGAGGAGAGGAAAAAGAAAAGAGCCAAGCCATCGCCTGTCGATCCATCGGTTGTAAGGAAGAAAGCTTTTAAGAAACAAAAGACAGCCACAGCTGATGATCTGCCACCCTTGGATCCAGACGTAGAGGAGTTCTTGAATCAAGACGAAATAGAGGAAGCTGTTGACGACGCTGCGGTCGAAACAAATGAACCAAGAAGAACCACGCCGATGCCGCCAGCCGATGACCCAGCTCCTCAAAAAACTTCAAGTCCTCCAAAACGCCAACCTCGTCCTCCGCCGGTATGTATCTCTATGGAGTTCATTTCTTCCTCTAAATATTCATATTTCAATTCTAACCAAATCCCTTCACTTTGTAGAAAAAGAAATTGGCCACCAGTAAAAAATCGGCTCCAGCTCCATCGGTAACTTTAAACTCAAACCTTTCTCAATTTTCAATTAGTCGATTCTGAATAAAACTTGTCTCTCTTTTCTTTGTACAGCCTCCTCGTTCTGCAGCAGCTACCCCACATGAATCTAATGAGCGAACCCCGTCGGCTAGGGGCAGTCACAATGTTGAAGCAGAAGTAGCACTGGCTCCCGTCATCCCTGTAAGCACTCCCTTAACTCCATATCGGTTGTTTTAAGCTTTCCAATACTTAACAATCTCAACATTTTCTTTTTAAGGCTCTAGTCGATATGTTCTCCTTCGACATTAAGCAGTTCATGGATGACGAAGAGGAAACCACAAGTAAAGCTCTAGCTCCTCTTGCCGATGACCTAAAGGCTAATCTTATAGACATGGCTAATCGGCTAGGAAGCTCCTTGGACTACTTAGTCACTAACTGTGGGCCGATCAGAACTAGATTTGGAGAGATTCGAGACCAAATTCCAGATGATCTAGCCGATGTCATCTCCCAAGCAGCCTATCTTGAACAACACCGATACAAGCTGGAGAAAGCATGACAAAGGATTGTCGATCGGTGCGAGAGAAAAGCTCTTGAAGCCACCATCGAAGCCAATCTGCAATCAATCACCGCAGAGAAGATCAAGCTCGATGAGATGACTGCAGGGCCAAGCTCCATTCAAACCAGCATTGATCGGTTCGAAAAACATGAGAAAGAACTACTAGCTGAGCTGGAAAAGTGCAGAGCTGACTTGGCATCGGAGAGGCAGAAACTTGCCGATCTCCCTAAGGCTATTGAAGAACAAAAGTCCAAATTAAAGACTTCAGTCAAACATCTGTCAGAGCTTACGAAGTCCTTGAAGATAATCCCGGGGACTGATGTAACCGATGCCCAAGCAATCGAGGAGATCGAACAAATCAGACAGAAGGCTGTATCGGCAATCAACAGATTTGTATCTGACAGAGCCGATCCATGTAATTGGACTTAGAAACTGCTGTGAACACTTGTAAACTTTTGTGCCGATTCCTGTAAACTTTTGTGAACTCCTGCAATGACTCTCGTGATATAACTTGCGTGCGCTGATTTTTTGAAGTCCACATATTTTTGAAGTCCACATATTTTTGTATGCATGTATGTATGTCCCCCTAATTTTACAATGTCAAACATTGATAAAATTATGGCTTGACTAAGAACGATATCACGAAATATCGGCCATCACACATCAAGCAAACACAACCGATTAAGATAAGTTAAAATAGACTAAGGACGATACAACTTATATCGGCCATCATGCATCGGCAGTACTCAACCGATTATGATAAGTTCAAAAGACTAAGGACGATATAACTTATATCGGCAATCTAAAGGCGATGTCAACACATCGGCTACCATGTATCGGCATGACACAGCCGAATCATGAATTGATCCAAACATTTAGATAATATTTTTTCAAATATTTCCTATTGAGAGCCCTTTCAAAAAGTTCTCCATCAAGCCCTTGCAACATGTAAGCTTTCTTAGAAACAGACTTGTAGATTCGAAAAAGCCCTTCCCAATTTGGTGACCACTTGTCGAATTTATTATCATGAGTCCCAATCAGCAAGATCAACTTCCAAACCAACTCGCCTTCTGAAAAATATTTCGGTGCAACTTTCTTGTTATAATGACGAGCGATTCTCTCTTTATCTCTTGTCACCTCTTCCAAAGCACACATCCTGGATTGAACCAACTCTTCCAATACATCTACAATGAGATTATGATAATCATCGGCTGTCAACACATCTTGTAAATCCTTCCTTCTTGAGCCGATGACACTTTCCCATGGCAACACGGATTCATGCCCATAAAACCAGCTTGTAAGGAGAAACCTGGATTGATCCATGACAAGCCATCCAATAGGACCACAATGCCTCGACCAATCGGTTATGCCATTGCTTTGGAAATTTAGAGATCTTCCTTTTGATCAACTTGATCAAAGTTCTATTGGATGCTTCGCTTGTCCATTAGCTTGTGCATAATATGGTGAAGAATTCAACAACTTAATCCCCATGCTTTCTACAAATTGGACAAACTCATCGGATACAAAGATAGATCCCTGATCGGTTGTGATAGTCTGAGAAACACCAAATCGATATTGTAACATCCTGAAAATCGAAGAACCGAAATCGGAACATAAAAATCGGAACTTTCAAAACCTTCGCTTGTTGCTTCTTCTCGGGTTTGTTGCTTCTTATTTTCCAGCTCGGTTGCATAAATTTTGACGTGATTAATTTCCCTTTCGGTGTTTTTGGATAATTTGGTGTTGTCAAAATGGAGGTGCGGAAGCCGCATCGGGGTTTTTTTAAAAAAGGAAATCGGGAAAAGCGTGGATTTATGAAAACGCATTTTTGGAAATATAAAACAAAATTTTGATTGGGAGAAGATAAATTAAGACACAAAATAAATAATAAAATTCTCGGGAGTCGTACTCAAATCCGGAAAGTTTTGAAATATATAGGAGAGGATATTGAAATTTGAAAAAAAAAAAGAAAAGAGATTTTTAAAATAAATAAATATGAAAAATATTGTGGGAAAATAAAAGTGGAGAAAAGTTGAAAATATTGTGTTAAAAATTATTTTTGAATTAGGGAATTTATTTTGGAATTTTTAGAAGAAAGAAAAATAGAAATAGGAATTAAAAATCAAAAATCGGGAAAAATATAAAACTGCACTGTTCATTGCGCATGAGGTGCTCGACGCCGTACTCGGCCGGAGCGCGCTGCCGCGTCGCCCGGCCGTCGCGCCGCCGCATGAGCGCGCGCGCCGCGCCGTGCGCGCCACGCGCCGCCTGCACGCAGCGCCGCGCCGGACCCCCCGCGCCCGCGCCCCGCGCCGCGCGCCCGCGCCCGTCCCCGCGCCGCGCCGCTCGTCGCGCCACGCGCCGCCGCCGCGCGGACCCGCACGCGGTCGCGCCCTCGCGCGCGCCGCGCCGCCGGACCCGCACGCAACCGTGCGCTCGCCACGCGTTCGATGCCGTACGCGGCCCCGTTCGCGCGCCGCGCCCCGCGCGCGCCGCGCTCGGCCGCCCGCCCGGCCTTCCGCGCCGCCATGTGGAGACCGCCGTGCCCGGCCCTCCCCAAGCGCGGCGCGTGTCTCCACCCGCGCCGCGCCGAGCCGGCCCCTCCCCTTCCACCAGTGCCGCGCCGAGCGCCCCTCGCCACGCCTATAAAGGCGGCGCCTCGCCCTTTTTTCACCGCACACCGCCGTTTTCCCCTCTCCCGAAGCGCCGCCGCCTAACCATCGGAGCCGTCGCCGCCGTGCGCAAACTCCCTCCGTGCCCCACTGCTCCTCCCGAGCCCGCCGTCGCCGTAAGCCCCCTTGCGCCGCCCTTTTCCGCACCGCGCGCCCCTGTTTTGAAGCGCCCGGTCGAACACCTAGGGTGCAAATGAACAGTCGCGTGAGAAGAAAAAAAAAGGAAAAAAAAAGAGAAAAAGAAAAATAGGAAAAATTTGGGAAAAATTTGGAAAATATTTTGGGATGACTTGAGTAAAATTTTGGGCAAAAATAAATTATTTTCTCGCGTGTTTTCTCGGTGCAAAGTTTGAAAAATCGGAATCGGACGTTTTCCGAATTTCATTTCGCGTCGTTTTTAAATCCGGACTCCGTTTAATTCTTTCCGCCATTTAAATAGGCTTCTCTTCTGTGCTCAAACCCTCAAACCTCGAGCCCGAATTTCCTCCGCTAATATTTTCAAACCTAAAATTCCCAAAATTTTTACGATCGCCGTCTTTGCGAAAACCCTAGGAAATCGGCTCGATTTCAAAACTCGGATTTTTCCTAAAAGCGACCTTTGTCCTGACTCAAGTAGAATGTTAGGCAAAACATTTGGAGTCGTTTTCATGGCCTTTATGGTTCTTTTCGATCTCTCGGTATTTTATTGAATTCTAATTGAATTCAACTGACCTTTCGCACGTACGGGTAGCACCTGAAGGAACCGACATCGACCCCGCTGACGACACCACCCCTCAAGCGTGCGAGCAAGGCAAGTCATCACACTCGTTGAACATATTGATCCTACTTTGTGAAATGATGTTGATTTCAGATTACAAATTGCATGCTTTATACAAACGGTACCTATGCTTGATATACCCGCTTTGATATTGATCACCATTAGAATTTATTCTTTGTAACCTTCGATGTGATATGACCGGAGGATAACTTCGGTACAAATGCTTAGCCCACTTACACTAGATCCCTGCATACTCATGATTTTACAAGAAAGCTTTGTGCTCGGGTAACTACCTTTGGGGAGGTAGTTGAAATACGGCTGTGGAGACATGAGCGCCACATGGCCATGAGAATGTTGAACTAGGCTCGATGAAAATTGAAAATGCTATACAAATGTTTTAGATCGGGCGGCTGGATGAATTGGGTGGATTCCGAAAAGGCAAGTGCCGACCACTGGTCAGTGGGACCGAGCCATGAGATAGCCGGAAACGAGCTAGTACAACCGTACTTCTCGAATGGGTATAGACCTAGCGACTAGACAGGAGCGGAGGCGATATCCTTGCATAGATGGTTCTCTATGATGTGGTTATGGGATGAGAATGAGGCTGCGGCCTTTGTTGGGAATGGTGGAATTAAACCGATATTAATTAAACTTAAAGATTGAGAAAGTTTCCCTTACCCCGGTGCGCGAACTCCTCTCACTGCTAGAAAAGGACGGCTAGAGTGCATGAGGGCTTAAGTTCATGGAGCGGAGTGCGCCAAAGCAAGGTTATCGAAAGGCTTTGCCGTGACCGTCTCATGTGTTGAGGCGTAGGCTCATTTGTTGGGCTGTCGCGAGTACGGGTAAAGTGTACATCCACGGAGTGTGAGTGAATCAATCTATTCGAATAGCCGTGCTCGCGGATAATGAGCATCGTGACAAGACTTTCGCTTGGCTAGACTTTAAACTTAAAACGTGGATGGGTTTGCATGATGATTTCATTATTCGCGTGGATCAACTTCTCGAGATGCGAGAAGGGGTAGATTCCCAAAAAACATGACGGATCGGAGGCGGGAAGCCATCCTTGGAATCACGATGGATGGTAGACGAACCGTCACCGGATTAATGAACTGTGAAATTAAAACCTGATTTGGTTAGTTGATAGGCTTGTGAAAAGAATTGTGAAAATTGGCTTTATGCAAAAGAACCCCGACCATTCTTTGAATAACCCTATCATATGCATCAATCCCGTGTTGGCTTGCTTGAGTACGGTTGGTACTCACCCTTGCTATACGCACAAACCTTCAATGATGGAAATGAAGAGCCGGAGGACCCATACGTGTATTACCGGGAGGGTGAAGGAACGACGGCGCATACTAGATCTTAGCTCCGGTCGTTGCACGTGGCGAATGACAAGCGCCGCCTCTATTCCGCGCCGTATCTAAATTCGTTTTTTGTGTTGTATTCGAACCATAAGGTCCGTGGGTTGAACATTGCCTTCGGGCCTATTGATGTAATAATGTTGATGTAAGACTATTCGTGCATGTGCACTGATTATCGATCGTATTCGTGGGTACCAACTACTCGATCCAGGGAAATGGTACTATGAACACGAAAGATTCCCGCCTCAAAAACGGGGGTCCACAGAGCTGGTATCAGAGCCATGCGACCGTAGGCTAAGACCAAATGGCGCCTTACCCCTGACAAGTTGGCTAAAGGGAAATATCCCTACATAGGATCATTTTTAAACTATTATTTCCGAAAATACAATTATACCTTTTCTACATCTATATTTCCTTTTATTCACCAAATGATTATAATAGCTCTCTCCCACTAACCTTAAATTGCCTACAAAAGCAGATGTTGAACCATGACGGAGCCTGGGAGGTCACTATCCCACGAGACGAGGGGTTTGTGGCGCAGCTTCAGTCCCTGTTGTGGTGTTTGAGATACCGGAACCACCCACCTATCACACCAAAAGGCATGGCTCAGAAGGATATCCAGCATGGGAGGCGGCCGTTTCCATAGAAGCCCGCATGGGAAGTGAAACATCTTTACGCTTCCACACCCGCTATCACGGGATTTAGCGGAAGCGACCATCCAAGATGCGGCCCGCGAAGCATTTCTTCGCCTTAATGCGATACATCGTGCCGAACTCACGGTGACGAGTTCGTGCATCATCCTTATCGCGAAGAAGGCAACCCGGTTGCACCGTGGAGGCCACCCCCTGCTGCTACAACCTGATGGTCACGCGTCTATCACGTTGGGCGGAGACGGCGATGATGCGTTACGAGGAGGCCTTGCTTGAGATCAACGACCAGCGGTCACGCCTCAATGATCTGGTCGAGAGCCACCAAGGCTGGGGATCGAGATAAACATGCCGCAAACTCAGCGCAAGCCAATGGTGCCCAATATGAACAACTCTCGGACCGCTACATGGCCCGTGGGAAGCCACGGTAGAGGCGGAGGAGCAGCTCGGAAGAGAAAGCAGCAAGTCGACCACTGGAGGAGCAGTGCGCCACTCGCCGTCTACGCTGCAGGTACTTCCACCGAGCTTGTACCAACGCCTCCTACTCCGTGCCCGACCACTATTACCTTATGACTCCAGCATGCTTGGATACCTTTCAAGCCATGATGGAGCAAGCTTTTATGTTGAGCACGAGTCGCGCCGTACCTAATAGACCCCATCATTGCCACGTCCATGGGACCCACCTCGAGCTCCGTAGCGGTACCATCCGAGCCTAGATCGGGAGAGGAGAACCCCATCCGGATCCACACCGACTCGGAGTCCGAGGCGGAACCTATGGAGGTCAAATGGGAGTCCAGCGACACCGACCCAATGGAGGAGGAAGCTCCCACTCGTCGCGACTCACACCGGAGGCCCCTCACCCGCCGACCGCTCGCAAGAGTACGCGGACACCGAGCGGAAGATTCGGCATGACTCGAGGCCACCACCTCCGAGCCATGGGGACTCGGTTTGCTTCAGACGGACCACCCACTTCCCGCACGGCTCCGGCGGATGGTTGGACGACTAGGCGGGAGGACCACCCCGGCTTGATCTCGTTACGGCGGCTCGCGGCACGAGACCACACTCTATTCCCCTTAATTGGTTAATGCGGTTAGACGATGTAGTTGTTGTTGTTATCATGGCATGAAGGACGTGCATGTACATCCGTGTATCCCTTTATGTAATATGATGGACCGAGCATCGCTTTGCGGTATCTTAATTCGTGAGCTTATTATTATTTTACCACGCTTGTTGATGGAAGATCATTTAAAAAGAACTTGAAGAAAAATCCCTAGGAACCATGACCTAAACTGGTCCGATCTCTTAATTCATCTATCTTCTTCGGATGGCACATCGCCGCAGAGCGGCGGCAACCAACGAGAACCCGCCGGAACCCAACCCCTCCACTCTGGCGGAGGTTATGGCTTTACAGACCCAGCTACTCCAAGCAATTGCTAACAACCAGGGAAGTCGAGGAGGATCAAGTCTAGGAGAGTTCATGCGAGCTAAGCCACCAACCTTCTCCACGGCGAAGAACCCATGGATGCCGAGGACTGGCCGAGAGTGATCGAGAAAAGCTAACTCTCGTCCGAGTCCGAGAAGCCGATAGAGTTGTCTTCGCCACTAACCGCTAGAGGGTCCCGCAAGTGACGGTGGGACACCTACAAGGAAACGCGAACGAAGACGCCGGAGAACCGACATGGGAAGAATTCACGGCTGCGTTTCGTGAGAATTTCGTGCCAGCTGCAGTTATGAGGATGAAGAAAAATGAGTTCCGCAGGCTGCGTCAAGGAAACACCTCAGTACAAGAGTATCTGAACAAGTTTACCCAACTTGCCCGTTACGCCACAAGTGACCTGACAGACGAGGAAGAGAAGATGGATAAATTCATCGAGGGACTAAATGACGAGCTGAGAGGACCGATGATCGGGCAGGACCACACCAGTTTCCAAAGCCTCATCAACAAGGTCGTCCGGCTTGAACACAACCAAAAGATGGTAGAAAATAACCGCAAAAGGAGGCTCGCTATGGCTCGCCCATTTCGGGAGCGCCACAATGTCCCAAGGGAGCCACCCCGTCGGATGGAAGCCAAACGTTCCGCGCCGGTCGTTCCCCGCTCCCGACCATGTCGGCGAGCCGGCTACACCTCAACTTCGTACACCAACGCCAACCCTAGCCGCTCCAGGAAGAAGGAATGTGAGCTGCTTCAATTGTGGGGAATTCGGGCATGTGGAGATTGTGACAATCGGGTATCTACATGGCAAGCTTATCCGACTGGAGGTAGGGATAGATTGCGCCTGCTATATCTGTAAGCCGAACTTGACTTGGGTGTTACGGTTGCCGATAGAGATAAGGCAATCGGCCTATAGTCACGGTTTGGTAAGATTGAGGAAACCAACTTAGAATAAGATAGGGTTTCCGATTTGTAAACCCTTCCTCCCAAGACTATATAAGGGGGGTAAGGGGCGTCCCTTGAGGGATATCAGATTCTAGATCAGAAATTCCGATAGGAGATCAGCTTTTAGCTCTCAGCTTTAGATCACGAGATCAATAAAGACACTCGGCGGATCGAATCCACCGAAACAGGAGTTAGGGTATTACCTCACGAGAGGGCCTGAACTGTCTAAATCTTCTCTTTCTTTTAACCCATTGTGCTTGGCGATCTCGACTGCGACCCAGAAAATATATTGTCGAAACCAAGTTTCGACGGTTGGCGCGCTAGGTAGGGGCCGCGCGTCGAGACTTCTTCAACAATCTCGCCGACAAGCGTGATGGGATCTCCCTCAAGACTCGGCGACTTCGCCGCCAACTTCGCCGACGACTCCTCCTTCGACTCGGATTCGAACCAGTCGGAGGGAAAGACCTACTCGGCGCCATTCGGGCTCCCACAACAGCGCCGAGATTTTCGACAACATCTTGAAGACCAAGATGCGATCCACCTTCTCCGACGACGGACTTCACTCGGCACCATTCGGATTACCGGATACCGCCGAGATCCGCACCAATCTTCTCACCTCCCGACGGAAGCAATCTACTCGGATGAAGACCTCTCGGTGCCGTTTGGGTTACCAAACGCCGCCAAGATCTACAGTCAACTTCTCTCCCCCGAGTTGGCGGCGATCCACTCGGAGGAGCCTAATCCCCAAGCTCGACTGGACCGGAACGATCCGGATCCGGATTTCCCAGATCAAGGGAGGTCGCCGTCATCCTCCCATCATTCGGCTCCCGCTTTCTTCGAGCTCAATGGATACCTCGCTCCGCCGGCTTCGACAACCTCTACGGCATCCCTTCCGACGAAGCCGACAACTCCGACCGCCGCATGGACTGTGAGCCGAAGTGCTTCGACGTCCTCATGGCCGAGCCGATGATGTCCGACTCGGCCATGGCCGAAGGCTTGCCGAAGAGGAGCGAGCCGGGTGGAGCTTGAGCGCAAGACAGCGAGGAGGAGAAACAACGCAAGGACGAGGCCGACAAAAGGAAGCGGGATCTACGTGCGGCGGACGGTCCGCCTAGGAGGCCATCCTCCAAACACGGGTTCGCAACACCAACATCTTCCGACGCCACGCGAACGCGTCGCCGCACTCACGCTCTTGGACACCGTCATGGAGACGGCTCCGGCCAACGTGACTCCTATACTTGATAAGATCAAGACCATCGTCGCGCCACGGCTAACGGCCATCCCACCACTTCGGCACGAAGGCCGACCGAATCCGTGGCCGAAACACCGACAAAAGCCGGCTTCCACCTCTAAAGTCGGGAGACTACAGAGGCCCGAGCCGGCTCGGCCGACAACCGTGCCAAGAGGCCCACCTCGCGAGTCCACACCGAAGTACCAAGAGCGGCGGCCGACTCCCGCGACAAACGACATGGACATCCACCCGTCCACCACCGAGTCCGCCGCAACGCCCAGCTACCCAACCAGCCAAGAAGACCCCGCCGAGTGATCTGCGGGAAGTCCTCGATCGCCGCTACCAGAGCGCGACCGACGCACTCGGGAAGATCGAAGGGGATCACCCGATAGCAGCGACGACGGAGTACCGGCCTTCACTCGGGAGCTCCGCCGAGTGCATTGGCCGAGTGGCTTTAAGCCTACAGGATTGAAAGGTACGATGGCAAGACCGACCATGAATCTTGGTTAATCAGTATATACCCTCGCCATCCGAGCCGTAGGTGGCGACAACAAAGCCATGGCCAATACTCGCCCGTGGCCCTCGCAAACTCAGCCGAAATTGGCTCACGAGCCCGCCAAGAGGCTCAATCGGCTCGTCGAGCGAGCCGAGGGACCACTTCATCGCCAACTTCCAAGGCACCTTCGAGAGGCCCGGCACACACTTCGACCTCTACAACGTCATCCGAGCCGGACGAGCCCCTAAAGGATTATATTCGGCGTTTCTCCGAGAAGCGCAACAAGATCCCGAACATCACCGATGACATCATCATCGCCGCCTTCCGAAGGGAGTCCGTGATGAGCCGCTTATCGGCAAGTTCGGACGCAAACCACCGAAGACGGTGAAACAAATGTTTGAGACGGCGAACTCATACGCCAAATCAAATGACGCCATTAAGGCCGCTCGTCAAGACCGGCCCGACGCGGAAGGGAGGACAAGCAAGCGGGAGGAAGCCAAAATCCTAAGAAGGATGGTGGCAACAACGGCAACCGGGGCGAGAAAGATCGCAAGCGCCGATCGAAGACCTAGTCGCCGCAACCTCCAATACTCAACACCGTCCCGAGTCGCCGCCTACGACGCCATCATGAACGCCCGGTGCACCCATCATCCGAATCATAAGCACGCGGCGAAGGATCGCTTTATCTACAAGCGGTTCGCGAAGCAGACGCGGCGCAGCTCAACAAGAAGCCGATCGACGAGGCTGGCCCGTCCGCGCCAAGAAGAACAACGCGGCTGAAAATGCCGAACCTTTTCAAGACCCGGGGGGAGCTCAACCACATCTTCGGGGTCCGCTAGCCTATGAGTCCAAGAGGAAACAAAAGCTAACCGACCGGGAGGTCAATGCGGCTCAACCCGAAGTCCCTCAATATCTGCGATGGTCGGAAGTGGCCATCACCTTTGACCGCTCGGATCATCCCGACCGAGTGGTTCACCCGGGCGCTATCCACTCGTCCCGGACCCCGTGGTCCGCAACATCGAGCTTAAGCGTGTCCTCATCGATGGGGCGCGCCCTCAACATCCCGTTTGCCAAGACCATGGATGAGATGCGAGATTCCATGGGCCGAACGAAAGCAAGCTCAGCTCCCTTCCACGGAGTTATCCCGGGCTATCTTCAACACCACTCGGGCACATCTCCTCCCGGTCACCTTCGGAGCCCGAGAGAACTTCCGAACGGAGAACGTCACCTTCGAGGTGGCCGACTTCAAACAAGATATCATGCCATCATCGGAAGACTGCGCTTGCCAAGTTCATGGCGATCCCTCACTACACTTACCTCGCATGAAGATGCCGGGCCCCAACGGCGTCATCACTCTTCGCAGCGACGTGAAGCAAGCCTTCACCTGCGATAAGGAGAGCTGCGACATGGCCCAATCTCGCGAGAGATTACGTGGCCAACAAGAAGTCCGATTGGCTGCATCGACTTCGGCAGAGGGCGAAGTCCCCGCGAAGAAGATAGCCAAATCAGGATCCGGCGACGCCAAGACCAAGAAGATCTCCCTTGATTCGTCTGATCCCTCCAAAACTGCCGTAATCGGCGCCGACCTAGATCCCAAATAGGAAAGCGCGCTCGTCACCTTCCTCCAAAATAATAAAGATGTTTTTGCTTGGAAACCGTCGATATGCCCGGAATTCCTAGGGAGGTGATCGAGCACTCTTTGAACGTCAAAGATGACGCCAAACCAATAAAACAACGATTACGCAGGTTCGCACAGGATCGAAAAGACGCGATCAAAGAAGAACTTGCAAAGCTCTTGGCTGCCGGCTTCATTAAAGAAGTCCTTCATCCCGACTGGTTAGCCAACCCAGTCCTGGTCCGCAAGAAAACGGGGCAATGGCGCATGTGCGTTGACTACACCGACCTCAACAAAGCCTCGCCCCAAAGATCCGTTCGGGCTGCCTCGCATCGACCAAGTCGTCGACTCAACAGCCGGCTGCGAACTCCCGAGTTTCTTGGATTGTTACTCGGGCTATCACCGGATCAGCTTGAAAGAATCCGACCGCTTGAAAACATCGTTCATCACGTCGTTTGGGGCTTATGCTACATCACCATGCCTTTTGGCCCGAAGAACGCCGAGCCACATACCAACGCATGATCCAAAGATGTTTTCGACGCAGATCGGCAAGAACGTTGAAGCCTACATCGACGATGTTGTCATCAAGACCAAGCGAAAGAAGACCGATCGCCGACTTAGAAGAAACCTTTGCAAACATCCGGGCTTTCGAATGAAGTTAAACCCAAAGTGCACCTTCGGCGTCCCATCGTGCAAGCCGCTTGGCTTTATGGTGTCGCATCGCGGCATTGAGGCAAATCCGAGAAGATCAACGCCATCTTAAACATGAAGCCCCGAGTAATCGAAAGACGTCCAAAAGCTCACTGGCTGCATGGCGGCGCTAAGCCGTTTCATATCCCGACTCGGCGAACGAGGCATGCCCTTCTTCAAACGCTAAAGAAGACAGACGACTTCCAGGTGGACCACGAAGCCGACAAGGCCTTTGAAGATTTCAAAGAATTCCTTACCACGCCGCCCGTCCCGGCTTCGCCTCAGCCCCAGGAACCCCTGTCTGCGTACGTTTCAGCCACTCACCAAGTGATTAGTACGGTCCTTGTGGTTGAACGCGAAGAAGAAGGACGGGCAAGATTCAAAGGCCAATCTACTTTGTTAGCGAAGTATTGGCGGGAGCCAAAATCCGCTACCCTCGGTACAAAAATTGCTTTATGGTGTTCTAATAACCGCGAGGAAATTGGCACACTACTTTCGGGTCACTCGGTCACCGTCGTCACCTCTTTCCCACTCGGCGACGTCATCCACAACCGCGAGGCAACCGGGCGTATCGCCAAGTGGGCCCTAGAACGATGCCGCTGGACTTAACTTTTAAGCCCGGACGTCCATTAAGTCACAAGCCTTAGCGGACTTCCCGGCCGAGTGGACTGAACAACAAGAACACGTGCCTCGGGAAGACCTCCAACACTGGACCATGCACTTCGACGGATCCAAGAGGATCACCGGCCGGGAGCAGGAGTCGTGCGATCTCCCCGACCGGGAAAGGCTAAGATATGTCCTTCACCTTCACTTCTCCGCCTCACACAACGTCGCCGAGTACGAAGCTCTTCTACATGGACTGCGCCTCGCAGTCTCACTCGGGATACGTCGGCTTATCGTGAAAGGCGACTCCCAGCTGGTCGTCAATCAAGTGATGAAGGACTGGTCCTGCTTAAATGACACTATGGAGGCCTACCGACAAGAGGTCCACAAGCTTGAGGACAAGTTTGATGGGCTAGAACTCTCACATGTCCTGAGACATAACAACGAAGCCGCCGATGAGCTAGCACGGTTCGGATCTAAGCGCGAAGCTGCCCCAACGGACGTCTTTGTCGAACATCTCTACGAACCAACCGTCACGACAAAGACGGCTCCTAACGAACAAACCACCAACGAAGTCGCCATGACCGACACCGACTGGAGGACGCCGCTCATCAAATTCTTAACTCAGCAAGAGCTGCCGGATGACCGGGATGAAGCAGAACGCGTCCGGCGTTGTTGCCAAGCGTACCTCATGGTCGACTCCGATCTATACAAGAGAAGCCCCTCCGGAATTCTAATGAGGTGCATCACACCCGAAGAAGGGAAACAATTACTCCAAGATATCCACTCGGGCATATGCGGAAGCCACGCGGCGGCACGCACTCTAGTCGGCAAAGCTTACAGGCAAGGATTCTTCGGCTTACCGCGGTCTTCGACGCGGATAAAGTCATAAGAACCCGCAAAGGCTGCCGTTTTCGCCCGACAAAGCCATGTCCCGGCCCAGGAGCTTCAAACAATCCCACTTTCCCGGCCGTTCGCGGTATGGGGGCTGGACATGGTTGGCCCTTTCAAGAAAGCTCCAGGAGGTTTCACACACCTCTTCGTCGCAATCGACAAGTTCTCCAAGTGGATTGAAGCCAAGCCGGTCGCCACAATCACTGCCGACAAAGCACGAGACTTTTTCCTCAACATCGTACACCGCTTCGACGTCCCAAACGTAATCATAACCGATAATGGGACTCAATTCACGGGAGGCATCTTCAAGGAATTCTGCGAAGACTTCGGAATCAAAATCTGCTATGCATCGTAAGCTCACCCTAAAAGCAACGGGCAAGTCGAGCGAGCCAACGGCATGGTCCTTCAAGGCATCAAGGCTCGCGTTTCGACCGACTAAGCCCTTACGCCGGCAAGTGGGTCCAAGAACTTCCCTCGGTTCTATGGTCGCTACGAACCACACCCGGTCCGGGCTACCGGCCAAACTCCTTTCTTTCGGTCTATGGCGTAGAAGCCATGTTGCCAAACAAGATGGAGTACGAGTCCCTCCGGTCCGCAGCTTCAACGATGAACGCTACGACATCGACCGAGTGGATGACCTCACCCGATTGGAAGAGGCCCGTGAGGCGGCCCTCATCCATCGGCCAAATATCTTCAAGGGCTCGAAGATACCACGCGCAACGTGCGAGCACGAGCTTTCATTGTTGGTGATTTGGTCCTACGCAAGATCCGACCACCAAAGACCGACACAAGCTATCTCCCTTATGGGAAGGACCATACATAATCGCCGAAGTGACTCGGCCAGTGCATACCGGCTAAAGCGTGAAGACGGGTCTATGGTGGAGAACTCCTGGAACATCGAGCATCTTCGACGATTCTATGCCTAATTTGGCTAAGGCCTCATGTTTTCCTTAACTCGCCAACCTCAAGCAAGATGACTTCTTGAGCTAGCAATGGGCGTACACATGTCAATAAAGCTCAAGTTTTCCTCATCAACTTTTGTGCATAATTTGGTTTATCATTGTTTAATGTCCTTCGAGTCGAGCTCGGTGTCTAAGGACCGAGAGTTTTCCGATGACCTAATCGAGCCTAGGCTTGATGACGACGAAAAAACTACTTAAGAAATTTCACGCAAAAGCTCGAATCAAGGCATTGACATAAATAAACTAAAAAGAGTCACAAAGTTCCACATCGGAGTGTTACGGCTACGCGACATTTACAAAGCAAAGTCGAATACAAATCGATCTTGAAGTTGTTTACTACATCAAGAGATATCTTCTTCGCCGCCTCTTGCGCCTCACTTAGCATGTCTAAGGCCCGCTCGTCCGTTGTTCCGTCGAAGCCCTCCCCGACGAATGGATATCCACTCGGGGTAAAGGGACTTGGTCTCGAGCAAGAGCCGACCAGCCCCCATGTTGGCCGCTTCGGTGATATTGGCCGGTATCGTTCGGGAGCCGCCGCAGCTTGTCAAATATCTCGATTGGCTCCGCGAGCCGGCCCCAACTCCTTGATCGAACAAGGATAGCAAGATTGGCGTGGCGGCGTTGGCGACCTCTTCCCGTATCTCGTCGCTGGATTTGATCCGCCCAAGCAAGACGTCGTATTGGGCTCGGGTCTTCATCTTATAAGCTGCAAAAAGTCCCGATCATTCAAAACATTCGGATATAAAGCAAGACACGAAATTCGACTTCGAAGAAGATTACCTTCAAATTCGGCCTAGCGATCGGCCTTGTCAATGCTGATCGCTTCCAGCTGGACTTGAAGCGAGTGGACCTCCGAAGAATTTTCTACAACGAAAGAAGATTATCAATAGCCAAAGATCAACATGAGAATCATGTTGAAGCGGGAGAGGCGGGCTTACTCCCGATTGATCCGCGGAGGTCGAGGTTCGCTTCCCGAAGCTCCGCGATCTCCCTCCTTAAAGCCGCCTTCCTTGATGCGGCCTCCTCCCGAGTGGCCTTCACTGTCGCCGAACGTCCTCCAAGGAGTTTAAGTGGGGGACCAGCTTCTCCAAGACCTCGATTTTGCCATTGAGCGGCAATACTCTTTCGCACGCGAAAGCGGAGGAGTGATCGACGAAAGATAACGATGGAATAATCAAAGAGAAAGACAAAGGCTTACGTTGAGCGGTCGGGTCGCCTCATTCAGGCTCTCGACAAGGGCATCCCTTTCATCTTTTCAGCTTGCCGGTCTAGGATGATGCCCGCCTCTCGCCTTCCGAATCCCGCCACTCGATTCGATCGGGGAACCCGGTCTCGAAGACCGCAACCTGGGATCTCTTCTACCGTGGCGGCAAACAAGAAGGACAAATGAAGACATGAAAGATTCAAAATTGAAAGAGTGAAAGAATGCTTCAAGCGAGTCTCACCGGTTTCGGTGGCTGCCCGCCTAGGTGGAGCGGCGGGTGGCTTTCTTCTTCGGCTCTGCGTCGAGTGACCCCGGTCGGGGTGCTTGGGCCGCAGCCGCGGTTCCCAGTGATGATTGGCTTCCGGTCGGGATATCCCGACGCGGTGGGGCTCCTTCCTAGGTGCGTCCTCCTTTGGAGGCGAAGGTTGTCTGCCCGGAGCGCTCGCACTCGGTTGCGGGCTCCGGGGCTTCGGCTCTGCGGCCTTGGTACTTCAGGGAGCAGCAGTGGAGTCGGTTCTTCACCCCTCCGACGGGATCTATGTCCCGGGCCTCCCGGAAGTGAATATAGCAAAGATAAAGAAAAGTTTTCAGCGAAAGAGTTCGGACTTCGTTTCATAGTATACCCGGATGACCGGGCGGATCTTCGGCGTCGTCCGCGGTGATCGCCTTAGAGGCGGGGTCTCGACCGGAGGAGCCGGGACGTCGTCATCCGAATCTTCGATAATCAACCTCCTTTTGCTTGCACGTTTGTTCGAGTCCTCACTGGCGCTGCCCGCTTCCCGACCGGATCGGCTTGGATTTTGATCCCGCCGCCGGCTTCTTGCGGCGACGCGGCACGTCATCATGAGCCACCTTGTATGGCATGGAGGTGATAGAGGCGTTTTCTGCGAGAAGAGAGAAAGTGCAACATTAAGAGACAAGATGTCAAGATTGAAAGATATTTTAAAGCAACCGGTCGACTTACGGAGGAGGAGGCCGGTGGATGCTGAATGGAAGGACTGCGGGAATGAGGGCCCGCTCGACTGATATCCCAGATGAGAAGAGTTTGTACATCCGAATCTTCGGGATCTCGTATGTGAGTGGATCTCGGGTCTTCCCGATTGGGGTCCGTCCCGCCTTCATACTCGAAGGCCGGCTTCGACCGCTCCTTGATCGGCGCCGGCGGCACGATGAAGTGCCGAGTGATTTGTTCCCGCGAAGACCCCTCGCTTCATCGCCGGGATCTTCGCAAGCGATTGTTGGCCTCGTCCCAATCTTGGGCTACGGGACGGTGCTCCAAGACGGCTTGGGGACAGGGGGAAGACCGACGAAGGATGGCAAGCCCGGCTCGAGGTTGCTGATGTAGAACCAGCCTGCGTGCCAGCCCTTGTTGGAAGATTTCAAAGGGAGAGAAAAGTAGTCTTTGCGGAGAGATCCGCGAAGCTGGAAGCCTGCCCCGCCAACGACGCAAGGTTGATCCTTGTTCGGATGGGGTTTCAGATAGAACATACGACGGAAGAGATTGAAGTGAGGAAGAATGCCAAGGAAGGCTTCACACACATGAATGAAGAGTGCTATGTGAAGCATTGAGTTGGGGTTCGATGGTAGAGGTGAAGCCCATAGTAGTCCGAAGCCCCGAAAGAACTCGGAGGTGGGAAGGCTGAACCCGCAATAGAAAAAGGAAGTGAAAACAACGAGCTCACCGGTGTTTGGGGTCGGGAAGTCCTCCCGCCGCCGGGCGCCATCCCACAAGTTCCTTTGGCGGAAGCACGCCGTGCTTCACCATCTCCTTGAGGGTGGATTCCCTCACATCCGAGGCGGCCCATTGGTCGAACGGAATCCTTTTTCCTCCGCCATGAGAATGGGTTGATGGGAAGTGGATCATGGAAAAAGTTGAATCTTTGGCGATGGAACGTGGGAGATTTGGCTGTGGAGGCTGGTTGTTGCAGAGCGAGCTCTTAGATGGATGGATTTGGGAGCACGCGAGTCTAGGGTTCTCCGCGGTGAACCGTTGAACAGTGCCGCGAAAAGGGAATCGTTTGGAAGACGAAGAGGCGGGGACGACCTCGCATCTTTATAGAAAGATTTGAGGGTTGCGCTAGGTTTTCGGTGAGTGGGCCGAGCCCATAAGAAAATCTACGGCCCGGCTAAGGTGTGGTCCGATACGTGTCCTTAGGGACTTAAGCGGATGAGCTTAAGCGATTTGCCCCTGGCAATATGCGCGTGTCCGAGTGCCCTATACCTTTAAAGATCCTTCCATACCACGGTTTGCCCGACTTCATGAGAAGCCGGCACGATGCAATTTGGAAGGTGACCAACAAAGTTTTTATAGCTGCCTTGGTGAACAAGGGCTGTTTGGTTTTTTGGCATTCGGTCGGGTAATCTTACCAATGTTGTTTGTTTTCCACCTTGGTGAAGATCTTTATAAGATTGAGACCAGTATTATGGCAAAAGCTATTTAATAACTTGGTCATATTTTTCATATGATTGAAAGAACTTGTTTTCCCATGAGGGATAAATGAAATATTTATTCCGGATTACTCGGCAAATCCACTCGGATAAGCAAGAGCCTACCGAGTGCTTTTTACCTATAAAGGTTGATTGAATTATTTGTTCGAGATAACTCGACAAATTCACTCGGTTGAGTATGAAATGCCGAGTAATGAGATTTCAGTGATTGCTTTAGCATGAGCTAGGCATCTACATGAGAATAATTTTTTATAGTTCTTGACTATATGCTTAGTCTATTTTTGACTAACCACATAGTCGGGGCTACACCTAATTAGGGGCATCGGGAGATGCACCTAGATATTTGTTTTTAAGAAATTTTTCAGCCCTTCACGCCTTTGGAGCCACTCGGGAAGATTCGGGCAGAGATGATGGAATCACTCGGCGCCAAAAACACTCGGTCAAAGAGATTTTTGGTTGAGTGTTGCTTTGGTCTCGAAGCCGAGTTGTCTCGTCGACGAAAAGGACTTGGGGGCTACTGTGGAGATTGTGACAATCGGGTATCTACATGGCAAGCTTATCCGACCGGAGGTAGGGATAGATTGCGCCCGCTATATCCGTAAGCCGAACTTGACTTGGGTGTTACGGTTGCCGATAGAGATAAGGCAATCGGCCTATAGTCACGGTTTGGTAAGATTGAGGAAACCAACTTAGAATAAGATAGGGTTTCCGATTTGTAAACCCTTCCTCCCAAGACTATATAAGGGGGGTAAGGGGCGTCCCTTGAGGGATATCAGAGATCAGATTCTAGATCAGAAATTCCGATAGGAGATCAACTCTTAGCTCTCAGCTCTAGATCACGAGATCAATAAAGACACTCGGCGGATCGAATCCACCGAAACAGGAGTAGGGTATTACCTCACGAGAGTGCCTGAACCTGTCTAAATCTTCTCTTTCTTTTAACCCATTGTGCTTGGCGATCTCGACTGCGACCCCAGAAAATATATTGCCGAAACCAAGTTTCGACAGGGCACTACTCCAATAGCTGCCCCAAACCACGCAACACCCCGTGCGCATAGGCGCCAATGCAACGCCCGTCCGAGGAACCCCACCCCTGCTGCGGGACGAGGTCATGCCTGGACCCCGCTACCCAACGAGGCGCCACCGGGTTTCGACGTGGCGGGTGAATCATGTGCGGGCTGAAGAAGCTCGGGAGGACCGGAGCGTATTGATGGGTATGTTCTCTATCAACTCTACACCAGTTAAAGTTTTATTCGATTCTGGAGCCTCGCATTCATTCATATCTTCCCAAGTAAGCAAACAACACCACCTACACCAAGTAGCACTTAAGAGACCTATGTTGGTACACTCACCTGGGGAGACATAACCGTACCCCATGCTTGCATCAATGTGCCCATACGGATTAGGGACGTGGTGTTTCTTTCAAACCTTATGGTGCTATCACCCCAAACCATTGATGTCATACTCGGATGGATTGGTTGACCAAGAATAATGGAATTATAGACTCGTAGTCGAAGGGAAGTCACGGTATCCACCCCATGGGGATCACCGATGAGCATAACTATGGATCAAAACCCGAAGCTATGCGAACAAGCTGCGGGAGTGTTCACCATGCTACCTCTAGGAGGGATGCCGTAGTACAAGAATACCCGACGTATTTCCCGAGGAATTGCCCAATGCCCCGGATCGCGACATAGAGTTTATCATCGATCTAATGCCGGTCACGCCCCCATATCCAAGAGGCCTTATCGAATGCCGGCCAACGAGTTAGAGGAACTCAAGAAGCAAATACGAGAACTACAAGAGAAGGGATTTGTACGCCCCAGCTCTTCTCCCTGGGGAGCCCCAGTACTCTTCGTCAAGAAGAAGGATGGGAGTATGAGGATGTGTGTGGACTACCGATCGTTGAATGAAGTGACTATCAAAAACAAGTACCCACTACCTCGAATTGATGACCTATTCGATCAGCTTAAGGGTGCGCAGGTGTTCTCAAAAATCGATCTTCGGTCAGGATATCATCAGTTGAAGATTAGAGCTGGAGATATTCCTAAGACGGTGTTCTCTACACGTTACGGCTGATACGAGTTCACGTAATGTCCTTTGGATTGACCAATGCCGGCATATTTTATGAACCCGATGAACAAGGTATTCATGGAGTACCGGACAAATTCGTAGTGGTATTCATCGACGATATACTTATCTACTCCAAGAACGATGAGGAACACGCGGAGCATCTACTACTGGGAAAAACTACGAGAGCACCAATTGTATGCAAAGTTCAAAAATGCGAGTTCGGCTCAAGGAAGTCGCTTTTCTTGGCCACGTGGTTTCGGCCGGAGGAGTAGCGAGACCCCGCCAAGGTCGAAGCGTCACGGAATGGAAGGCACCCAAGTCAGTGACGGAAGTTCGGAGTTTCTTGGGCTTGGCCGGGTATTATCGACGGTTTATCGAAGGGTTTTCCACTGTAGCCCGACCTATGACTCAACTTCTGAAGAAGGAAAAGAAGTTTGAATGGAACTAGAAGTGTCAAAAGGCTTTCGACCAACTAAAAGAAAAGTTAACCACTGCCCCAATCTTAACCTTACCTGACAACCGGAAGGATTTCGTGATGTACTGTGATGCATCTCGGCAAGGACTAGGAGGCGTGTTAATGCAGGATGGGAAGGTCGTAGCGTATGCCTCGCGACATTTACGACCCCACGAGGAGAATTATCCCACACACGACCTGGAATTAGCCGCGGTTGTTCACGCATTGAAGATCCGGAGACACTATCGATAGGGAACCACCGTGATGTGTATACCGATCACAAGAGCTTAAAATATTTCTTTACTCAGCTGATCTCAACCTACGACGGAGGCGATGGTTGGAGTTGATCAAGGATTACGATCTAGGAATCCATTACCATCCCGGCAAGGCAAATGTAGTGGCCGATGCGCGAGCCGCAAAGCCCAATGCAACCACATGGGATTGGGAGGTATGGCCAATGAGCTCCAAGAAGAAATGGCTCGACTTAATCTGCACCTGATTCCTCACGGAGAAGTGAACTCACTAGAAATCCAACCCGTTCTGAGGACTCAAATAGAAGAAGCCCAAAAAGGGAATGAGGAAACCCAGGAAATCAAGGAACGCATGGCGCTGGACGCGCTAAGGAGTTTTCGAGACGACAAGGGGATCCTGTGGTACAAGAAAAGAATCGTGTGCCGAACAAGGTGGTTTGCGAGGATTGATCTTAAAAGAAGCCCACGAATCGGCGTATTCGTTACATCCCGGAAGCACGAAAATGTACCAGATTTGAAGGGAGAATACTGGTGGCCCAATATGAAGAGAGATGTAGCAGAATATGTAGCCGTGTGCGATGTGTGCCAAAGGGTGAAAGCCGAGCATCAACGACCAGCAGGCTTGCTGCAGCCACTCAAGATTCCCGAATGGAAATGGGACGAGATAGGCATGGATTTCATAGTGGGACTACCCAAAACTGCGATCGGTTACGATTCCATTTGGGTAATAGTAGATCGGCTCACCAAGACTGCAGATTTATTCCCGTGAAAACTAACTACAACAGTGCCAAGCTAGCGGAACTATACATGAGTAGGATTGTATGTCTCCACGGTGTACCAAAGAGGATTATATCGGATCGTGGTACCCAATTCACGTCTCATTTTTGGAGCAAAGTCCACGAGGCACTCGGATCACCTCGCCTTCGATCGCTTACCACCCACGGCGACGGACGGACCGAGAGGACGAATCAAGTACTAGAAGATATGCCGAGAGCTCGTGCGTTGGATTTCACCAAGGATTGGGAGAAATGTTTGCCGTACGCCGAGTTCTCCTACAACAATAGCTATCGAGCCGATCGAAGATGTCGCCAAACGAGGCTCTATTTGGTCGCCGATGCCGAACCCCATTAATGTGGTCGAAACCGGTGAACGAACCGTATTCGGGCTGACATAATCAAAGAGGCCGAGGAAAAAGTTCGCCTAATCCGAGACCGATTACAAGCCGCTCAATCACGACAAAAGAGCTACGCGGACACCCGCCAAGAGAATTGGAGTTTAAAGAAGGTGACTACGTATATTTGAAGGTCTCACCACTACGGGGAACTCGAGGTTCAAGGTCAAAGGGAAACTCGCACCAAGGTACGTGGGCCCATTCTGATAAAAGCTAGGAGAGGTGAAGTGGCCTACCGGTTGAACCGCCCGAGAACCTCTCCGATGTCCACCCATATTCCACGTATCGCAGTGAAGAAATGTTTGCGGGTACGGAAGAGCAAGCCCCGTTAGAAACCATCCATGTCCACGGTGATCTTACCTACCCGGAGCATCCAATCAAGATACTAGACGAGGCGAAAAGAAGACACGAACCAAGTCATGGCGCATGTACAAAGTACAATGGAGCAATCACACGAAGAAGAGGCTACCGGGAGAGCGAAGAGTTCCGAGGATAGAATACCCACACCTACTCGGCAAGTGTAAGAAATCTCGGGGACGAGATTTATTGTTAGGGGTAGGTTTGTAACATCCTGAAAATCGAAGAACCGAAATCGGAACCTAAAAATCGGAACTTTCAAAACCTTCGCTTGTTGCTTCTTCTCGGGTTTGTTGCTTCTTATTTGCCGCTCGTTGCATAAATTTTGACGTGATTAATTTCCCTTTCGGTGTTTTTGGATAATTTGGTGTTGTCAAAATGGAGGTGCGAAGCCGCATCGTGGTTTTTTAAAAAAGGAAATCGGAAAAGCGCGGATTTATGAAAACGCATTTTGGGAAATATAAAACAAATTTTGATTGGGAGAAGATAAATTAAGACACAAAATAAATAATAAAATTCTCGGAGTCGTACTCGAAATCCGGGAAAGTTTTGGAAAAATATAGGAGAGGATATTGAAATTTGAAAAAAAAAAAAAGAGATTTTTAAAATAAATAAATATGAAAATATTGTGGGAAAATAAAAGTGGAGAAAAGTTGAAAATATTGTGTTAAAAATTATTTTTGAATTAGGGGAATTTATTTTGGAATTTTTAGAAGAAAGAAAAATAGAAATAGGAATTAAAAATCAAAAATCGGGAAAAATATAAAACTGCACCGTTCATTGCGCATGAGGTGCTCGACGCCGTACTCGGCCCGGAGCGCGCCCGCCGCGCGTCGCCGGCCGTACGCGCCGCGCCACGAGCGCCACGCGCGCGCGCAGCGCGCGCGCCGCGCCCGTGCGCGCCACGCGCCGCACGCACGCGCGCCGCCGACCGCCGCGCCCGCGCCCGCGCAGCCGCGCGCCGTGCCGGCCTCGCGCCCGCGCCCGCTCGTCGCGCCACGTTCCCGCCGCCGCGCGGCCCGCACGCGGTCGCGCCCTCGCGCGCCCGCGCCGCCGGACCCGCCCGCAACCGTGCGCTCGCCCACGCGTTCGATGCCGTACGCAGCCCCGTTCGCGCGCGCGCCTCGCGCCGCGCGTCGCGCCCACGCCGGCCGGCATTCCGCCGCCGCGTGGAGCTGCCGTGCCGGCCTCTCCAGCGCAGCCGCGTGTCTCCACCCGCGCCGCGCCGAGCCGGCCCCTCCCCTTCCACCCCGTGCCCGCGCGAAGCGCGCTCGCCGCGCCTATAAAGGCGGCGCGCTCGCCCTTTTTCACCGCACACCGGCGTTTCCCCCTCTCCCAGGCGCGCCGCCGCCGCCTAACCATCGGAGCCGCGCCGCCGTGCGCAAACTCCCTCCGTGCCCCACTGCTCCTCCCGAGCCCGCCGTCGCCGTAAGCCCCCTTGCGCCGCCCTTTTCCGCACCGCCGCCGCCCTGTTTTGAAGCGCCCGGTCGAACACCTAGGGTGCAAATGAACAAGTGCGCCAGTGAGAAGAAAAAAAAAAAGGAAAAAAAGAGAAAAAAGAAAAATAGGAAAAATTTGGGAAAAATTTTGGAAAAATTTGGAAAATATTTTGGGATGACTTGAGTAAAATTTTGGGCAAAAATAAATTATTTTCTCGCGTGTTTTCTCGGTGCAAAGTTTGAAAAATCGAATCGGACGTTTTCCGAATTTCATTTCGCGTCATTTTTAAATCCGGACTCGTTTAATTCTTTCCGCCATTTAAATAGGCTTCTCTTCGTGCTCAAACCCTCAAACCTCGAGCCCGAATTTCCTCCGCTAATATTTTCAAACCTAAAATTCCCAAAATTTTTACGATCGCCGTCTTTGCGAAAACCCTAGAAAATCGGCTCGATTTCAAAACTCGGATTTTTCCTAAAAGCGACCTTTGTCCCGACTCAAGTAGAATGTTAGGCAAAACATTTGGAGTCGTTTTCATGGCCTTTATGGTTCTTTTCGATCTCTCGGTATTTTATTGAATTCTAATTGAATTCAACCGACCTTTCGCACGTACGGGTAGCACCTCGAAGGAACCGACATCGACCCGCCGCGACGACTCCACCCCTCAAGCGTGCGAGCAAGGCAAGTCATCACACTCGTTGAACATATTGATCCTACTTTGTGAAATGATGTTGATTTCAGATTACAAATTGCACGCTTTATACAAACGGTACCTATGCTTGATATACCCTGCTTTGATATTGATCACCATTAGAATTTATTCTTTGTAACCTTCGATGTGATATGACCGGAGGATAACTTCGGTACAAATGCTTAGCCCTGCTTACACTAGATCCCTGCATACTCATGATTTTGCAAGAAATCTTTGTGCTCGGGTAACTACCTTTGGGGAGGTAGTTGAAATACGGCCTGTGGAGACATGAGCGCCACATGGCCATGAGAATGTTGAACTAGGCTCGATGAAAATTGAAAATGCTATACAAATGTTTTAGACTGGGGCGGCTGGATGAATTGGGTGGATTCCGGAAAAGGCAAGTGCCGACCCGGTCAATTAAGGACCGAGCCATGAGATAGTCGGAAACGAGCTAGTACAACCGTACTTCTCGAATGGGTATAGACCTAGCCGACTAGACAGTCGAGCGGAGGCAGTATCCTTGCATAGATGGTTCTCTATGATGTGGTTATGGGATGAGAATGAGGCTGCGGCCTTTGTTGGGAATGGTGGAATTAAACCGATATTAATTAAACTTAAAGATTGAGAAAGTTTCCCTTACCCCGGTGCGCTGAACTCCTCTCACCGCTAGAAAAGGACGGCTAGAGTGCATGAGGGCTTAAGTTCATGGAGCGGGTACTGCCAAAGCAAGGTTATCGAAAGGCTTTGCCGTGACCGTCTCATGTGTTGAGGCGTAGGCTCATTTGTTGGGCTGTCGCGGAGTACGGGTAAAGTGTACATCCACTGGAGTGTGAGTGAATCAATCTATTCGAATAGCCGTGCTCGCGGATAATGAGCATCGTGACAAGACTTTCGCTTGGCTAGACTTTAAACTTAAAACTGTGGGATGGGTTTGCATGATGATTTCATTCACTGGTGGATCAACTTCTCGAGATGCGAGAAGGGGTAGATTCCCCAAAAAAACATGACGGATCGGAGGCGGGAAGCCATCCTTGGAATCACGATGGATGGTAGACAGAACCGTCACCGGATTAATGAACTGTGAAATTAAAACCTGATTTGGTTAGTTGATAGGCTTGTGAAAAGAATTGTGAAAATTGGCTTTATGCAAAAGAACCCCAGCCATTCTTTGAATAACCCTATCATATGCATCAATCCCGTGTTGGCTTGCTGAGTACGGTTGGTACTCACCCTTGCTATACGCACAAACCTTCAGCTGATGGAAATGAAGAGCCGGAGGACCCATACGCGTATTACCGGGAGGGTGAAGGAACCGACGGCGCATACTAGATCTTAGCTCCTGGTCGTTGCCGTGGCGAATGACAAGCCGCCGCCTCTATTCCGCCGTATCTAAATTCTGTTTTTGTGTTGTATTCGGACCATAAGGTCCTGTGGGTTGAACATTGCCTTCGGGCCTATTGATGTAATAATGTTGATGTAAGACTATTCGTGCATGTGCACTGATTATCCAAGATCGTATTCGTGGGTACCAACTACTCGATCCAGGGAAATGGTACTATGAACACGAAAGATTCCCGCCTCAAAAACGGGGGTCCACAGGTATATAATGTGCTCTTTGACGAACTAAAGTGCATCCCCAGAATCAACATTCTTCAACGGAATTGCCTCCACCCACTTCGTGAAATAATCGGTTGCCACCAATATAAACTTATGTCCTTTGCTTGAGTGTGGATTAACCTGACCGATCATGTCGATTCCCCAACCTTTGAACGGCCATGGCTTGATTATGGGATTCATAACCGATGTTGGCGCTCTTTGAATTGCTCCGAATTTTTGGCAATCTAGACAAACTTTATAATACTAAAACAATCCTCTAGCATCGTCGGCCAAAAATATCCAGCTCATTGAAGCAACCACTTCATTTTGTGAGCCGATTAATGAGTACCACATATTCCTTCATGCACCTCGCCCATCACAACCTTGGCTTGATCGGCACTCAAACATTTCAGCAATACTCCATCAATTGTCCGATAATACAGATTGTCATCCAGCAAAACGTATCTCAAAGCTTTGTAACACAATTTTCTCGAAGCCAATTGAGAAGAATTCTTCAAATAATTAAAAACATCATACCTCCAATCATCGGCTGCGATGGTAGCGATTTCTACCTCGATATCTTTCATCATCGGCTTGTATCCCGATGCCCCCTGAGCCAAATCATTAGCTTCAATATTTTGCTCTCGAGGAATATGCGTCAAAGTCACTAGCCGAAAACTATTCATCAACTCTCGGCACTTTTCATAGTAGATCATCAATGTATCATTTTTGCATTCATACTCTCCAACTAATTGATTGATGACCAACAAAGAATCTCCCATGATTTCGACGGCATCGGCTTCAACTTCCTTCAAGATTGCAATCCTTTGAGAACTGCCTCATATTCAGCTTGATTATTGGTGGCATAAGGCCTAATAGTGTAGGAAAATTCAAAACTTGCCCCCTGGGTGATATTATGACCAAGCCGATACCACAACCATGAGTACAAACCGATCCATCAAAAAACAATGTCCAAGGCACTATGTCGACCGAGCCAATTGAGTCATCATGATGTTCGACAATAAAATCGGCTAGGGCTTGTCCCTTCACTGCCTTGGATGCTTGATATCTGAGATCAAATTTTGTTAAGGCATAAATCCACTCTCCAACTCTGCCTTTCAACACCAGAGCCGATAGCATGTACTTAACTACATCGGCCTTGCAGACTATGGTGCATTCATTGGATAATAAATAATATCTCAACTTTGTGCGAGAGAAATATAAGCACAAGCACAACGATTCCACCGGGAAATACCTTGTCTCTGCATCCAGAAGCCTTTTTACTCAAATAAAAGATTGCCCTTTCCTTGTCCTCAATTTCCCTGATCAAGACCGAGCCGATTGACTTCTCATCGGATGACAAGTACAACCAGAAAGGTAGTCCTTTTTGTGGAGGAACCAGAACTGGAGGGGAACTCAAATATTCCTTAATGTTGTCCAAGGCCTTTTGTTGCTCTGCCCCCAAGTAAACTACTAATCGGCTTTCAACCTAAGAAAAGGTGTAAAGGGTTCCATCTTCCCAGATAGATTAGTAATAAACCTCCTCATGAAATTCACCTTGCCAACCAGAGACTGCAACTGCTTCTTGTCTTGTAGAGGTTGAATATTTCTGATCACATTGATATTCCTTTGTGTCACTTCAATCCTCCTTTCATGAACAAGAAAGCCCAAAAATTGTCCAGCTGATACGTCGAAAGCACACTTTGTGGGATTCATCTTCAGGTCATATTTCCTTGTTCTTTCCAAAACTTTCCTCAAATCGGCTATATGATCCTCGATCTCCTTCGATTTCACCACCACATCATCAATGTAGATTTCAACCAACAAGCCGATTAGATCATGAAATATGTAGTTCATGGCCCTTTGATATGTAGCTCCAGCATTCTTCAAACCGAAAGTCATCACAACTCACTCATATAAACCGATTGCACCAGGACATCTAAAAGCAATCTTATGGATGTCTTCTTCTGCCATGAAGATTTGATTAATTGTATCCATCATTGTCATCCATAAAACTTATGATTTTATGTCCTAAAGCAGCATCTACCAAAAGATCCGCAATTGGCATTGGGTATTCATCCTTAGGGGTAAGCTTTGTTCAGATCTCGAAAATCAATACACACCCTAAGGCCCCGTTTGGCACAGCTCTAGCTCCCAACTCCAACTTACCTAGAGCTGGAGCTGTGCCAAATGGTATAGATTCTCTATTTTTCCGAGCGGAGCTAGCAGAGTTGTTCCATCAATTGGTACTATAGGGTGGAGTTGGGTTTTTGCTGTTCCACAACCCCACTCCAACCCAAAAGACCCACTACCCTTTAATTTTTTAACATTTTTACACAAAAAATGCCACTGAACTATCCCAAACTCACCTCCTCACTCCCTCTCTCTCTTCCTCCGGAAACCTCACGGACGGCGGCTGGCACACATGTGGCGACCCGACGATGGCGCTCCGACGGCGGCTGCGGCGCACAATGGTGGCAACGGCGCACGGGCGACGATGCACGGTGGGTGGCGGGCAGCACACGGGCGGCGATGCCCGCGAACAGCGCACAGGCGACGGCGGCGCTTCGACGGGGACGGGTGAGCGGCGCACGTCGACGGTGGGCGGCGTGCGCATGGGCGGCAGCGGGCAGTGGCGACGTGCATGGGGACGAGATTGGGGATTTTTTTTCAATTTTAGATCCGGAACTAAAAGCTAGCCAAACACTTTTCAATGGGTCTCCAACTTCCACTGGAGTTGGAGTTTGGAGCCCTACCAAACGGGGCCTAAGTTTATCATTTTTCTTGATCACTGGAACTGTATTGGAAACCCACTCAGCATATCGGCATGGCCAAACGAAACCAGCATCATACAATCGAGTGATTTTGGCCTTAATGGCGTCATACATATCGGCTTTGAATCTCCTAGGTGATTGCTTAAACGACCGATATGCTGGTTTGATAGGAAATCGATGTTCTACAGTCGATCGGCTAAGTCCTGACATCTCAAAATACTCCCAAGCAAAATAATCTTTGTATTCTTTCAAAAGTTCTATTAGCTTGGTTCTAAATTGAGAAGATAAATTTTTGCTAATAAATGTCGGCCTAGGCCTATCTCATGGACCTATATCAACTTCTTTCAAATTATCGGCCGACATGAAGCCTTGTCCCAATTTGCCATCGAGATCATCTATAGTGTCTTTGGTGTAGAAACTTGAACCCTCCACAACGCCCTCAAAGCAATAATCAGGGCTCTTCGTCTCCAATTGGTTGTATGTGTTGACGAGAAAAATCAACACGCCGGCCTGAGAGATCTGCTTAGCTCCAGTGTAGGTCCTAGAATCGATGAAGCGCGAGCGTGCCAGTCAGTTTGATCCTGCCACTGACAAGATATATAAAGCAACTGATATAAAATGTATCACCCGATGGCTAATATCCAGAACAGCCGATTGGTCGACAGCCGATGCTGATATCAACCAATGTAGTCGAGTTTTGATCCATCGGCTGTGCACTTAACAGACATCTATAAAAAGGTGACCGGCTGACATTAATATGATGATATATAACATTGCATGAACCAATCACATGATAAAGTAGATACTGATTTAAAGACTAAAGCACACATCGGCTGGAAGTCCGATGTCATAAAATCCAAATGATCAAATATTCAATGAAGCCTCTGCTGCAATCGGCTAGATCCAACTTGTGTACAATCCTTGCAGGCCGATGCAATATCCAGATAACTCACCGGCTGAAATCCTGATGAAACCCTTAGTGGCAGTCAACAAGTAGGCTAGATATTACGGTTCTAATCACGACTTAGTAGATCAAACTGATGCAGCACTAAGTATGAAAAGAAAAGCAACATCGAGACAATCAAGCCCTTGGCTGATTTTCAGGGTGGTAGATGCCTAAGCTAATCTAATCTAATATAACGATTTAGCCGGTATCGTCAAAAACCCTAAAACGAGAGACAGCCGATAAAGCCAAATCAAGATACTAAAATTAGATTGAACAGAGACATATAATAAATAATCAGGCAAAGATATCAACCGAATCGAAGCAATCCAAGAGGTCGAATGTACTGATGCAGCCTTGGACGATGCCAATGTAGCCAATACGATTGCCTGAGCCGGCGGGACCTTGGACTTACCCCTTTGTCAGAGATCGAAGCCGATGCATCCCCGCGTCAGGTACCAAGTTCCGTCGGATGACAAAGTAGAACAGATAAAAGGAAGGTGGCGATGCGCCGAGTTGTATTGATCGAGAGATATGTTACATGAACCCTGGGTTTACATATTTATACCCGTAGGGTGACAAAGATCCTAACAGATTACAATCCAAACTTTCCTAAAGATAAAAGGAAATAGATAAAGTTCTTATCGGACACTAAACCGACTTTCCTAAAGATAAAATAGGAAATTAACAATAGCTTCCTAATTAATAGATACAAGCCGTATCCTCCCGGGACTCGGTTTCTTCTGGATAAGATCTTCTCAAACCAAATCTATCAAGAATCCGACTGCTAGAGATATGGATAACAGAAAACCCCCATCGGCTGATGCAAAACTCCAAGCCAATACTGACTCTGAGCCGATCCTAACCCTTAGCCGATAAGGACTTCGGGGCTTACCAAATTTTGGCGTTAACACATGCCTCCCAGTTTTGGAGTATGAGAAGTCATACTTCAAAATTGTCCTTGTCTTGATCGCCCCAAAACTGATTCTTTTCTTCTTCTTGACACCGGCTCTCATAAGTCGATACCTTCTGTAATAGCTAAGCCTGGCTGTCAAACTCATGGATGAAAAACCTGCCTCGGTTAGTTGCCAACAACCCTTGGAATGCAAGATCTGCTATTTGCTCATCACTTAGGCTCAAACTATAACATCGGCTGTGGACATTACGAAACCTTTGAATGCATTCCTTAGCCGATTCTCCTTCTTGCTGTTTAACTGATATCAAATCCGCAAGCCTCAACTCGCTAACCCCAGCAAAGAAGTACATATGAAACCGCTTCTCAAGATCGACCCAACATCTGATAGAGTTTGGTGGCAATGATGAAAACCACGTGAAAGCCGATCCAGTCAAAAACAATGGAAAAAATCTAACTTTCAGAGCTTCTTCAGCCGATGATTCCCCACATTGAGCTAAGAATCGGCTGATATGTTCCATTGTGGATATACCATCTTGCCCTGAAAACATGGAGAAATCTAGAACCTTGTATCGACTTGGAAGCGGAACCCTATCAAACCACTCAGGATACGGCAGCCGATACATAGAAATTTGATCTTTGAGTTTAACTCCAAACTGCTCCTCCATCACATTTGCAATTATTTCGGCCCAATCCTCTTTGGACGGACATCTTTGAATTTCCCCTAGCCAATATTGCTGATGTGACTCTGCATACTGATATCGATCAACTTGCCCCCCGAGCCAATTTGTTGTTGCCGATAGTGTTGAGATTGCTCACCAATTCGCCCCCCATGCTGACTTTTTAAGGCAAATACCCTAGGAATTGTTTCCTCAATCAAACCATGCAATGAACTCATCAAGACTCCAAATTGATCGAACATAGCACGATTAATGATGTTATTAACCATGTTTTGAAGTGTCTCGTCATCTATCGGCTCAGTAGACTGTTCTCTATCTTCATTTGTCAGCTTGAGAGATTGTTCTTCCCCGGCCTTGACTTCTTCATCAGACGTTGTGGCAATTATGGGTCCGCCGAGCCGTATAAAAAGATATGTTGTCCAAAACACGATCCCACCAGGCGTGCCAAAAATGTGTTGACGAGAAAAATCAACACGTCGGCCTGGGAGATCTGCTTAGCTCCAGTGCAGGTCCTAGAATCGATGAAGCACGGGCGTGCCAGTTAGTTTGATCCTGCCACTGACAAGATATATAAAGCAACTGATTATAAAATGTATCACCCGATGGCTAATATCCAGAACAGTCGATTGGTCAACAGCCGATGCTGATATCAACCAATGTAGTCAAGTCTTGATCCATCGGTTGTGCACTTAACAGACATCTACAAAAAGGTGACCGGCTGACAGTAATATGATGATATATAACATTGCACGAACCAATCACATGATAAAGTAGATACTGATTTAAAGATTAAAGCACATATCGGCTGGAAGTCCGATGTCATAAAATCCAAATGATCGAATATTCAATGAAGCCTCTGCTGCAATCGGCTAGATCCAACTTGTGTACAATCCTTGCAGGCCGATGCAATATCCAGATAACTCACCGGCTGAAACCCCGATGAAACCCTTAGTGGCAGTCAACAACCAAGCTAGATATTACGGTTCTAATCACGACTTAGTAGATCAAACTGATGCAGCACTAAGTATAAAAAGAAAAGCAACATCTAGAAAATCAAGCCCTTGGCTGATTTTCAGGGTGGTAGATGCCTAAGCTAATCTAATCTAATATAACAATTTAGTCGGTATCAACAGAAACCCTAAAACGAGAGACAGCCGATAGAGCCAAATCGAGATACTAAAATTAGATTGAACAGATACATATGATAAATAATCAGGCAAAGATATCAACCAAATCGAAGCAATCCAAGAGGTCAAATGTACTGATGCAGCCTTGGACGACGCCAACGTAGCCAATACGATTGCCGAGCGGCGGGACCTTGGACTTACCCCTTCATCGGAGATCGAAGCCGATGCATCCCTGCGTCAGTGCCAAGTTCCGCCGGATGACAAAGTAGAACAGATAAAAGGAAGATGGCGATGCGTCGAGTTGTATTGATCAAGAGATATGTTACATGAACCCTGGGCCTACATATTTATACCCGTAGGGTGACAAAGATCCTAACAGATTACAATCCAAACTTTTCTAAAGATAAAAGGAAATAGATAAAGTCCTTATCGGACACTAAACAGATTTTCCTAAAGATAAAATAAGAAATTAACAATAGCTTCCTAATTGATAGATACAAGCCGTATCCTCCCTGGACTCGGTTTCTTCTGGATAAGATCTTCTCAAACCGAATCTATTAAGAATCCGACTGCTGGAGATATGGATAACAGAAAACCCCCATCGGCTGATGCAGAACTCCAAGTCGATACTGACTCTGAGCCGATCCTAACCCTTAGCCGATAAAGACTTCGGGGCTTACCAAATTTTGGCGTTAACAGTATGTCACAATCAGATACTTTTAGATAATCTCCTTGCCAAATTTTTCCAGACAAGCAATCAATTCCATCCATCTCCCAAAGATTTAAATCGGCATTGGCAATGTTGACTCACCTGTCGGCTGGCATGATTTCCATCTTGTCACTTTGCCATTGGATTAGGCTCTGATGCATGGTCGAAGGAATACAGCAATTCGTGTGAATCCAATCTCTTCCAAACAACAGTTGTATGAACCCTTCCCATCGATGACAAAGAATGTAGTAGGAACAGTCTTGCTGCCGATTGTCAACTCCACGTTCAAAACTCCTTTGGTGTCCGATGGATTGCCGCCAAAGTCCTTGAGAACCATGTTGATCTTGATGAGATCATCTGAACTCCTGCCCAACTTCTTGAATGTAGCATATGGCATTAAATTCACGGCAGCCCCACCATCAACCAACATTTTGAACATCGGCTTGCCATTGACAAACCCCTTGGCATACAGTGGCTTGAGGTGCTGATGCCCTGTCCCCTCTGGTTTTTCAAAGATAGCTTGTTCTGGAGACAAAACCAACTTGGCCAGGGATTCTTCCACAAGATCTTTATCGGCTTGGCTTGCCTCATATTCTGCTGGTAATACAAATACCATGTTAACATGCGAAAGCAAGATCCTTTCCCTTAGCCAGCCTTTTTGCCTTGTCGGCTTTGACCTCATCGGCTAAAAGTACTTTATTCTTAACGCGTCACTCCTTCTTTGAGTGTTCTTGCTTCTTCCTCTTCAGCCGATGATCGATCTTGACTTGTACCTCCTGGAAACGCCCCCTGCTCTTTATTCTTTGAACCCTTCTCTTCTGACTCTTAGTCAAAGTACCAGAAGGGCACCATTGTGGGTTCATGGTCTCATCTTCATCTTCGTCAAAATCCTCCTGCAGAAAATCCTGATGAATTGGACCCAATCTCTGATGAACAGGGAGTTTCCTCTGTCTTAGCCGATTTTTCTCAGGATGAGATCGACTAGATTCTCCAGTGTAGTCGCCATCATAATTACTGCATGCTGGACAATTTTCTATCGATGGCAGCCTCATCCCTTCATTCCAGCAAAATCTAAAAAATTCATAACTCCAATGGGGATCAAAGTTGTCATCCTCCTGATAGTACCTCTCTTCCTGTCTGTCATGTTTCCTCTGGTAGTTATCGATGATTCTAACAGAGTTAGGCTTCTTGGACCGATAATCCTTCCTATCGGCTGCTCTCCCACTCATGTGAACCATGTTGACAGGAAAAGGATTACCATCAACTTTCATCGGCTTCTTTGAATCCTCAAATTTAATTTTCCCTGCTTCAATAGCCAATTGGATCTGCTGCCTGAAAACTTTGCAGTCATTTGTGTTGTGCGATCTAATATTGTGCCATTTGCAATATTTCCTCTTTCTCAACTCTTCAGCCGATGGAATCACATGGCCAGCAGGAAGTTGAATTTGTTTCTCCCGAAGTCGTAGATCAAAGATCTTATCAGCCTTGGTGATGTCAAAATCATATTTTTCCTCCTTGGCCGAATTTTTGACCCATTGACATGTAATAAACTTCTTGTTTCTTGCCCATTCGGCTGCTGCTACTTCAGAGTCCTCCTTATCTTCTTCAGATTCAGAGGCATATGCAACATGGCTAACCATTTTAAAGGCTTTCTTGGCTTCTTGAAATCTTTGCTCATGCGTTGTTACCTTTTGAGCCAAGTGAGCCAAGCTTTCAAAATCCTGAGCCGAGAATCTTTCCCTGATTGGTGTCAACAAGCCTTGGAAAGCAAGATCAGCTAGCTGAGAATCTGATAGAATCAAGTTGTAGCATCCGTTTTTCATATCTCTAAACCTCTGTATGTAGTCTTGAACAGATTCATCATGCCTTTGCTTGATAGCAGTTAGATCGGACAGTTTCATCTCATGAATTCCACTGTAGAAGTACCTATGAAACTACTTCTCCAGATCGGCCCAACTTTGAACAGAATTATAGGGCAAAGATGAAAACCATGTGAAAGTCGATCCAGATAAAGACAGAGGGAATAATCTAACCCTCAGGGCGTCAGTAGCCGATGCTTCCCCACACTAGGCCAGAAATCGGCTGACATGCTCATAAGTCGACACATTGTCCTGCCCTGAGTTTGAAAATTTTGACACCTTGTATCGGCTCAGCAATGGCACCCTCTCAAAATATTCCGAATATGGATACCGATACATATTGCCAGTATCTTTAGGCTTGAGGCCAAATTGTTCCCTCATTACATCAGCAATCATATCAGCCCACGACTTCTACTGAGGTGCCCCTTGCTGCTGTATCGGCTCAAACTGATTGACTTGAGGCAAGTACTGGGGTTGAGGTGGTGTCCCCTGCCGATACTGCATCTGAGGTGAATGAGGTTGATATTGGAAATTGACATTGCCCCCCATGTGATGTTGAGGAGACTGATGCACCCCATGGGCTTGCTTATCATGAACGAACTAAGAGCCGATCGGCTGATGTTGCTGTAGGATTGGAGTCTGTTGCCCTATCGGCTAGGGGTGGGCATTCGGTATTACCGAACCGTTCGGTTCGGTTCTTCGGTTCTAATAGAAATTTGGTTCCTCAATAAAACGGTACTGTTTGATCCCTAAAAAACTGGTACCGAGGAAATTCGGTTTCGGTAAATTCGGTTCAGTTTCAGTATTTACCGAAAATACCGAACAGAGCAACATCAGTGGAAAAATTCAATTTTGATAGAAATTCAACATATAAAATCATACATGTAAAAAACATCAAGATCATAAGTGTAGATGTTCACAAATACATAATTTAGTTGTTCATAATAGAGCCATCAATAATATAAAAAATAAGGCATAAATCAAGCACTAGCATGTACTCATGCAGGTCCAGCCGTCCAGGAAGCACCAGCAGGAAGCACCAACCATAGTAGGCGTGGAAACAGCAAGCATGCAAGCCTTCAAGCCTCCAGGAAACAGCAAGCATGCAAGCCTTCAAGCCTCCAGGAAGCAGCAAGCAGTAGCCATGTTGTTGATACTTCAAGTTGACAGAATGACAGCAACAGACTCAACAGCTTCAAGCAGCAGGAAGCACAAGTTATTGACAGCAACAACAAGCATCTCTCTCAGTCTCTCACTCTCTGCAGAAAGCCAGCAAGCAATGGTGACCGCGAGCTAGGCCATAATAGCGACGGTGGGCGACGGCCGGTGGCGACGACACGCTAGGCGACGGTCAGCTGGGTGACGGCCGTGGTGGGCGACGCCGGTGGCGATGGCGCTGTGGTGAGGGCGTGGTGGGCGATGGCACAGGGCGACGGGTGGTGGCGAGGGCGCGATGGGCGACGGCCGGTAGCGACGGCGCGCTGGGCGATGATCACGGTAGGCGACGGTGCTGTGGCGAGGGCGCAGTGGGTGACGGCGCTGGGCGACGGGCGGTGGCGATGGGCGATGGCGCGCTGCACCGCTGGGTGACCCCTAGTGGCGACGGCGCTGTGGAGAACTGACAGTGCGGTGGGAGTCCGAGAGGTGGAGAACCACTGTTTCCTGTTGCTTGCTACCTAGGGTTTATAACTTAGGGTTTGTTGCACTTTGCTGGGCCGGTGGGCGGGCGACGGCTATACAAGTCTAATTTTGGTACCTCTAGGTTATATCGGTTTACCGAGGTATAGAACCGAATTTACCTCGGTAAATTTGGTTCTTCAGAACCACAAACCGAACAAGAACCGAATTTTTTGGTTTCGGTATTTTTGGTTCGGTTCTCGGTATTTTTGATTCGGTTCTCGGTAATTGATGCCCACCCTTACTATTGGCACCCATGGAATCGGCTCAACAGTCGACTGATTCTTTTGAACATAGTCGCAACTTGGTCTTGGAAAACCTGAGGGATGTTGTATCCAATGTGTTGAGGTTGCTGTTTGACCAAGAGAAAAGGATTGAACTCTGGTTGCTTCTGTGCCGATGATGATACGATCGGCTTTCCAAGAGCCGATGCTGAGACCATTGGCTGTTCTGGGACCATACCCGAGGCAGTTTGTTGTTTGTCAGTAGCCAAAGTCCTGTATGGTGGAAAATTGCCTTCAGGAAGAAATATCAACCCCTTGGCTTGATGCTTGGCAATCCTACTGTCAACTACGGAATTAATCATGTTGTTCAGGGTGTTAACAAGGATTCCGACTGGTTGATCAGCGCGTGATGCACGGCATAATCGATCTGATCTTGTAAGTTGTTGAACTCCGTAGGGCCTTCTTCCTGCTTGACATCCTAAGTTTTTCCCTCCTTGCAAGAACTTGACTCGGGCTCCTCAGCGCCTGGCAAAACCACCTTGTACCGTTGCACAACCGTGCCGGAGCGAGTTTGAACAAAAGAGTGCAAAAACTAGTTTTGCAACTTGTTCATCATCTCCTCGAACTCGGCCTTCTACTCTGGCGTCAGTTTATCCATGGTGACGGGGATGATGTTCTCTAGGTCGATTTCAAATGACTTGATGTCCACCATGATGTCTTGTCATGTCCCACTAGGCGTGCCAAAAGCGTGTTGACGGTAAAATGTCACGCACTGGCCTGAGAAATCTACTCTAGTGCAGATCCAAATCTTGCTTTTGAGGTTCGTAGGCGTGCCAATTGGTTTGATCTTGCAACCAACAAGAAACAAAGAAAGAAAACGAAGTTAAATCCATAAACGATAGTTGATCGGGTATAGCCGATGACGTATCGTTTAATATTAAGCCGATGCAATATGCACTGAATCGGCAAAGGGAAAATTAGATCTAATCGATCAGCTGTAGATATCCATAATATATAATCTATGTCTTAGAAATACGTTTAAACCAAGTGATTGGGATAGATCAGTAGCGTACCGAGACAGTATAAATCACTTATGTCTAAAAGTACTTTAAGACAAAGATTATACGTATTTATAGCATAGCCGATGTCATAAATCTAACATGTATCGGTTAGTACTCCGATATCACTTTATACTAAGATATCAATATAGATTAAATAGATTAAATAGGAACCAATCAAGTGTTAAGATAACCTAACAGATCGATAACAAGCTTAATGTATTTTATCAGTGAGATCTTAATATAAAGGGCATATTTAGTATATCAAGTAAACATGCAATAAACAAGATAGCTAAATCAGGTAAGATCGGCTGAAACCCCGATACTATCTCTAATAGCGATCATGGAACAGGATAGATATTATGATTCTAGATAATACTTAGTAGGTCAAACTCAACCGATGCAACACTAAGCGTAAAAAGAAGCATAAGATCTAAATAAGTCGATGAAAGCCTTTCGAGATGGTGGATACACTATATAATCTAAGTCGACGTTAATGTCTAACCCTATCAGTTGTTATCTAGTAACAGATGCTAGCCGATTAGGGTTAAACAGCAGTATCGATCTCGATTACATAGCATATATGATAACTCGACAATTTACGTAAATAGGATTAGAGTGTTAAAACGATGAAAGCACTAATCCTGAGAGCGCAAGCCGCCACAACAAGCTTTACCTCTTGTCGGAGATCAAACTCGATGCAACCCAACTTGAAAGCAAGAACTCGTCGAAGTAATTGAAAGCAAAAAGGTCATGATGGGCTGAAGTTGTATTGAACTGATTGTTGTTAGATTACATGGTCTTGGGTCATATTTATACCCAGATACAAGATATGTCCTTGTCGGACATGATTCCTGTCTCTATTACAATTCAAATTACAGATAAGTCCCATAGGTGGACACTTACTGACATAATTTATAAGAAAACTATTTAAAATAACCTAATTAATAGATACAATTGCATTCTTTGGACTCTATCCATGCACGGCAATCCTCATGGAGCACTTCAAACAAATCCGATGATGATTCCAATGTTACCTTACCGAAATCGGCTACATCGTCTTACCCTGTCCGATTCAGTATCGGCCGACGAACACCTTAGCCGACTCGGTTATCAGTCGACGAACTCTCAAGTCGATTCGGTATGCATTTGACGTGCACTCTGTTTCTGAGAATCCTGATTTCCTCCAAATCGGCTTAGGCCTTAACTCCAAATCTGATGCATGATTTACCAAATTTGATCGTTAACAGCTACATTGCAAATAGAAGATGTTGAGGGTCCTAGCAATATGGTGGAGAATGTTGGATCATCGGTGCAAACTGGGGATAATGAAGCAAGGGTGTAGGAGGCTATGGGCGTGGCAGACAAGGGGGAGAGAATCGAAACAATTGTTGAGGAAATGGAGGGGGAAGATTATGAAAATGAGCAGGCGGAAGGCAATGCACCATCCGACGAGGAAGAAGATATAATGCCCATTGATTGGACAAAAGTGGATTTCTCTGGACTTGTTATCTCAAAGGGGCAGCAAGTACCCTTTGAATACAAGGATAACGAGATAATTCAGGGTGTCATATATGCTTATAAAGAAGACATGAAAGAGGTGATGAAGCATTGGGCGGTCTCCTTGCAAAGAGAGTTTAGGGTGGTAAAGTCAAGCAACTATGTGTATGAAGTGAAGTGCATGAAGAAGGAATGTCCGTGGCGTGTTCATGCATATAAGGGCAAATGGAATGACTATTGGAAAACAAGCATTGTGACCGAGCACAACTGTTGGTTTTCAGGGGTGGAGAAGTATCACCGCAACATCACGTCAGCTTTTGTTGTCAGCGAGATGTATAACGATGTTGTATGTAACATGGAATTTGAACCGGGCTCCATTATTAAGCACATTGAAAATAAATTCAAGTATACCATAAGCTATTCCAAGGCCTGGAGAGCGAAACAAAAGATTTTAGAGATGAGGTATGGCACATTTGAAGCATACTATGACAATTTGCCTCGTCTGTTAGCCACCATTGCTCAGAGAAACCACAATACCTAATATGACATTCAAACATTTCCGTCATCTAATGACCCGAGCAAGAGTATGCTGCAAAGAGCCTTTTTCTCGATGGGTGCTTACATCAACGCATTTGTGCATGATTGTCCTGTATTATGCATAAATGATACTTTTTTGACAGGCAAATACATAGGTCAGATACTGATGACTATTGGAGCCGATGGGACAACCAGGTGTTACCATGGCATTTGCATTTGTCAAGAGCGAGAACACTGAAAGCTGGTATTGGTTCCTGGAGAGAGTTCGTTGCCAAGTCATGCATATGAGGCCCAATGTTTGCCTCATATATGATTGTCATGCGGGCATGTTGAGGGCAATTGACTACCTGCAGAATGGTTGGTCAGAGTGAGGACTTTCAGCTAGGTGGTATGATGTTCAGAGTAGATGGTGCATGTGTCATATGGATGTAAAATTTCTATAAGCAATTCAAGAACAAGCACCTTATGGATCTTTTTAAGAGGCTATGTGGTCAGAATCAAGAGAAAAAATTTAATGAGTTGTAGAGGAGGTTGGATGAGCTGACCACGAAGCAAACCGACATACAATCTCGTCGGCCACAGGATGACGAGCCTCCAGTATCTTTTGGTCCACTACATGATGACCCGCCCACAATGAGAAGAAGGTCCGCATTATCAATCCGTAATTTCTCGTACTGGATAGAGAATGAACCAAAAAAAGTGGTCTCTGTTGTATGACATTGACAGATCTCGATATGGTATAATGACAACCAACCTGGCCGAGGTGTACAACTATGTAATTTTCTAATTTTTGTTCATAGTTTACTTGTACTATTTACTTTTATTTATATATTTCAGTAAAAGAATTGCAAAAACTCTAGTTTTATTTTTTTTGAAAGTTATATATTTCTTTAAAAAAATTGCAAGTGAGTTTTTGGGGCCTCAGCCAGCCAAAAATCGTCCTTGCAGAGGGCGACATTTCTAAAAATCGCACTCTGTAAGGGCGCAAAGGGGTCGCCCGTAATTTGCCTTGGCCACTCTTTTGTAGGCGGCCCCCTATTTGAATAGTCAAAAATCGTTCTTGCCGAGAGCGGCAAGGGACTTTCGCAAAAACACCGGCACATGGCGGGACGACGACCAACGTCCGTCGCCACGTCAATAAATTTTAAAAACTTCTTTTCGAGGGTAATTTTAAAAATAACATCTTCCCGGGGGCGGCGGGCAACTATATTTGCAAAATTTTCAAACGAAAAATTAGACTTTAAAATCTTTTAATAAAAATTAAAAATTCTAAAAATTCGCCAGACGAATGGCCGTCTACGGAACGGTCGGATCTTCTCTGTGCCGTCCGATCTGTCGCCAGGCTCACTCATCGGACGGCCGAGATCCCTCGCGCGCAACCCTAGGCGAGATCGCGAGGCGCCTCCGCCTCCGTAAAGTAAGGTGACGTCGAATCCCTCGACTGTTTTTGCTGCCGTTGCTAACTTCCCACTAGGGTTCGTCTTGCTCTCGCCTCTCCCTCGACTGCTCGCCTCACCTCCGCCACCGTAAGATCTCCCCGATTCGCTGCAACCAGTGTGCTTGAGCCATTGTTGTGATGTGTTGATTTCGCGGATTTTTTTTAAAAAAATTTTTTGGGGGGATTTCCTCATGCTGTGCAGATCTGAGATCGAAGTCGGTGGAGCTAGGCGGCGGCCTGTCGAGATGGCGCTCGTAAGTGCTTCCTGATCTATCCTCTTTAGCTCTTGTGATTTTATAAATTTAGTGGAGAAGCTTGGCATGATGCGGTGGCGGTAGGTTTTTCGCTTTCAAATTGTAGCATCTGTGGATCGCTGTATGAGTCTTCTGTAAGCATATCGTTTTTTTTTCTGCACGATCAGGGTTGGTTTGATACTCGCATTGCTACCCGGCGTTTAGGAAGGGTTTTGGTAGGTGTTACGGGTTCTGTTTAGATCGGTGACAATGTTCGGTCTACGTCTAGCATCTCTTATTTTTCTTAATGCTGTCTTGCAAGGTCGTTGATATGCGGGTTTCGGGCGTTCTTTACTTTGTTACTTTCTGGTTCAAATGCTGGTGGATCAAGTGAATTAAATAATTTGTAGTAGTAAGGAAGCAAGGCCTTCGAAATTTTTCTAGGTTATATTTCTGATTATTTGATCCCAAGTGTTAAACATTGTTGCCAAAGTTTTCCAATCGTTTGCCTTTCTTATATAATTTTGACAATGTAAGACCGAATTCAATGCATGTAAATGAATATGCCTGAGCTCATGTCGGTTTGTTAACATTATACACATTATCCATTAGAGATTTGCACAGGGCTGCTTTCCTAGAACGCTTACAGCTTCCTGTTTGATGCAAATGGGATCATTTAGAGTTTTGGAACTGAAGGCTTATTTGCTTTCTGAATAGCTGATGAGCATGTAGACATGTCTCATGCAGACCTTATGCAGCTCAGCACTTCTGCACATAATTATATAATCTGGATGTATTGACCATCGCTCTGCAGAACATTGAATGGTTACAGTCACTATGTCATATTTGCTGCTTGATCTATGAATTTGTTCCGGTGTTAATATACTTTTTGTTTATCATGTTTGTGTCTCCATCCTTATGGACATGGTAGCCAAACTGTCTTTGTAGTGTTTTCATGCCGTTCACTTCCCTAAGACCCTAACATCTTTCATGCTCAACTTTGTAATTTGCATTGGTGTAGGTATTGCATACTTTCGATGGCAACAAGAATGCATTCAAGGCACTCATTGCTGCCGAGTACTCTGGTGTGAAGGTTGAGTTGGCGAAGAACTTTCAGATGGGTGTCTCCAACAAGACTCCTGAGTATCTCAAGATGAATCCTATCGGGAAGGTTTGAGCAAAACCATCTCTGAATTTTGGTGCATTTGCACAGAATCTGATTTGGACACATTTTCTTTCAGGTTCCTGTTCTAGAGACTCCTGATGGTCCTGTTTTTGAAAGCAATGCGATTGCACGATATGGTAAGTGATACATAGCAAGGAATTTGTGTTCTTTTAATTTTTTGTCCGTCTATTGTTTGATTTAGTTCTAAGTCCCTCTCATTTTCCTGAAGTCACTCGCTCGAAGGCTGACAACCCACTCTATGGATCTTCACTGATTGAATATGTGAGTGATCTTTCATAGGCTTTTAAGACCATTCTTGATTATTTTACCAGCTCCTAGAATTGTGTGTTTCTTCCAGGCCCACATTGAGCAGTGGATTGACTTTTCGGCCACAGAGGTTGATGCTAATATTGGAAAATGGCTCTACCCACGGCTAGGATATGCTCCCTATGTGGCTGCGGTAAGTATGGCCAAGTGGGTGTCGTAGTGTTTTCCTTGTCAGCAATTTGTTGTCTAATCTTGTTTCTGCCCAACAGAGTGAGGAACCAGCTATAGCTGCTTTGAAGAGATCATTGGGTGCCCTCAACACACACCTCACATCAAACACATACCTTGTTGGCCATTCGGTGACTCTTGCTGATATTGTGATGACATGCAACCTCTTCATGGGCTTTGCTTGGATCATGACCAAGAATTTTACTTCTGAGTTCCCTCATGTTGAGAGGTACTTCTGGACCATGGTTAACCAGCCAAACTTTAAGAAAGTCATGGGTGATGTGAAGCAGGCAGAGTCTGTCCCACAAGTTCAAAAGAAGGCTGCGCCACCAAAGGAGCAGAAGCCAAAGGAAGCCAGGAAAGAGGCCCCAAAAGAGGCTCCAAAGCCTAAGGCAGTTGAGAAACCAGAGGAGGAAGAGGACGCACCAAAGCCAAAGCCAAAGAACCCTCTTGATTTGCTTCCTCCAAGCAAGATGATCCTTGATGAGTGGAAGAGGTTATACTCAAACACAAAAACAAACTTCCGTGAGGTTGCTATCAAGGGTATGTTTCTTTTTGGAATCTAGTCATTAAAAAACTTCCACATAGACAAGTTTATTGCATTGCTCTATTACAAAGGATATGAATACAAATTGGCATACCCATTAGAAATTGATTGTGTAGCATCATAAATAGCAAGCATGCATGTGCCTTTTTCTGTAGCTGTTATATGTTGTTAGTTGACCTGTCACCTGTCAACTAGCTTATCAGGATCAGCTGAAGGCCTGAAGTTGTTGCTTTGATTGCAACTTTAGCAGTCATCACATCCTGCCATCCAACAAGTCACCAGTGGCCAGTCAAGAGCATCTTTTATCCTTTCTTTTACCTAATATTTTCAATCCTAAGATTGAAACCATTAAATCGATAAAATAGAAAAGTAATAGAAGAAATATTTGGATGGACTATAAATAAAAGATGCCTTGTTTCCAGAACTTCAAAGAATGACACTATTAACCATGCTGTTTTTTGTCAGTTGTATCTCAAACATTCTAGTTTAGAGAAAAATAACATCTTAGCTAGAGAACCATAGCATGCAAAATTTGTTAGCCTCTTGTTGGATGGATAAAATTAACATCTTAGCTAGAGAAGATGCTCTTTATAGCCATGGGCAGCTTTGATCGATGGCTGTATGTGATGACTGCTAAAGTTGCAGTCAAAACAACTACTTCAGCTGATCCTGGTATATCAACTAGTTGTATCTCTTGATTACCATTTTTCGTCATTTTCACCAACTTCTGTTCGGTATGAAGTGCCTGTGAATAAGTCCGTCTTCTAACATATTGCAGGTTTCTGGGATATGTATGACCCTGAAGGTTACTCCCTGTGGTTCTGCGACTACAAATACAATGATGAGAACACTGTGTCCTTTGTGACCATGAACAAGGTTGGTGGGTTCCTGCAGCGAATGGACCTGTGCCGCAAATATGCTTTCGGGAAGATGCTTGTGATTGGCTCTGAGCCGCCATTCAAGGTGAAGGGTCTTTGGCTCTTCCGTGGCCCTGAGATCCCCAAGTTCGTCATGGATGAAGTCTACGACATGGAGCTCTATGAGTGGACCAAGGTTGACATCTCAGATGAGGCCCAGAAGGAGCGCGTCAGCGCCATGATTGAGGATCTTGAGCCATTTGAGGGCGAGGCGTTGCTGGATGCGAAATGCTTCAAGTGAGCCGTCTTCGGAGCAAGAATACCGTGGGAAAATGAGCTTCTGGAAAAAAAAAATACTATTTAGTCTATTGAGTGTGCTGGTCGTTTCTTTGTGTGCTGTTTTTATGAATTTTGGCCCTTGTACTAGTTCTGATTTGTTAAGACACACTATCCATCGAATCATCATCAGAAACAGAATCTGCTGGTGCTCGTACGCTAAACATGTCAATTCTGATGAATTTTTGGAAAGAGGAAAATGGTATCATGCAGTTTAGTCACTCATCTTACAAAATAAAAATATTTAACTGAATCATTCATTTTGTTTTAATGAATCATTCATTTTGTTTTGGTGATGCAAATCTTATTAAATATATGTTATATAAATTGTTTGTTTTTAAATTAAAAGCCATAATGACGTATCCTAATGTATTTTTTTAACCATGTGGATAGAGCAATTTACAGATAATCATGTTTTTTATCTATAATTATAATAGAGCATCTAGAATCTAAAAATTGTATGACGTAGCCTAATGCATTTTTTTAGCCATTCAGTCTCATAATAAATACAGTTGTGTAGTTTAAACTCATAATAAATGCAGTCATGTAATTCAAATTTGAACTACACACAGCTGCACTTATTATGAGACGAAAAAATAAGTTAACGCTTATATTTTATGTACATGCTATTATTATTTTCAATCAACAATATACTTGACAATCAAAGATTAAACTATCAGTATTTATAGTTCATGTGCAATCATGTTTGCAAAAGCAATCAGAATAGCATCTTTAAAATTAACATTCCTAAAAAATAAATAAAATGAGTGACTTGTTTGAACATATTACAAAATAAATGACTAAATTGTACCTACTACTACCAGTGTATTTTACTTTTTTGAAAATGTACAACCTAAATAGGTGCAAGTGAAGTTCATGTTTGTTGGGGTTTTTTTTCTCTTTTAGCGTTGTGCGCAAAGACGAAGTCCTTGCCTAGTCAATGTCAGCTTGCCTAGCTAGGGTTTGTGTGTTCATGTCTTGCTTTAAAAGTGTCGTACAGATATACGCACTGAAACATCACGTGTACATAATGATGGGCACCAGAACTTGCATCTTCACCACCATACCAACAATATCTCCACTAATAACCATACAATATGATAAGAAAGAAATGGATTTTATCTTCAAGAAAGGATCAAAAGTAATAATAAGATATTCAGATGCATATTCATGGCGATGCAGAGTAAAACTCTGTATAAATGATATACAAGATTGCATCTGGTTAAATACCGGGCCGCAACTTTTTGCAGACGCCACAAAACTTTTGATTTCGTTTTTCCTTTTCCACTTTTTTTTAACCTGACCTTTTCTCCTTTTTTCAATTATGAAGCAAGAAAATAAGAAGAACGAAAACCAAGATCCTATCTTTGTGGTTAGATTCTGATTCTCAGAATCACCGTTCCAAATTCCAGAACTGAACAAATTATTTACGATGGCACAGAACACTTCGTGTTGCACCACATTCTTTCACTTGGACTAACACACTATGCTTTCTCCAGCAGCGCCTTTGCACGGCTTCAGAGAGAGTTTTGTCACATTCTTTTTTCACAAAAGGATGCTTAGAACCTTCGTCCATGCACATCCATCCTGCATGCAGAGATTCGGAATACATCTCCACAAAGCTTCAACATGAAAAACTTGGCCTCTGTAGTAGTAGAGTTTACATACTTGTCTTTTTTTGTTTGACCTGAGATATATTTTTTTTCTCAGGAAGGGATGTCAGCAGTTTTCTGGAACAACTAACCGCTGTAATTGCTTCAGCGGTGACAACAGCTGGGAGAACGACGGTCGTTTGCTTGGATCGCTGCACGAAAGAACATTGGGGGTCATTATCAGTGGAGCAAGTGGCAGGTAACTAGGTAAGAGAGAATGAGAAGAGTAGAGCATGTTGTCCGGGCTGGTTTTTGTTGTCTTACTTTTCCCAGCATGAAGATATTATGGTAGCCACCAGTGGGTCAATTTCTTTGGGAATTTCTAGTCGCCTGTTCTGGAACCCAACTGCTCCTACAACTTGCATTGGATTCAGTCCACTCCATGGTACACGCATTGTTGCTAGTTCCCATAGGATTACTCCAAAACTGTAGATGTCACACCTGATGCCAGCATTCAATTTTAATCAGCAGGAGAACATGACAGGAAGTAATGGAAAGGCCAACATGTCGTGAGAAAACTAAGCAACTCACTTCTCATTAGATGGCTCATTACGTAGAACCTCTGGTGCCATCCACTCCGGCTGTAGACCAACATAAAATACGGTCATACCCACCAAATGAACAAAAATAAGAAGGGAAGGGGAAAAATGCCCCTTGTGGAACATAGTAGCCCATAGAATAGACATAGAAGAACCAGCGTCCAAGTAGTTTCTTCTCCATTGGACCAAACCAGTAATTTAAGAAACATAATGCATCCTCTAAAAGACAAAGAGGGCACTGTAGCAAGCATGGTGTGTTTTCAATATCACCTTTAACATTTTCCAATTGGTGTAGAATAAGAGGATACTACTGTCAACAGTGGTAATAGTGGTAATAACTAATAACTATGAACAACTAGTCGACTATGTTTCTCTCTCATAGTGAGTTGGAAATTGTGACTCTGGCTGCAGTCCTACAGTATAGTTCTAGGTATGTAGCGTCCCAGATCTCCCCATAGTAAACAGATAGTATATTTTAGAAAACCTATTGATGTCCATCAACAGACATCCTTCACTGCTTTTCAAATGTTATGTTATTAATATAGTACAATTTATGCCACTACATGATCTTGGATTAACAATGAGTTCTCTAAAAAAGGTGAGGCTCTACTTCCAGAAAAAAATTGACCCTGTGAAAGTAACTAGGGTAAAAAGAGCATGGCTTGAACTGATCTATACAAAATTAGCTGTGCAGAGCAAACTACATTGCACAATGTTTTGCATAAACCATTCTGGACACTGGCACTATCCAATGCCTCAAATATCGTATCTAAACACCAAGCAGAGCAATCAATGTGTTATTTTGAAGTCTTAAAGTTCAAATGATTTGCATATCCTAGCCATGTAAAGTGCAATAGGTGCAATATTCCAGTGTTTCTGGAGAACAAAGGTGACAAAAAAACACCTTATCATACAACCAAAACAAAGTGAAACATGAAAAAGAAAGTCACCAGAGCATCAAGGATATTACCGTTCCAGCTGTTGATTTAGAGGACAGGAAAGTGTGGTGTTTCAACCTTGACATGCCAAAATCTGACACCTGCATGAAAAACATGCATGTATTTATTATATTATTAGTCTATACGACATGAAGCTTTTTGTGATGCAATTGCTAATCAAAGAGAGCATGGATTCCTCCATTTCAGTGGGTATTACTGAATTCTGATAAACAATTTGTTAAGTATTCTACACAAGTTTAGCTAGATCTACTTTACCTGCATGTATAGTAGAACCGGAAACTTGTTACCAGTACATCCCTCGCTCTAAGCTAACAAACCCTTGATATTTAATTACTGCTCCATAAATTTCCCCCAAGCACTCAAACAGCAGCTAATGCCTAGTCAGTCTCCACTAGTATACCTTTTCATGGGCTGTTTGATTTGATGAATGAGATGGTGAATGGACCATCCAATCCAAAATCTAAACATACTTGTGTTGTTCGAGGAAAGAAATGGTTTGGTCCATGTGACCATGTCCATAACCGTCTCATCCATCAAAAGAACATGTGTAGTGAAATATGAGAAACAGGGTTATTCCCAAAATCATGGGATGACTCCATAATTTCATATGCAGCAGGTTAAACCAAACAGACCATAAATTCATTTGGTACAATATCCCATTTTGATATCTCCCAGTCTTGCCTAAGAATAACCCAGAAGTATAGGATTATTTAAATAGTTGCTCAACAACTGGGTATCAGACAAGCTGATCAGTGGCAGACTGGCAATCACCACAAGGTCTGTTTATCATACAGTATTATAATCGAGAGCATGTAGTCCAGTGCATCCAAATGTTCTTTTCCATGTAAAAACTACATTGGAAAAATAAGAGCATGAACATATTTTTGTTACCAAACAAATACCATATTGACTTCAGCCAATCTTAGATTTTTGGTATGAGAAAACAAACAAGGTTTATCCAAGATGAAAACAGAATAACAAGACTAGAAAGCGCTTTTTTTGTATTGAATGAGAGCACGATTGTGATTTCTGAGAAAGTCACCTTAACAACCCAATTTTTATCCACTAAAAGATTTGGGGATTTCAAGTCACGATGCACAATAGTAGGATGGCTAGCATGCAAGTAGTTCATCCCTTTTGCCTGTAAAACAATAATAAACCGTCAACACTGTATAAAAATAAGCATCAACAACAAAAACAAACAAAACAGCTTCCTGAAGCTTACCACATCCAATGCCATTTTTAGCCTTCGTGTTTCATCAATTTGACTGTTTGGCCTATGCAATAGGCGGTAAAGGCTCCCTCTGAAAAAGGGAAGTATGTTATCTTTGTAGTAATATCTCTTTTCGCTCATATGACATATCCACAAAAGCAGAAAGAGCCAATGGTTGTTTTGACTGAATAAACTAAAAACAGAGTTGGAGGAACCTTGGAAGGTATTCAGTTAATATAGAAAGATTTGGTGGTTGTGTCACATATCCCAAGAACAGAACTACATTCGGATGCCTCAGCCTTGACATGATCCCAACCTTGAAGACAAGGAATGCACACTCAGTTGAGGAAAAGAAGTCGATAATATTTATACACAAACTCCAAAAGAGGTGCAATGCATTAAATCTTAAAAGTGGACTCACTTCACATTTGAATTGATCTAGTGCAACACCCGATAAATCCTGGTCAAGAAATTTCTTCACCGCAACTTCCTGCAATAGATGAGAATAATAAATTAGCAGAGCAAGAAACTCATAAAACAATGGCAATTTAAGTGAAAATGAATCATATATGTATGTTTCTTCCTGCTTGGTAAATTTGTTACAGTGGGCCTGATATTTCCCAATTTTGTTTTCATAGCCTTCCTAGGCAACCTTGATATCCAATAGTTACCTGTTAAAAGCCACTGCTTTGCAATGCAATGGACCAGTGGTGGCTCTATTTAAATAAACTTTTACAGCTGCAGTAACTATATGAGCTAGTTCGTACAGACACAGTTGTTATCCAGTCCTGTACTGTCTTACTATAGGAACTATATGGCACAGGTATTGCCTTACTACTTAAGCTATAGACCTTACGACCACTTCGTACTACTAGCAAAATATAATATAAGAATTGCTCTTCAATTATGTGACTTACAGTGCCATTCCAATCTGCATGATATACTTCCCCATATGAACCTGCAAAAAATAAATTTAAGTTTAGAGCACAGAGAGTAACAGTACAAAAGAGAAGTATCCAATACATTAGAGAGTAATGATATAAAAAACTAACACAAAATTTAGCTTAGTTCAGTACGTCAAAAAAAGCTTAAAAGGAAATAATGATGGGGATCACATTGCAAAATCCAGCTAAAATTTATTCCATCCTCTAGCCTGAATAAGTGCAGTTTTATTTTTATTTTTCAGTGTCTCCATAATACAACTTTGGCCAATAACACAGAAAACACAATTGGTTGTCAGCGAATTTTTAATGCGATGAAAGTGGTGTTGATTTAATTGTATAAGTTCATAATTTTAAGCACCTACATTCTAAAACTGAACCATTAGCAAGTTCCTGAATCAAAAAAAAAAAAGAATCCATGACACACACAGCAGATAACATATATTTGGGAAATTAGAGGCATTCAGACAAGCACCAATCATTAAAATAGAACAATGTCTGCGAAACAAGATCGATTTCACAATACAAAGCTTCAAGAAAAGAAGTGGATGACAAGGAAGAACCATAAAAAAGTCCGAATTTTCAATCAAATAAATGAATGTATTTATTATTAAAGTATTTAGTGCCAGTAGAGAGCAAGAGACATTTACTCTTTCTGCATATATATTCATGTAACTTGGTGTTCATTGTAAACTTGAAATGTAGTAGGTTGTCCCCTTAGAGAAGCTACCTCTTAATTAACTACTTACTGCTATACTAGTAAATGGTAATATAATATCTTAAAATTAATGCAGATACCTAGACCAATGCGCTCTCCAATATGAAGATCTTCCCATGGTATTTCATAGTCAGCAACATCATCTATAACAGAGCTGATTGTTTTCGTGCTAGAACAGCTCGACTTGTCCAAATTTCCATTGCTACTACCTGGCATCTTCACCAAAGAGTCCTCAGAAAACCTTTGGTCCTCGTTGGCAATGGCATGAGCTGTATGATAGTGCAAATCCAAACTTCTGTCAGTTGCTTCTGTATTCCCCACAGCATGCTGTGCATCTTCACGGGAACAACTCACCACTGCTAGTGCTTTGGTATTGCCATGTTGCAATGGAGAATATTCCTCCACATGACCATTTGGCAAATTTTGACCTGTTTTAGCAATTACCAACCATCTTGCAGTTTTGTCATCTTCGGAAGCAGTATTTTTGCATATTTCAGGTTTCTCATAGGTGGGTAGCAATGCAGTGCCCTCCAGGAGCAAGTCTTGCAAATTTTGTGCAAACTGTGGGTCCACTTCTGTGGGAACTAAATACATGGGAGCATCGTTGACTTTCATCAGACGTGGAATATCCCCTTCAGAGTTTAAAACATTGAATTGGCCTTCATCAGATGTGGTACTTTGTTTAAGCGAGTTCTCTGTGTGGAAGATGTCTTCCAGCTGTGAACTTGCAAGTGCTAAAGCAGATTTTTGTTCAGATGAACTTCCTCCAATGTCACTTGTATTCTCACATCCAGCACTAATCTGCTCAAGGGCTATGCATAGTTCTGCAACACTCTCCTCGATGGCATCATTGCTCAGTTGACTATTGTTGGAGTCCTGAAACTGACTGCCAGAAATATCTGAAGGGATTAATGTGCCTGGAGCTCCCATCAGATCAACTATATATTCGACACTGCAATAGGATTGATTGTTATATATCAATACAGAAGATATCCTAATATTAAATACTGAAAGATAGTAAAGGTACAATGTAGATACCTATCAAAATCAATTTTAACCAAGTTAATAGCCCCTTCATCTGTTCCCGTATAATATATTCCTTTGACAAGCTTGCATGGTAGATTAACTCGATCAGCTAGTACCTGAAACCAATTTGATCGGTAATTCTCTTTGTCCGACAGAAACCTACTTACGTACAAAGCTGTCACCAAGATATGTAGTCAATGAAACAAGGTTCAAAGGTGTTTTTTTTTCATCAACCATTTCAATTATCCATCCCATACAGCAAATTCAAGATTTACTGATGCCCATAAATGAACTAGACTGGCTTCCATAGTTGGACTACCACAGCTCATAATAGACAATCTAAATGGATGAAGGCGAGTACTAAACCTCTAAACATTTTTCAATATTAATATATCATAACCAGAATTTCGATGATGTAAATTGTGCAATGAGATGGAAATTATTACCATGCGCTGTTCTCCCATTTTCTTACACGAAATATTCTAATGCCCTATGTGAATGACTGGATTGAAGTAGAATACAGTACTTCTGCAGAGATACTAACCTTAAATAGCAAAGATCTGTGGCGCGACAACCCAATGCAAAGCAAACCAAGAGGGAGAACAATACTATTGCGCTGAAGGCATAGCGCGTGGCTCTTCACTCCCCATTCCCTGTTCATTTCATCAGCATCGTCCACTGGGCCGCCCATAGCATCGACCACAAGGTTTGCGATCTTCTGCACAAGCTCCGGCGACGTGACTCCACCATGCTCCGCCCTATCCTGTGTGGCAATCGCCAGAGCCCTCCCCTCGAGCCGCTTCAGCGCCGGATCGCGCTCCCGATTGACCAAAACGGCCACGTACGTGGCGTCTCCCCCGACGGGAACCGCCCTGAGGGTGGTCAGGGAGGGGAATTTGGCCTGGAAGGGCGGATGCATCGGCGCGCCGCACACGTCGTAGAACCCGTCGGAGAGCTTCTCGTCGTAGTTGACGACGCTGTGGTTCCAGTAGCGCGCGGAGAGGGCCTCCATGGGGCCCCGGTCCCCGGCGGCCCCGCCGAGGCTGATGCGCTCGGCGGCCCGGATCTGAACCGAGTCCGCGTCCACGAGCCCCGCGTGATCCGACGCCGAGATGGCCAACGCGAGCCGCACCTGGTACTCCTCCTCCAGCCGCGTCATCGTCGCGTCCGCCCCCATTCCCCTCGGCTCCTCCGCCACCACCGCCACCGCCGGAGCCGCAACAGGCGCCTCGCCCGCCGCCGCCGCCGCGACGACCGGAGGCGGCGGCAGGGGCGGGGGGTGCGCCGACGACCGCCGTTGCTGCCGCGGGCGGTGGTGGTCGCCCGACGGGGCCCCCGCCGCCGCTCCTCCCCCGCTCCCGCCCCCGCCGGCGCCACCCGACAGGTGGAGCTTCCGCAGCAGGTGCTTCATGCGGGACATGGACTACCACCACCAACACCACCACGGAAGCATACGACTCCTCCTCCTCCTCCACCACCACCACCTCCTCCTCCCTGATCCGATCCGCCTACCCAACCCAACCAATCAGCTCACCTCCCTTCTCCACCGATCTACCAATCCATTCCCGCGCTGCTCGATCGCGTGGCGGCCACTATATATTCGTTGCTTCGCGTCGGCTTCGCCTCGGCGCGGGGGTCGCGGCTGCCAGGGTGAAGCCTAGAGGAGGAGGAGGAGGAAGAAGAAGAAGGCATCGGCATCTTCCCCTTCTTCTCTCTCTCCACTTTTTTTTTCTTTTTTGCCCCTTTTTTTGTTTTTTTTTTTTTTTTGCTCGACGTGTAGTATAGTGGTAGACTGGTTTGGGTTGCTATTTGCTTGCGCGGTCTCTGGTTTAGGGATCGGATGATGAGGGGGAGCGTGGCTGACGTGGCAGGTTCGGATCGTGCGGCTGGGATTGACTGGGAAGCCCCGTGGTCCAGACTAGAGGCTTCCGAGTGATGATAACTCAGTTTTGGAGGGTTTGACACTAATCCCCACTTCTAGATTAACCTAGCTCTGTACAGACGTGTTCGGGTAAATGGGTTTAAAAAAAATAAAAGGTCATTTTAGTTTAGTGTCAATTTTTATCGTACCGACTAACCAACTATAATATAGTTTTGGATAATACTTAGGCAGTTATTTGGATTGGAACAAACTTTTATCAAATCTATAAAGTTGAGATACATCTACATCTGCCCAAATGAAATTTTGGGTACACTAAAACTTATTCCGTAGTCCTTCAAATCATTTGAAAATACTTCCTCTTCTCTTCTTTGTTTGTTCCTAATACTTCTTCTGTTTAAAAATATAAATGTTTTTTTTCAAAGCCAACATTTAAGATTTGATTAATAATTAAACTAAAAAATATGTGTATAGTATCATTAGTATTACTGGATAATATTTTTATATAATATTTTTTATTTGTTAAAAATATATTATAAAATAAATTAATGGTCAAAATATAATAATATAGACCATGTAGAAATCTTGATACACTTTATATTTTCAAATAAAGAGAGTAAGTTTTTAGGGCTTTCTCAATAAAACTTTATATCAATTTCATAATTTAGGGTGTCTCTTATTCCATAATATCGTCGAGTTAGGTTTGTTTGGAGTTTTATTTTTTTGTGTTTTGTTGTGACTTCATACACGAGTTAAGAAAGCTTATATGTTGAGTCATTGATAATTAAATTGGTGGAGGGTTTAGGTTGTCGACTTGTTTGGTGGCACTAGTTTATTATGACGCCAAATGTGGGTGATACTTGCTCATATATGTTTTTGCATGTGAAGGAATTGATCATTACTCGTTTGCTTGCATCTCTACTATTTGATATATGGTGACACATATATTAATATTTAATATAACATCTGTTTCTTAAAAAAAACACGATACGATAGAGCTTAGAACCAAAATGACTAAATACCTCACCCTATAAAAGAAGTTTCAACTTTAATTAGGCATCCGTACATCAAACACCTTTTATTCTAACACTTCACTCATTTGTGTTTCCTAATCCTAACTTTCGTAGCCCCAAATGCCCCAATTTGATAAAAATAAATATCATCGCTCTACCAGCAAATGTTTCTTTTAGTCACTTAGCATACATTCATAATATTTCAAAGTTGAAAGCGACAAGTTAAAAATGAGCTATGTATCATTAACCTGATTATCTTTGTTTTCTCTCTCACAGCTTAGGTTTTTTTCTTGGCAATATATCCTTACATTCTTCCCCTGTATTAAGAAAAATAGTAACGAAAAATAGGATCCTCGCCACGCCGCCAGTAGAGAAAAATGTGTGATTCTCCCTGACCTTCTACTACGTTCTTCTGCACCATGACAAAGTGATCATTACATGGGAAGCTTAATGTCACTTTACATTTCGAGACAAGACAAGGTAATCACAGGGTAACATAAATTCGGTTGTTCTTTTATCATATGTGTTCAACAAATGAACAACCTTTCCACCCTTTAAAAAAGAAATACCTTAATTATCTAATACTTACATGCATTTCTCTCTCAGCTCCCGATATTTTAGATATTTTATTTGTTACTTAATTCTATAAAGTCGTAGTAGTTTTACCAAAATTTTTGCGTTGTTTTTACGCAGATCAAATCTTCAGATACTACCATTTGGAATTTCTAGGTTTGACCAAGACAGCTATATCTACTAACATTGATCTTTCTCTCCTACTACTCAAAATTTCGTTCTTATTTATCAAAGGAAAAAACCTATAGTTTTTTTCTCCTCTAAGTTTGAGTACTTGTAAAAAAACGATTGCCTCTTGGCGACGATGAGTTGTATTAGCCGGCAAGTACAGTCAGGAAGATTTTGTTTGACTTTCATGCAGACATCCACATTCATTGCCCGAGAAGTCGCATTGGCTTAAGATGCATTCGTAAATCATTCACTTCGTTAGCATATTTTTAAATTGCTAAATAATATGTTTTGTGTAAAAATTTTGTATATAAAAGTTGCTTGAAAATCTAATAAATTATTTATAAACTTTTATATATTAATACTCTAATTAATTATATGTTAATTTTACGTGTGGTTAATTAATTTGTTTGTCATCTGTGTGAGTGTGATATATAGTTTTAAACAAAATTATTTCGTGTATAAAAATGACTGGCTAGCACATATAAAAGCATGGTTAAATTAGTTAAGAGTAAGGAATTTAAAACATCATATGCTGGTACAAATGAAAGAAAGCACATAGCTTGACAAACGAGTATCCTTTGATCGATGCATGAAGGCCTAGCTCTTTACTTTTAAGAAAGACTACTTGATATATAGCAGCCTTCTCCATTTTGACCTCACTCTTTCGATGTGCTAATTTCAATTCCTCAGCTAGAAACATATTCTACCATGCTAGGGAGGGCTTGCTTCCATTTGGATTTCATAGTCATAGAATGCCTTTATCTTGATCCATGTCTGGATCATTAAGATGAAAGTAAGGACTTCCTTTTTTTTAAAGAATTGGTGAGTGAAAACGAGGTGAGGAGCTAGTGACATGCTGGCTAATGCATGGCTGTCTAGTACCATCTCCTAGCTACTAGTTAATTGAGTATTAGTATATAATAATTATTGATTGGTTCAAACGTGTGCTTGTGTGCGTGCACATGCTGATCGGTGCAAGTTGACTTGTGCACACGGGTTCATGTACGTATACATGTATGTGTATCCATAGCCGACCTGTTTTGTCTTGAAGCAAAGAATACACAAAGTGGCTCGACCTATTGACTTATAGTATTAAAAGAAGTACTTTTACTTTGCAAAAAAAGAACACTTTAATTATTTATCGAACAAAGAGAAAATAAGATACACGATGGAGGTCAATGATTGCGTGCATCTAAAGGAGAGACCGCAGGGCAAAATATCTAGGGAAAGGGAAGGAAGTTCATGCTGTACAAGTATTTTCGTTTATTAGACGTATACGTACCCATCGTTATAAACGAAACCATGTTAGATGTGTTTTTATCTACATATTTTCAACTAGTTTCGTATTTTTTTACGCACGTTTTTTAAAATGTTAAACAGTATATTTTCAAAAAAATCTATAAAAAATTGCTTTTAAAAATCACATCAATTATTTTTTAATTATTTTTTGCTAATAATTAATTAGTTATATATTAATGAATCGTATTGGAGAAGTGTACACCTTCGAACACAGCCTAACACGTCCGGGAAGAGCAAATCTTTCACACCTTACTAAATTTCTATTTATAATAGAGCCATGTGTACATAATTAATGGGCAAACATGAATTGAACTCTGGTGACCGATGTTACGCACGCATAACTGCACCATTGAACTTTGCTGATATTCTGGTTAAGAACGTTAAAAACTTTCCATGGTTACGTTAGAATGATTTGTTTTCGTTGAACCTTCATTCTGTGTGTGTTTAAGATGACACGTCCTTGTGTTTTAAAATAAAACTAAAATTTTATTATATATGACATATCTTAATTTAGAGCTAGACAGACTCTTTGTAGTATATTTGTAGTTAAAAATATCTCATCTAACAAAAATCTTACTTTTTAAAGGGAGTAGTATGCAAGATGTGATGTGCACGATCAATGTAAGCAGAGAAAATGTTATTTTAGAATTTGTACAAATTATCTAGGCTAAAAAACTTCAGACAGTTTTTATTCTCTAAAAATTTTAAACTTTTGATGTTTTGATTATTAGATATGTTTTAAGATTTGTTCTTGTGGGTAGAAGATTAAGAAGACGTATTAGGTGAGAATCGAACCAACAACCATCTAAGACAAATTATGTTTTTAATAAATAAGATCAAATTAAATATAAGTTATATTTCAGTCATATACTTACATGAAATTACATCTTAATTATGCTATAGTTATATTTAATTTGTTTTAAAATAACATTGAGTGTTGTATAGCTACTTTTTTTTTTAACTCTTTGGGTGTTACCGTCGAATTAATGGCTCGAGACAAGAAGACAAAATGGGCCTCCGATGTAGGCCCATCATTTCATCATGGGCTTCTTCCTGCCAGAGCGAGCGCCCGAGCCGTCGAGCGGCGGAGCGCTTCCGCCGCGAAGCGGCATCTCCTCCCCCGCCGCCTCGCCGTCGGCGACAACGTCCCCAACGCCAAGGTCAGGCACCGGCACCGCCGCCCAGATTCCTCTCCCTTCTCTCATCTCTCCCCTATGCCCTCGACCGCGGCTGCTCCGCCGCTCGCGGCGGTTACGCGTCCGTCCCCGCATCATGCTCCGGTGGCCGGTCCTCTATTTCGCCGGCGCACGGCCGTCGCGCACAACCGCATCGAGAAGCGGTGAGCTACCTTGCCGCATTGCAATGTCGTGACAAGCGAGCAAATCATGGCCGCCGCCGCCGCCGCCTTGTCGTGCCACTGCCATCGCAACGCGCCGCCGCGCATCATAGCAGGCACGCCCGTTTGATTCCTCCCAAATGTGTGTGTGTGTGGGGGTGCGCGGTGACGCACCTGCGTGCGGTTCATCTCGAGCGATCGGATGAATCGGAATCGTCCAGGCGCTGGTTCGGTGGATGATGATCGATCTCCCTGTGGTGCGTACGATTCAGGAACCCGATGCCTGTCTCTTTTTTTTTCTCGCAAAATTCCGTTTCATCTTCCGCTGCTTAATTCTGCTTGTGATGCATACGAATCAGGAGTCCACAGTTTCTCTTTAATCTCAACCAGTATAGTTGGTCCCAATCTTCCAGAATCACCATTTCTGCTTGGATGTTTCTCAGCATGCTGTTATTAGGGAGGTGATTCTGTGACGGCTCAATCAAACTCTATTGTGCACCTGTTCTTCTATATCGACGAATCACCAATGACTATTTTGAAATCAATCAGGTGTCCTCCTGCTATGAAGATTCCGGTGCCGTAGGAAATAGAGGAGATCATTGTAACCGAAGGAGCCCCTGGATGTTGGATTTAGTGTCTCATTACTTTTTTCTTTGAGAAAGAAAGAATCTATCTTCACTGATGATGATGTCAAGAATGCTAGTACATTGCTTGACTCACTGTTTCTGTAGTAATTAATTTCAGTAGTACTTTCTGGACCGGTGAGTCCTTGTCCTTTCTATTTTTTCTGAACTTTCAGACACCAGTATGGCAGTATGCCCTGCGTATGATCCAGATTGGTTCTGAAATACATGACACTTGGTAATACAGGAGTTCTTATTCACATTCTGGACAGTTAATCCTTGATCCAACATCTCTCTAAACCATGTAACTCTTGGTAACTGGCTGGGTAGGACAAACACACAAAACAATAAGTAAATCTTTTCAGGATGATTAGCCTGACTTTTATGATGTGCATGAGAAGATATACGGACAGTGGCCAGCCATTTCACAGTTAATGAAAAATGACTAGTTTGGTAGGATATAGGTATGACTTTATGTATGCCAGCACATGAATGGCATTGATTTCTTCTTTCTTTATTGTTTTATGTTGATGAAGAGTCAAGGTACAAAAGTAAGAAAATGTGAAAAGAGACATTCAAAGAAATCACATTACCCGTGTGTATCCTATAGTATCCTCATTTACCTACACTATACTCATTTTCCTCCTGCTTACATCAGGTGGAAAGTTTTTCTTTTCGTTTTTTACATTCATCAACCTTGGGCTGCATTCACTTGCAGTTATTGATGATGCATTTTTCCTCTCGATCTCTATCCCCTTAGGAGGTTACATGAAGTCAACTGCCTGGGCTATAGCAGACTCAATTATAAAAAGAAAAACTTGATTAGGTATCTAGTAATAGAAATTGAGTAATTGCGATAGATATATGTGCCTGAAATGCATGCCTGACGGATAAATTTGGGTTGTATATGAAGTAGTGTGTCGTCTACATGCACTGATGCAGATATTTCAGCATGGGATCTTGCCAACAAGATTGTTGAACAGAAAATTCTTTGCATTTGAAAGATTTCACTACATGACATCTTTTTAGTGTGAACCCTTTTAATTGGCTCCATGTTCATAACTCTCTTTTGTTTCAGCAATCCTGTTAATATTCAAGGTCAAAACAAGAATGATTCTACCTTAACATGCAAAAGCTCGTGCTACTTGACAATGTCATAATGAATTGCAGTCAATCTCTGATGTTTGTATCTGAAGTCTCCTGCTTGTTTCCATTTACGGTGAAACCATCCTGGATGAAACCCAATGAATTGTGGCTGAGAACGGTTGCCTGATTCCATTCATTTTCATGTGCCCTCACTTCACTGGCACTTGGGAAGAAAGGTACGCATTTGTTCCTATTGTGTTGCTGTTGACTTGTCACTATACACTTAGTTCTGCAGTTCCTTTATTGTGTGATATCCTGGCATTATTTGTGATGTATGACACTGCAATGTTTGGTAGGTCACCTGTTTGAGAGGAACTGCCCATCTTGAGGTAAACCCTCCAGGCCTTGTCATCAATGGATTTGAGTCAGCAGTGCTATATATATCCAGGTAATTTGTTAAGAAAACTCATGTCAATCTATATGTTACTTTCATCTGTAGACTACATAAACATAGAATTGTCTATGCAGAAGTTTCTTATGACATTCCATACTTCCTAGTTCCTATTCCAACTTCAGTGTGGATTGCCAAATGCCAATTGCCCAATTAGTGTATGGAAATATTTTCATGCTCTTTTTATTTGGATGTCAAGAGCTCAAGGCTGATTGATGAGTCTAACCAAATACTAGAATACTGTTCTTTATTCCATCAGCTCACACGATGGTTATTTATCTCTGAATTTTCCAGCTTTCAAGTTTCAAACATGGTCAGTAGTCCAACATAGTGGCATACATTTTTTTTCTTCTTCCACGAACTAGCAGACATGCTGCTCAGCAGGGAGCAGATCTGGTGCAGTTGTGCGTAGTACTTAACGTCAAATCTTTTTCACTTCCATTCAACGGAAGTGCCTGTCACAAGTCCTTAGACAATTCTTTGCTCCTTTAGTACCTTTCCAACCAGATTGATCCTCAAAGGTGCATGACTTCCAAGTACTTTCAAAGTACACTACGGAATCGCTGGATGCTTCAGTGGTTCTTAGCCCCTCATTCTGTTCTTTGACTGGAATATTATATATGCATCCATGGTCCATATGGATCTACACCTGGTCCCTCCTCTAGATTCTTCCTGGGTAGTTTTCCAACAAAATTCAATGATCATAACATCAATGAAAATCCAGAGAAACTCATCAGGCATGTCGGGTTTGACAGCAATGCGAAAAGAACCTGTCTATGACTGGTGTCTGGTGATCATCAGCAGTGCCTGGTCCGGGAAAACGGATGCCACAGAAGGATATAGCGGCTCAAATTACCACCCGCCCACCCCACCAGCACAAAGGTATATTTGGTTTGTGACCTAGGTTCGCTACGCACAATCTTAGCCAAGCCATGCCATGCCACAATTTATCAAGCAAGCGTTTGGTTAATTTGGTTAATTTCTGCGTCTATAGCAAGCCACCCTTTGTTAGTGGTTTGGCCCACTTGTTATTCTAACCAGACTGTCACCAACAAAATGTCATGGTGTGTATGCCGCGGCACACCTTAACTAATTTTGTTGTAGTAAATTTATTTATCAAATAAATCCTTAACCTATATAACTTTTTAAAGATGCGGCGTGCCACAGTTTTTATGGCTAACAAATTATTTTCATGAGGAAATTGGGTTTACAATAAGTGGGATAGTAAATATAAGGTTTTCTGGTGTGTGAAATTTTAGCAGTAAACTAAATGCTTTCCTAGGTTAGTTTTGCCAAAGATGTAGCGAAGTGTGGCCACCAATCGAAAACCCCTAGTAGCCACAAGCCGGCAATCCTGAACTTCTTCCACTGTTGGAGGACTTCCAATTAGATGGTATGTACTATTGAAACAAGCTTATTCACCATCCATGTCAAATTATTCAGAATTAGTATCTTAATGGGCAAAGTGATCTAGAATTAGGGCTCCTCCCAAATAGAAATCATGAAACAGTGAAAGGGTCATGTATAATGCAGTAGTTCCCCTTTAATTTTAGAGTTTTAGAGCTGCTTTTGTTTTTTCATCGTAGTCTATTTTTTAGCTTTGACTTTTAAACCATGTAATAATTAATACGGATATACAAGTTGTACCTACAAATTATTTTTAGTTGCTTCTTTCAATTTTTCTACGGCTTAGCAACCGTAGCTCAACCGATTACAGCCTGAACGAGTATGACCTGTGAAGCAAGGAAAAACATTATGGAAAAACATTATGGAAAAACATTATGCACGGGATGTTTGTTTAATGGCTAACTTTAATTTGTCAAACACATCCTAAGAAAATTGAGTCTTTGATTGGATTATGTAATTGAAAAGTGTGGCTAGCCACGATTGTGGCCATCAACTTAACGACTTCTTAAGAAACTGTGACATGTTTAGCCTACGTGGCAAGTTGAGGCACTCAAATCAAAACTACATGCTTTTGCTTCCTGAACTTCTTTTTCCACATATATGGTTTTGAAGAGGATAACACATACATAAGCAAACAATTCTGTATATGTTTAGAAGGGAAAGAAGATGAAATATGTTGCTAGGATCTGGAGGACACCATCGATGTTCGAGTTCCATAGGATTTCCACCCATTAGAGTTTGACAAGTTTCCCGAAATTCTTATTCAAGCAAACGTATAGCAAATCTTTGGACAAAAATTGCCAGTTTAATATCTATGCATCTGCAATGCCGTTTACACACAAAGTTCCATTCTCTCCTCCCCTCCCTACACCGCAGTTCAACCATGTTGTAACACCGGGCTAGCCTGTCACAACCCAGTTGAACTACATCAAAAATTCAAAATGAATGCAAAATTGCAGCAATATCTGCTCCCATACCATCCCCAATTATACCCTAATTTAAATGGTTATAATTCCTCCATTTTACCTCAGAAGCTAAAAAAAAAGAGATAAAAACTTAGGGCGTGTTTGGATCTGAATCTCAGAAATTTCCCAAAGACGAAAACCCCTCATCCTCCAAGGACACACCCCCTTCAAAATTCCCCCAAAAAAAAAAGAAAAGAAAAGGATAGAAAATTGACTTGAAACTGATCTTGAGCCTGTGTCCATCGATCGTCAGCCTGGTTCTATTCCAAGTTGCAAATGCATACGTGTGCATGCGTCACCTACTCCCTCTTCTTGAAGAAGGAAGCGCCGCGTCGTGAGGGTCAAAGCCGGCGGGCGGCGTCGTCGTCGTCGTCTCGACGGCCTTCGCCACAGCTTCCTTGAGCAATGCCTCGTCGAACTCGACCGCCTACAAAGGTTGTCACAAGAATATAATTAAGATCAATATAATCATGCATGGCTTTGGTAATTAAATTCTTCAGCAATATAATATAATATATCCACGTGCTTGTAATCTGCGTATAGGCAAATGTTTATACCGTAGAAAAGCATATGTGTGTGTATTGCATTTCTTTATTATTGATGCGGTGTGAGGAACCTGGAGGCTTGGACCACTACATTCTGCTGAAATATAGTGCTAAGTTCCAATATAGTTTTATAATGGTATATGACATCATATTTGATTTTCTTTTTGTCTGTGTGAAAGCTAGATATATCTCGAGATGTATTCATACTCGAAATTTCAAAAATTTTAAGGCACATATGTGCGATATTAGTAGATAACAAAAAGCATAAAGCTCATGGCTTAGCTTGGATCGGTTCATTGCAAGCTTCGGTTCATTGCAAGCTTGGACCGGATCGATAGGAACTTATAGTCATAATGAGTTGAATCAAACTGGTTTTTAGCTCTCTATGCTTGAGGCATCTAACGAGCTCCTCGTATAACTTGTTAGCATACAGGGTCACCGTATATTTTTATACTTAATTTGTGCTTCTTAATTAGTAATTAATCCTCTAAACTACTTTCAATCTAATTGTAATTATTAGTAATTAATCCTCTAATTTGTACTTACTAGTTATACTAGTTAGTTAGTGTTTATTATTTTAAATATATATTGACAAATTGATAAATGTTGAAATTGTAGAGGTGATGTAAGGCTAATCTCAATAAAGATTTTATAGAGTTTTATGAGCATTAAATATGCTGACATGACTCAGTATTAATGAATAGAGAGGTGATAAAAGTTTTATGAAGATAGAGATAATACTTTTTCTAAAATATGTGGTGAAAACTGGATATAAAAACTCCCATTAAGACTACCGTAAATGAGCCATAACGAACCATGCCCCAACTAGCTGAGCGACCCTATATTTCATAACGGTCCGTAATTAAGTAGTGGTAAATAGTTCTAGCCTAATTGTCCAAGGTTGCAGCTTTATCATTTGCTTGTTAGCTTATCAGCTACCATCAAAATTTTAGTTATGAAACTTAATTTTGGAGTTAATTTGAGGTTTTTTACCATAGCTTATCTAATATAAATATAAACGTATTATTTATAAATTAATTTCGATTGTTTAGTTCATTTTTTACGGTTTATCGACATAGAGCAAATGCTAAGGCCAAAACATCAGGGTTATTTTCATGGATCCATCGAGAGGTGCAACTACTGGCCTGGTCAAGTCAAGGCGATTTGATTGAAACGGCTGGCAAATTTTATCTCATTCCTCTTCAGATTAGGTGCAGTTGCCAGATGAACCTCTTCGTAACTGCTTGGTGTTTGGTGAAATGAACATGACAAGATTGGGATTTGGATGGAAATGAAACTGGGACAGCGATGAGTTTGGACTTGTATAGGAAAAAAATATATGATGAAAATCACGTCTATAATAAAAAATTATCATTGGATCAAATAATAGACGAATGATTTGTTCGTGTCATCACGAGTAAAAGTTTTACTTGTAGATTGATGACATAAAAAAATTTAAACGTTTATTTTTTATTCAACTATAATTTATAATTTTTTATTACATATGTATTTTACACTACGTATAATATTTTCTCGACTTGTATGCTGTCCGTGACGTCCTCCCACACAATAACAGGGACAGGCGATCAAGTTTTCCAGTTGAGTTTTCTCCCGTGGACCCCACCCCGTCGCTGTAGGGTAAAGCAATGAGGAGTCTGATCCGGTTGACGTTGACCTATGTTTGAACACCTAAATTTCTCTTCGTCACCCAGTTCTAAAACAAAAAGGTTTCTCTTCGTCGCTCACCAAAATGGAGCAGCTCAAGGTAGCAGACCACATAGCGGTGGTAAAAATCTTTTATCATAATATTATTATCATTATAACCACCTACCCATTATTATCATTATAACCATTGACCGGGTTCTTTTTTCTATGGCTCTATAATGGTTTAGATTTTTTTAAGAAAAAGTTATTATAAACATATTTGTGATCATTGATTGTGACTAGTAGGAGTAGTAGGTTAGATAATAACCACAAACGTTTGGAACGGAGGAATCTAAAAATTAATATTGCACAAGACAATACAATTTATATGTGTTTATATGAAATTAATCTTACGTTTCAAATAAAATGTATATAAATATTACTATCTACTTCCTCCATTCGTTTTTCTTCATTTGTTTTATATTATAAGTACTTTTTTCTAATTAAAAAAAATTAGGTTTGATCAAATTTATAAAAAAATAGCAACATCTACACCACCAAATTAGTTTTGTTAAATTTATTTATATTAAAAATGTTACTATATCTTTTTATATTTTTTTATAAATTTGATCAAATTGAAAAAAAATCAAACGACTTATAATATAAAACGGAGAAACGGAGAAAGTAGTATTAAGCCCGTATTTATGAATGACATATATAAAAAACATATAAAAACGTACGAAATTACATATATTTTGAGGGTAAGCACAATCGTACCGTTGCTCGGAGTGTTAGGCTGGCCTGAGCAACGCCGTTGCCGCCGCCGCTCGGCTGCCTCGCGTCGACGGCCACTACCGTAAAGCCGCCCATATCCTTGAGCAGCGCGAGCACCCGGAGCACAAGCTCCGACACGTCGGCGCCGCCCTCGGGCGCCCGCACCGCCACCCTCACGGTCACCTCCGGCGATATCGATGTGCCATCACCACCGCCGCCGATCACATGGACCTGCACTCTCTCCGGCGAGCCGCCGCCGTGGCCTTGCCATTGGTAATGATGGTGATGAACTTCGTTGACTGTTCGGATCATTGAGCTTGATGATCCATTGGCACGTTGGTGGATTTGGGTTTGGAGGGCTCGGTTCTTGGCTTCGAGCTCCGAGATTTGAGCTATCAGCAAGTTCATGTACTCCAGTGTCTTGGCAAGAACTGTCGCTTTGTCTTTCTGCAATGCCAATGGTTTGGTTAATTAGAAGCTAAATTAACTAGTAGAACGGATTATTAGTAGGGTTAATGTGCAATGTGATACTAAAATTGTAACGACTAAAACAAGATAAATTAACAATGTGTAGTATTTCATTTGTTAGATGATGAAAAAAATAATAATTTCAGCAAAAACTCTATTAGTTTCATTGTAACATGAAAATATATTGCTAGAATGGTAACAATTAAGATTAGGAAAACAATGTGTAGTATTTCATGTCGAATTAATGATGTGATCAGAATTTTCTCCAAGACAAAATGGATTTAATTTGCATTGCAACAAGGTAATTAACTCATGTTAAGTATATATGTTATTACCTTTGATCCGGGAGGAAGCAAACCCCTCAATTGCTCGAAGCTCTCGTTGAGCCGTTCCCGCCGCCGCCGTTCCGATATCATATGGTGGAGCTGGCTGCTCGTCGGCGCCGGCGGCGCGGCTGTGGCGTCCTCCTCGTCGTCGCCGGACCGCTGCGCGGCGGCGGCGGCGCGCTCCTGGCTGCACCTGACCATGTGCATCCTTCTCAGGATGGAGAAGCCCATCTTGATCATCCGCTGCCCCGGCGCGCCCGGCGTCCGCCACAAAGCCGCCGCTCGCGTCGCCAGCGCGGCGTTGTACGCTCGGAACGCCGTCGTCGTCCCCCGCCGCGGTGACCGTATATGTGTGCGATGTTTGACGGACGACCACGGTGCGTGCAGCGCCGCCGCCGAGGACGACGTCGAGGGGGAGGAGATGACGTCGAGCATCGCCTGCGCCATGGCGGCGTCGTCGGCCTCGGCGCTCGGGAAGTGGAGGACGGCGCCGCCGCCGTGGCGGGCGAACGGCGACACGTGGTGCGGTGGCGGGCGAGGATGGAGCCGGGACGACGACGACGACGACGGAGTCGTCGTCGCAACCTGCGCCGCCAGCTCTCGAGGCGACGGCGTGGCGGACGACGAGGCCATCACGGGCGTCATCACGCGGAGCAGCGACGTGGATGTGCCGTCGGCCGGGCTGCCGACGAGCGAGGACGACGAGGACGACGGCCGCGTCGGCGGCAGCTGGAGGAGCTCCTCGAGCAGCGACTGCTGGAAGAAGTCCTCGGAGAAGACCTGCTCCACGCTCGCCTGCAAGCTGCTGGTGCCGCCGTAGTTCTCTGCCGGCGCCGTCGTGAAGCCGACCTCGATCTCGCCGCTCTCGCATCCCATGAACGCCGCCATCTGCGCCACCCATCAACAATGGCCATGTCAGCTTCATCCATCACGAACACGATCATCGTATGAAATAGTTATGAAATTAATTACGAACCTTAATGCCAGCTTCCTGGAACATTAGCACAAAGATCATACGAAATGGTTAGTAAAGCCAGAATTTTTGAGGTGTTTGATCAACTAATGGAAGCCAAATTGATCAAGTAGATCGAGCAAGTGCGTGCACCGGTGAGCTCTGACCTGGTAGAAGCGCTGCTGCACCGGCAGGGAGGCGGAGGCGGCGAGCTCGAGCTCCGACAGCTCCATGTACGCGCCGCCGCCGTCGACGTGCGCCCACCCGGGCACGCACCCGGTCACGGCGGCGCAGACGGATCCCCGGTACGCGTCGAACAGCACGCGCACGCCGCCGCCGCCGCCGTCGTCACCACCGGAGAGCCATCCGTCGAGGCAGTAGAGCAGACGCGCAGCGGCGGCGCCGGAAGGAGGAGGAGGAGGAGGCTGGTGCAGGCCGGCGGCGACGGCGGGGAGGAAAGGCGCCCAGGCGCAGAGGTAGGCGCAGCCGGGGAGGTGCGCTGCCGCGCGGTGGAGGATGCGCTGCCGGGACTCTTGGCCGACCACGAAGATGTTGTCCATGCAACAAGCGATCACCTATACTCGATTCTCGAGGCGGGTGTCCATGACTACCTAACTAGCTCGCTACGTCTTGACCGGTCGGCGATGGCGCGGTTGCCGTAGACGATGAACGGGTGGTGTGGGGTATATATACGCGCAGGGGAGGGGAGGAGGTGAGCAGGACGAGGACGACGGCGGCGGCGGAGATGTGGATGCATGGGCATGCATGTATGTGTGGATGGGAAAAGTAGTAGCTAGCAAGGTGATGCATGGTGCGGTGGATTGGTGAACGGGGGGAATGGTTTGGTTTGGGGAGAATGGATGGAGACATATTCAGGGATGAGAGGGAGAGGGTTGAAAAGTACTAGTACTAGACACTAGTAGTGTTTTATCTATGCAAGTCGTTCAAAGGTCTTCACTGTGTGGTGGTGATATGATGGTGGCCTTGATAGCTTAGATGAGCTTGAAAAAGGGTCAAACAAGGTGGCACAAGCTAGCGACCATGGGGAGGCTGGCTGTTAGAGGAGCCACCAGCCATTTTTTAGTTAATTACTACATCTTTCACAAAATATAAACTTTTAACTTTTATGATTGGACATGAGTATTAAAATATTATGAAATTTAATGAAAAAAGATTATGATTGTTTGAGAAAAAAGATAGCCAAAGACTTTAAAAGAAAGTAAAAAACAATCGAGTCCCTATTTTGTTTCTTCTTTCTATCTAAGGACGAAGACGATAAAGCCGCGGTGGCAATGGTGAGAAGAAAGACCGAGCCTACAAACCCAAGAGGAACCTCCCACAAGTGGACTTGTGAGGTTGAAGTAGACTCGATAAACTGGAAAAAAATCACTCTAACCTTGAAGATGCACCAACATGGACAAAGAAGGGCACCAAATCGATGACAACAAACTCGCTAGAGTAGTTCTGAAGGGCCAGTGCCACCCGTTGTTATTGAGGGAGAATGTCTCCCACTGTAGATCAGACCAGTTGCACATATCGACCCAAACACCGGTGAATACATCTAAACTTGAGGTGGAGCAGGCTCTGGACAATTCAAAGCTCAATCCAACCATGTAAGGTAGCAAACAGGACAAAGGACACGGATGTTGACATCTCCCTTAAGCTCCCCCTTCCTTCACCCTCTCCACTAAGGATGGAGGGAAAGGACGGAGGCTACTTTTTTTTGCCGCTCACAGCTCACCAATAGAGAGAGAAGGGGACCATATATACTCGCATTTCACATCTTCTTAATTTCTTAAGGATAGTAAAATCATTTTTGATTGTACTATCTTGATATGCTATAGGTCTATTTTGGAACACAATGATTTTTCATAGATTTTATAAAAATAATTAAACATATTAATGTGGTATAAATGTAAGTATTCCGATGGCTTTTATACATGCACCTTGATAACCTTAAGGCAGTCCCAATGAAAGAAACCACAATAATTTCTATAGTATAGTATACCGTACCAAAAAACTATCTTTTTCATTGCATAATTTTGTACTAGAGTCCAGATAAAAATTAGGCCAATCAATTGATGAGTTCCAATCGGCCGTCTTCAGATCCTCTCTGCATTTTTCTTCTCCTCCTCCCAACCAGTGCCGCAGCCACCGTTGCCGCCGCCGCACCACCACCTCCGTTCTTACCGTCGCCTCTGCCTCCAGCGCCACGACCACCGTCCCCGCTGCTGCACGCGCACGTGCACGCCTCGAAGGCGACAAGCACGCGGAGCGCGGCGAGCTTGGAGACCGACAAGGCGACGACGTTGCCGTGGAGGAGGCTAGAGACGTACTCCAGTGTCGGCTCGGTGACCTTGGGAGGGGGGACCGGGTCGAGTGCGCGGATTGCCGCGTCGGAGGCGGACGCAGACGAGGACGAGAGGTGGCCGGCCGCACGTGGGACCAGGCGAGGGCGGGAGGCAGCTGGCCGCGTGTGGGACGCAAGTGGAGGCCGACGGCGAGGAGCGCGTCTAGGTGGGGCGCGGTCGCCGGCGTCGTGGACGGGTGGTGCGCCGTGGCGCGCGTCACGGCTTGGTGCGCATCCGTGGAGGAGGAGCAAATCAGATCAAAACCACCAATTTCTCCACAAATGCATGGTGACCAGTTTCTCGGTGCCTCGAATCAATCAAAGATGCGGTTCTCTCACAGAGAAATCGTTTCTTCTTTTTTTTCTCCTCTCTCTTCATTTACTGAGATGGCACATCAGCAAATAGGTGACGTGGCAAGCTAGTTAATAGGGATAGAAACCGCTATAAATGTTCCATTGAAAATGCCCTTATGCACTTGTCTTAGTATTAGTATGATGATTATATTGTTATCATGCAATTTGTTTTATGCTTGAGTTGGACAAATGTAACTAGACACTATATATAATAGTAAATGCATGCAACAAGGCATAATGAAGAGTTTTCAAAGTGCATAAAAAACGAAACGAGAAAAATTTAAACACAGTTGACGAGAATCGGAAAGTAAACACCCAATGGCATTCCACCTTATTAGAAGTTTTTTTAAGGTCATTTCTTCATATCCAATGAATCCGATTTTATTATACTACATCCGATAGTATATGCAGAAAATTTTTTGTAGAACTAAAACAAAAATAAAAATATATAACACTATAATAAATTCATATGTAATATAGCACGTTAAAATAGATAAATTTATAAAGATATGTCTTAACGAAGTGCTGAATAAAATATTTTTATACTCATGAAAATCGATAGTTACTACTATCCTACTACCGCTAGTTGTAGAATGTACCATAACAATGCCTTAAAAATAAATTTGTGAGTTTAGATACGTGTTTTTGATGATTTAAAAGTCAATGTAAAAAATAAATTAAAATGAAAAAAACCATAAGATCAATTTTAAAATTAAGTTTTATATTTATAGAAACGGCACCTGTAAGCTATAGGTAAAATATGGAAGCATAAATGATATTGGATATATATCATTCCACCCCTTATATGTACAACACATTAAATTAGGGAAATACGGCGTAAATGTTGTAACACTTTGACGAGTTTCCTCGTTTCCCCAACGGTTGAACTTAATTATACCGCGAAAACTCAGCATCCCATGGCATTGGACTTATTTTGCATAACTGATCAGGGACTACATATAAAGTATATATCCTATATGGTCAAGCTGGTAGAGTTTGATCTCCTTTTTTATGAAAAACATGATAGTGCCGTTTACCAAACGCCTCCTTAATTGGATCTCAAAGACTCAAAAACCACAAAAAGTATAACATATATGCAGTCAAAATCATTGATAGACACAACAAGAGACCAAAGGATGGTTATCCTTAAATCATATTTCATCAGGTAAAAACCTGAGATTCAGATTCGCTCTTTTCTCCTCCTTTTCGTCAGTTGATTTGGCAACAAGCAGTTTGACATTTTTTAATATAACCAAGATGCACATTTATATATAAATACATGGGGTCCATGCATGGGATAACACCGTGCACTTGGTCCACTGCTTTTGGGCTTTTTCGCTGCTAAAATGGGATTTGGTCTACTCCCGTGCACCATTAATTCTTCAGTAATCTGGCCAGGTCAAGGATGCAACTCCTAGTGCACAGCACAGGTGTGTATATGTGCAATGGACCATGGCATCTTTCGTACTCTCTTCTCAATAAAACAATCTCAATTAATTAGTTTCTTAATTTGTTACATTGCACAATGCTACATTGTAGTAGTACTACTCGTAGTAAAAAGAAATGCAGTGGCTAATGTGTGCTTGTTTTGTTTAATTAATCAGGTGATCATATGAACACAGCACGTGACAGTGGGTCCCAAGTTTTATTGGTTGATTGAGATTTCATTATTAGTTAAGTTGCTGCTGGAATATTGTATTAATCATTTGGGTGCATACCAACCTCGATCACAATCTGGTTGCAATTGACTATTAGATGCATTTTGCTGTCAATTTGTGCAAGTTCTAGTGATGGACTAGTGATGATCTCATAACATTTTGATATTTAGAGCACTACATAGTGTGAACTTACTCTAGATTGCTATTTACAGCAATACATACATAGTGTGAATTGGGTGCATTCAGAAGAGCTTTCCGGAACAACTACCTCATCGTTGTTCATGCTTTTAACACGTTTCGCAAAAAAAAAAATAGATGTTTTTTAAAAAATTTAAATAAATTTATTTTTAAGCATGTATTAATTAACATTTGAATTAGTCATGTGTTAATGGTTTGTTTCGTTTCACATTCCCGTCGAAAATCTCAAATAAACACCGAAATGAACGAACGTGCGTTTTAGATTGCTGGAGAAGATGGTGCATGCGGTAACCTATCAAAGGCAATATACCATGATCTGGCTAGAACATAGTAAACAATTCAATTCCTACGTGAAGGCTTCTTAATTGGGAATATATGGATTTTACAGGATTTTCAGAGGAATAATTAGTTGAATTCCTGTAAAATTCCCCCAAAAAAATCCTCCATTTCAAGAGGGTAGTTCATCCTACCTGGGAAGTAAAGGAACTACCTCTCAAACTACCATCCCTCAATCCCTACTGTCCTAATTCTGCTTTAGGCCTTTCATTCACAGGTGTTCACCACCTATGGGACATTTTAAATCAAACCTTAGTTAACATGGGTGCTACTTTGAGAGGCAAGTCAAATTTCAGTCTTCTTTCTCACACTTTTCCCATAAAATTTAACTGTTCTTTAGATAGTACTCTGAAGTTGATCGATTAATTTCTTGTCTCTGAAGAAGACCACAAAAGTACAAGTATTCTCCAATCTTTAGATCCTGCCAAACTGCAGAGATGCGCTCCAAGTCCAACCGGACCAAATCTAAACTACATGCATGCTCAACCGAATCTTTATGCTATTGACAGTATCTGATTTGATGCAGAAAAGTAGTCATTTACTTGACGAAATGTCTTGTACAATTCTTCCCTTTAATTAATGCAGATAAAATGTTTTGATTAGATCATTTGATTAGTTGACTGGGATCCACATCCACTCGATCTAGTACCTCACAAGTTGAGTTTACCACTTTTAATTGATTCCAAATCTAAACCTATTTGTTTATCGATTAATTACTTAGTGCCTCATGTCTGCACTTTTAGAGGTTTGAATTACCCATGCTTGTACCTGTAAAGTTGTAAACCTCCCTTTTTGACAAGTTCGGTGAGATTCTTGTATTTAAAAGCTCCAAAAGGTTAGTATTACCAGCGAATAATTGATTGGACACCTGGCAAGACTATATATAAATATTTTTTATATAATGTGTTCATGTCTTATGAGGGCATTCACAATGTTGTGGAAGTAACCTTAAGCAATAAATACTGCTACAGTTATTATCTTTATACATTGTGGACAAGCACCATAGCACAACAATAACAAAAGTTGACATCAACCATATGGTGTGGCAACAAGGAATAGAATACAAATATTTTACTGTTTCAACCAATATAATATATATAGTGTAACTGCTAGCCGTTGATGCACTAGTTGTTCTGCCATGCTTGTATCTCGCTCGTTCTTGCACTAGCTGCTGCCATGCTTGTATCTGCCTCGTTGCTGCACTAGCCGTTGCGCCATGCTTGAATCTGCCTCATCACCATGCTCTCTACAAAAGGAAGCCCAAGTGAGAAATCTGAAAGCACAACACAAGTAAGTCATCCATTTTAGAACACACCAAATGGAGCCTTTCAACAAAAATTTCTCAAACCTCCTCAATCCAGTTCCTCAAGTCAAGCATCGATGGTGATGGCCAAAACTCCCGCAACCCAATTTCCCACAAGTTTTCCCCAAAACCTCGGACCTAGATTTATCCCTAATTTATATCCTTTTAGTCCTCCAAGCAACTACGACCATATGGCCACCCTCCAATCTTTCAAGGTGCTCACCAACAAGATTACTATGCGCAAACTACCTGGATGCTTTGAAGGTTTTCAACATCAAGAAAATATGGTGCGTTCATCTAACCAAGTATATGGGTTTGTAACCAATAGATCACGTTAGGGATGCGGTATAGTACTTCAACTGGGCTATAGCCAACACTTCTTCCCATGGATCAGCTTCTCCATGCCGTGCAAAAATATGGAGAAACAAGTAGTTGATGTTGAAGAGGGAAGTGATAGCATGAAGAAGGAAGAAGAGGGATACGCATCAATTGGACTGAAGATGACAATATACGACTAATGAGTTCTTGGTTGAACAACTCAGTTGATCCCATCAAAGGCAATGACAAAAAGTTAGAGCAGTATTGGAGGGCTGTGGCTGCAGAATTCAACAGCAATATGCCTGACAATGGAAACAAAAGAACCCCCAAGCAATGCAGGACACATTGGGATTATATCAAAAAAGATGTTACAAAGTTCTGTGGATTTTATTCTAAAGCTAGAAGTACATTCACTAGTGGTTACTCTGATGAGATGATACTGGAGAAGGCCCGCGAGTGGTACAAAAAGAAAAACAATCAGAAAGCTTTCAATTTGGAGTATCTTTGGAAAGACCTCAAAGATCAACCTAAATGGCGCAGTTTAGTTGAAGATCGTAGCAAGAATAAGAGGAACAAGATTTCAGAATCAGGAGCATATACTTCATCATCCAACCAAGACACAGAGGAGGAAATAGAACACAAAGAGCGGCGCCCTGAGGGGCAAAAGGCAGCAAAACTGAGGCAGAAAGGAAAAGTTGCACCATCACCTTTGGGGGGCGACAAACCAAGTCAGAATATGGTTCTATTTCATGAAGCTATTACAACTAAAGCAGCAGCAATCCTAAAATCAGCGGAAGCAACATTGGCATCAGCAGAAGCAAAAAAAGAGAAGGCAAGAGCAAAACAAGAAAAGGCAAGGACAGAAAAGTACTATATGTATTGCAAATTGATGGAAAAGGATACATCAACCTACAATGAAGCACAACTCAAGAGACATGAAGATGTATTGAATAAATTAGCTAGAGAACTTGCTGACGAATAAATGAGCAGCAAGTAATGTTAGGAAGTATGCTTATTTGACAATGCCAATATTCTTATCATGTAAAATTATGTACTATGTTGATGCTTCTACTGAACCTCTTTGTATTGTGCTCTATTGTGGTAATTAGTATAAGTATGGTGCATTACTATGAGAACTTGATAAATCACCTTTTTCACATGGTTGTTCTTCTTGTAAATGTTTTTGCCTCCATCCATGACCAATCTGCTTGTTTCCTTCACATAAGCACATATGAACAATAATAAATACGAAAGCAAAAGCAAAAAGAGTTGCTTTGAAGAAGTACATGGATATTGTAAACCTGACAAAAAGCAATAGCTAACTGTGGGATATTGATAAAAGCTAGCAATATAGCTGTTGTAAAAGCAAGAGCTAGCTATTGTATGGGTTTTGATGAAAGCAAGTGCAGTATAACTGTTGTAAACCTGACAAAAGAAAGAGCTAGTTGTTGTATGGGTTTTGATGAAAGCAAGTGCAGTATAACTGTTGTAAACTTGACAAAAGCAAGAGCTAGCCGTTGCAAACCGTTGAAAAGAAAGAGTTATCCGTTGGAATGTATCATCTATAAATATGTACAAGTAGGTGATGTTCAGCACAAGACCACTCATTCCTATTTTCTTTCACTTCATCCAAACATCCTTCGTACTAAAACAAATGTCTAGTGAGTCTCCAAATCAATCTAGCCAGTCAGATGATTCTAGCTCTACTGACAACCTTGAAGAGTTGTTGTTGGAAGAAATCAATGATCCTATGGAGGCCGAGATTGAAGATCAGATTGAAGCTCAACTTCAAGCTCAGCTACAAGCTCAACTAGCTGGTACCTCTAATCAGCGTGGGGGCTACACAAGGAGGTATATAAATAGAGATCATGAAGATGATCACAACAGATTGTTTGCTAAATATTTTTCAGACAATGCATTATATACCCATACTCAGTTCCGTAGGAGATTTCGCATGAGAAAGCATCTATTTTTGCACATTGTTGAAGCTCTTGGCATTTGGTCTCCTTATTTTCGTTTACGACGGGATGCATTTGGCAAGGTTGGTCTATCGCCATTGCAGAAATGCACGGCTGCCATACGCATGTTAGCATATGGTACACCAGCTGACCTTATGGATGAGACTTTTGGGGTAGCTGAAAGCACGGCAATGGAGTGCATGATAAATTTTGTTCAAGGCGTTAGACATCTATTTGGTCAGAAATATCTACGTAGGCCTACTGAACAAGATATCCAACGATTACTTCACCAAGGAGAAACACATGGATTTCCTGGCATGTTGGGTAGTCTTGACTGCATGCATTGGGAGTGGCAAAATTGCCCGGTTGCATGGAAGGGGCAATTCACACGTGGTGATTATGGTGTACCCACTATTATGCTTGAAGCAGTTGCATCAGCTGACTTATGGATTTGGCATGCCTTTTTTGGTGCTGCTGGTTCAAATAATGACATCAATGTGTTGGATCAGTCACCATTGTTCACTCAAGTTCTACAGGGAAGAGCTCCTAGTGTTCAGTTCACTATCAATGGGACAGAATATAACATGGGGTACTATCCGATGGCATTTATCCAGAGTGGGCTGCATTTGCAAAATCAATCACCAGACCTCAAAGCGACAAAGCTAAATTGTATGCACAACGTCAAGAGTCAGCAAGGAAAGATGTGGAACGAACATTTGGGGTTTTGCAAAAACGTTGGGCCATTATTTGTCATCCAGCACGACTATGGGAAAGGGAAGAACTAGCTGATATTATGTATGCATGTGTGATTTTGCACAACATGATAGTTGAAGATGAGAGAGATTCCTATGAGATACCCAATGACAACACATATGAACAATCGCAAGCTTCTGTCCAAATGGCAGGACTTGACAATGGCCCAGTCCACGGATTTACTGAAGTCCTAGAGAAAGACAACAATATTCGTGATCAAACAGCTCATCGACGTCTCAAGGCAGATTTGATTGAGCATATATGGCAAAGATATGGTGGCCAACAACACCAAAACTAGCTCATTATCTATTAAGAAACTTGTATTTTTCTTTTCTTCCGATCAAACGGTTTACTTGTATTTGTAGCTGAGACTTATTAATTTTCCATGGGCTAAAAATTGTGTGCAAGAGTTAGCTTTCTTATTAAGATTTTCTGTCACAAGGACAAGGCCTATCAGCAGCAACCTCCTGTAAATCACATGTATTTAACTACCGGGTAAAAAACTAAGTCAGTCTAAATATGCAGCAGTGGCACCGACAAGAAAGAGTATTTCTGCATTAGATATATATTCAAATGATTTTGCTGCCCTTAATTTAAAGACAGTGGGATTCATCAAAGACAAAGAATGAAAATAAAAGGTTTTGTAAGATGACTTATATTATAGAGAGAGTTCAGAAGAATGAAAATAAAAGCTGCATTGTTAATCGAGGGAGTTATAATATTGTGATAAAATTATGTTAAAAGCTGAAATTATATTTCTAGTTGTCCCTACTCCGAAAATTTACCTGCATTGCTAATATCCACTAAGGTCAGTTTTAGCCATAGATTCCAATCCGGGAACCCTGATATAAGATCAAGCATTCACATCAGTATCCATGAAACCACTCATGTGATTTTAGCTCTTGTCAAAATATGCAGTGAAATCACATACCACACAAACCACATGCAAGAGCAGATAAATCACCTCAGATCTGACGGAATATGCAGATCAGAAAATTAATTAATCACAGATCACAGGCAAGAGCAAATAACAACACCAAAAAAAGGGATTAGAAGGGATAAATCACCTCGGATCTGACGGAATCGACGACGTACTAGTACAGAACTGCAGATGTGGATGCTACGGCGGCGCAGCATCGGCACGACGAGCAATCCCGTGGGCTCTCAGCCAGGAGGCGGAAGAAATAATCTCTGGGAGCGGCCGCGAAGCCAACTAGCCGGAGGACGGACGATGGTCTGGAGCAGGCGCGACGCCGGCGCCACCGGAGGATTTGAGGATCAGTAAGGCAGTAGTAGGAATTGGGGATCGGAAGATTTGGGGATAGGCAGATGAATAGCGGACGGGGATATTTTCTCCCGCGAGTTTCTTTCACAAAGGCTGTGGAACGCTAATATTTTTTATTTTCATGTGGGACCCGTCGAGACCCACCTTATTGACCTGTTTGAGCCGTAACCATTGTGGGTATTGCAATAACTATGGCTACCTATTTCTGGGCCCACTTATAATATCAATTCAACAACATACATTGGCCATGCCCTGACGGTTATACTGAAATTTGATCATTTGTTTTACATAGGATAACGGTTTTTCTTTATATAATATCAAATTTGACATAAAAAATAAAAAATATACGGCAGTTTTATATTTTCAACACAATGTCCTTGAGACAATAAGCTGCACCCTGGACACGTCAAATAGAAAGACACAAAAGAAAACAATAAGTTGCAAAATAAATTAAAGGAACTTATAAAATTTTAATGGCTGACAAAATATTTGTCTTGGCAAATGGATACCATACGAAACGATGACATTCTTTGGAAAATTACGAAGTTCACAGAAAGAAAAAAAGAGAGACATCTTTGAATCGTTTTTCTCAATTCATGCCTTTGTTGGTGCTGTCTTTGGCTGGTAAGTTGGAACTTGGAATTAGCTATTAGCAGCAGCAACACTGCATTTTTTTAATTTTTTTGATGAAACCATTGCATGAGAGTCCCTGTACGTAGTTAATACTCCCTCCGTTTCAGTTTAATGATCACCTAATTTTTTTAGCTTTTTTAAAAATGATAATCATCTAACAAATTATCTCTTTGTTTATTTGTGAAAAAGTAATATGTATCATGGAATGCTTTGCATGTATGTAACCTTTTTAAATTTTTTTATTAAGTCAACCTATGCAACATTTAAAATATGAATTAATTTGTGTTGAACACGAAACAATAGAATTTGATCGATGAGGATTAATTTTAAAATAATAAATGTTTTGATGTTTTTGTTTTTGATGTTTTTTAACGGATGATCAAACTGAGATGGAGATGGAGAAAGGATATTAAAAGCAAAGAAAGTTTATGTACAAGACAGGGAAAAAATTACAAAAAGGTAACCGAAGCTTCTACGTGATTTCTCTAGCTTTGGGCTTTTCAAAAAATCCTTCAAAAGGCGTCTCCAAGTAGCTATCAAACCTACTTTAGCATCAAAGGTTACTCCGCTGATTACTCCATTCCACTGTTTTCAAATATACCAAGTAGCATATATAATCTTCTCAATAAAATTTAAGAAACTATAAAACTATTTAATTAACAGCGAATATTATATTAAAATAAAATTCTCGTCGAGATATTATCTTACCTGACATGCACGGATAACTTGATAGTTTTCAAGATTTTCTCGAAGAGAAAAAAACGCTTATTTGGATACGATGTGTATTTGTACTATATTTTTTAAAAAAGAAAATCAGAGAAACCTCCGTTTAATTTGTACTAATTTCTGAAAATTGAAGAAAAAAAGGAAATGTTTGTCCGTGATTGATGGTTTCGCATGCGGTCGTTGTCGACGGTCAAATCCGGTCAACGAAATCGCGGCAGGTCGTCCCTAATCGAGTCTGTAGCTAGTATAAGACTTGATCAATGATGAATTAGTAATTACTATTATATATCTGTCACGATTTTGGATGTGAATATGTGCCCATCCGGCCGTACAAATGTGATTAGTCAGTCTAGGTTTCGTAGTAACCCATGTTAACCCTGAGCTAAGCTAGGCGTGCGTTTATACGTGCAGACGACCTGTCTGTGTAGCTAGCTGCGTATCCTGTCGATTTATTTCAATATGGTCGCCACGTGGACTGGAGCAGGACAATGCCATTCATCTACCTATGACTTTTTCTTTGTATATTTCTTACGAGGCAGGACTCCTAAAGGTTTATTTGAATATACTCTCTCCAACAAAAAAACACATCTTTTAGCTATAAAATTAACATGATCTATATCTTTTTTTCAGAGAGGTATTCCTCAAGCCTCTCGTAAAACGACTAGAACGGATCTTGCCAAGACCCTTAAGGAAAAGGACTTCTTCTTTTAACCCTCTCTCGAAACGGTCCCCCAAAACCCCCCGGAGGCTCGGGCGCGTTCTCCGAGGGTAGAAGAACTCGTTAGTTGTAGTTGTTTCGAAGGGACAAGTCGCTCGACCGAAGGAAGCATTTTGGAAAAAAGACTCGATCTATACTCCGGGCAACGAAACAGAGGAAATGGAGTCCTCGTCCTAAGGAGGTAATAATTCTTTAATGAAGAATAAAAAAATATTAATGATTATATTTGATACTAGAAAATGTTATTCACCCAGATAGCATCATCTAGTATCAATGGATAACAAAGCTTATAGTCGAAGGAAAAAAGATGCATTTAGGATGATATATTATGTGGGAAAATTTTCTGTTGAGGACGACGTCCTAACACATTTCCTTTTATAAAATTGGTCATGGTAATTTTGGAAAATAAGCACAGGGTTCTACATCTTATTTTCTTATCCCTATACCTCAAAGTACTATTTTTTTCTATGTTATCCGAACGATAATTTTATAATTTTTTCTATTTTTCTTATTCTGTTTCTACGTTCCAAATTGACTCAAAAAGTTCATGTATCCACATTGGTACTAAACTCTTTAGTATCTTACATTTTCTTCTTTTGACAAAAAACTTTTATCTTCCGATATATTCTAAATCCTAGTGGAAATATATAAATACATGGGAAGAAAAATATTATAAATGTACGTGAGGTAAAATATTACAAGTCAAAATTTATCGTGGGACATTTTAGTCACACAACATTTGATGTAGGACATTGCAAAATCGTGTCACTATCACAAGACACTAGTATTGTTTCTATTTGCTGAAACACACTATATCCATTATTTTAATGCATCTAGCTTAAATAGAGACTTTCTTTCACAAATGATGCTTGTGCCCCTTGCCAAATCACAGAACCAGTTGGTTACCGATTTGACCCAAACCCTTCGACCCAACAACCCCAAAACCCTTGTGACCCCTCCCAAAATTGACGAGGACATCCTTCCAGCAATACAACTATGCCTACCTACTGACTAAAACTCACTAAAACTCAAGTTCGTGAACTTAATTATCAGGTAAAGTCATTCCTAACTATTCATACAAGTTTTTCTCCAAATTAGATATAATTGTTCTTAGAAATATGGGAGAGGAACCAGATTCACAAACAACACTAGCAATGCTACTTTGTGAATCACTCCAGAGGGCAATGGGGGCAAATAAGTAATTGTTGGAAAGATCTCATCGTTTACTTTCAGATATGTTTGGCCTCACCATCAAATTCGACCGAAGCTACTCAGAATGACAAAAACAATATTAGGATAGAAACTTGGCTTGGGCCATGTATTCAATAGAGCCCATTATGGGTCCACAAAGACTAGGGTTTGCTCCCACCTATAGATGGCCAGAAGGCTCGAAGCCCGATGGCTCGGCCCATAGCACGATGATTTGGCCCGACCCAGGCACGGCACGACACGGAGATTGTTGGGCCCATGACGGTCCGGCCCGATCATTGGGCCGTGCATGGGCCTTGACCTTGGCATGATGGGCTGGCTCGGCATGATACGAACTAACGGTCGACACGATGGGCCGGCCGGGCCGTCGGGCCAGCACGCTGGGTCGGCCCAGCGCGGCACGGCTTGTCGAGACCGCGAGCCTGCGAGGTTGCCATATATATATATATATACACACACACACACACACACACACACACACACATATATATATATATATATATATATATATATATATATATATATATATATAGAGATGGGCTCTGTGTGGCGCGCCGCACGACCCCATTCCATGTGGCGTGGCCGAATCTCTAATTTGAAAACTCAAATTGAAAATCCCGCACACGGGATGGGGCTGTGCGGCGCGCCACACAGTAGCCCATCTCTCTCTCTCTCTATATATATATCTCCTTGTCTCCTCTCAGTGAACCCTAACCCTAGTCGCCCGATTCGCCCCCTCGCCGCCTCCTCTCCTAGTCCTCTCCGCCTCCTTTCCTAGTCCTCTCCGCCGCCAGTCCGCCGTATCGTCTCGTCTCCTCTCTCAATGAACCCTAATCGAGCTCTATGTCATCTCCGTCTCCCCTCGCCGGAGCCGTAGCTCTTCGTCTATCTCTTCGCCTGATCTGCGAGCTCGTCGTCTCCCCTCGCTGGATCTGCGAGCTCGTCGTCTCTCCTCGCTAGATCTGCGAGCTCGTCATCTCCCCTCGCTGGATCTACGAGCTTCGTCTCTCCTTGTCGGATCTGCGAGCTCTTCGTCTCTATCCTCGCCGATTCCGCGAGCTCTTCGTCTCTCTTCTCGCCGGATCCGCGAGCTCTTCGTCTCTCTCCTCGTCGGATCCGCAACTCTGGTGCTCCGGCAGCGCAGGTACAATACAATCCCTAACCCTAACCCTAGCTCTCTATTTTCTCCTTCCAAGTTCCAATCCCTAAGACCCTAACAACCTTGCTTGTTCTTCTGTTAATTGTTTATTTTTGCAGGTCACATGCAACTTGCCGAGAGGCAGTCACTGTTGAGGAACCGGAGTTGAGGACGATTGATGATGATCCTACGTCCTGCAACTTCGAGTTGAGGACGATGGGTATGCGAGGTGATGACGAAGTTGATTTGGAGGAGGCTCGTGTGGAGGTGTTCGACAACATTGATTCGACTCGCTAATTCCCTGCAATCGCAGGAGGAGCCCGTGCTGCCCACCGATGGTGCTCCTAGTCCTAGTGCCGGTGGCGGTGGCGCACCTTCTGTCTCTAGCGTCAGCAACAACAACAAGAGGAGCAAATATAAGGTATGGGCCAACTTTGAGGAGCTTTTTGAAGAGCACAATGGATCTCAGGTTAGAGTATCTGCTAAGTGTAATTACTGCCATAAAACTTTATCTGCTCATTCATCTGGTGGTACTAGACATTTGCTTAGGCATATTAGGTCATGCAAACCTAGAAAGCTTGGGTGTAATGCCTTGTCTCAGTCCATGCTTAGGTTTAATGCTGATGGTTCTGTTTCTCAATGGGAATATAGTCCTGAGGTTGCAAGAGTACAAATGTGTAGGCTGATTGCTAGAGAAGATGTTCCTATTTGTTTTGGTGAATCTACTGCCTTTGAGGAGTCTATTAAGTTAGCCCATAACCCTAGGTATACTGTTGTCTCTAGGCAAACTACCACTAGAGACCTTCATGAATATTTTAAGGATCGTCGTGCTATGCTTGTTGAGACTTTAAAGTATGTTAGTTTTGTTGCTTTGACATCTGATATATGGTCTGGTAATGCTAAGGAAGACTATTTAAGTGTTGTTGCTCATTTTGTTAATTCTGATTGGCAATTAGAGAAGAGAATTTTGGGTCTTAGGCTCATTGGTGTGTCACACAATGCTGAAAATATTTTTGAACGTCTACTTGCTGTTGTTGAAGAATATGGTTTAACTAATAAGGTTTTCTCCATTACCTTAGACAATGCCACTACAAACACTAGAGCAATAGAGACCCTACGTCCTGTTCTGTCTAGTTATATTCGTGATTTATATTTGCACCAGCGTTGTGCATGTCATATCATCAATTTAATTGTTAAGGCTGGTCTTGAAATATTCAAACCCATGCTTCATGCTTTTAGAACTGCTATTTCATTCTTGAATGCATCTAATCAATGCATTGCTGCATACAAAAACTTTTGCATTGCTAAAAATATTCGTCCTCGTAAGTTTGGCTTGGACATGGATGTTAGATGGAATGCAACTTATCTAATGCTTAAGCATCTCATGCCACATAGGGAGCCCTTTTCTGTGTTTATTGCTACAAACTATCCTTTGGTTAATGGTCAACCATTACTTGCAGACACACACTGGATATGTGCTGAATCTGTTTTGTTATTCCTTGAACAATTTTATGACTCAACTGTTATTCTGTCTGATGTTTATTACCAAACATCTCCACTAATTATGCATCACATTCTTGAGATTGCTGGACATCTAAATACTTATGAGAATGATTTCAACCTTAGAAATGTTGTTGTGCCCATGAAAAATAAGTTCCTTTCATACTGATCTGAAATTCTATTTCTTTATTCATTTGCTTTTATCTTGGATCCTAGGGCCAAGATTAGAGGTTTATGCAATGTTCTCCAAATTATGTCTCAACTTCTTAGTGGTGATTACTCAGCTTATTTAACTGAGGTTAGGGTTGCATTGTCTGATATTTTTGCTAAGTATGAAAGTAAGTTTGGTGGCAAACGATCACAATTTGAGGCTCTTTTGTTGGTAATAAAAAAACTGCTTGGGAGAAAATTTTTGGTGCTTTGCTTACAGTACCGATCTTGGTCTTGGACTTGAGTCTTGAGTGCCGATCCAGTCTTGGGCTTGAGTGCTTGGTGCCGATACATTATCTAGGAGAACATCTGTTAGTGCTTTGCTTCAGGCAACTTCTTCAACTGCTAATATGAATGCTTCTGAGCTTTCTGCCTATCTTGACAGTGACATCGTCAACCAATCCGACAATGACTTCAATATCCTTAATTGGTGGCATGACCACAAACTCATCTATACTATTCTTTTCATCTTATCTAGAGATGTTTTGACTATTTCTGTATCTACTATATCGTGAGAATCTGCTTTTAGCCTAACTGGTAGGATCATCGAGGATCGCCGACGATGTCTAAGTCCTAAAATGGTGGAGCTACTGGCATTGCTCAAGGAATGGGAGCAAGCAGATGCAAAGGCTCAACATTCCATGGATAATTTGGAGCTTGAAAGCTCTTATGAGAATTTGTATCGTGATGATGATGTAAACTCTATATGACTGCAATTGGACTATAATGATGAACATTTTATAAGCTGTGGGCTGCACTCTTTTTCTTTCTAGGGTTTTCTCATGAGGTGTGAGTTTTTACCTAGAAAGTTTTTTAATGAGGCAGCCATTGCACAAAACACAGCTAAAGTTATATATGTGGTTCTTTATATGTCGTGTTATTTATATTGTGCTGATGAGTATTGAGTTGATCCCCAGGATGTTTATATTGTGCCGATGAGTTATATGTGATGCTGTTTATGCTGTATGTATGAATGAAAATTTGAAAGTTTCATTTATGCTGTGAATTTGAAAGTGTCAAAGTTTTATTTATGCTATGAATTTGAAAGTGTAAAGTTTATATTTATGCTGTGAATTTGAAAGTGTGAAAGTTCAATTCGGCCCTGGGCTAGCACGGGGCCCATGGGATTGTCGTGCCTTCGGGCCGGCACGACACGACCCGATTATTGTTGGGCCATGACTGGGCCATACATGCAGCCCGTGGGTGGGCACAACACGACACGGAGATGCTATCAGGCCGTGCTGGTCCGACCTATATCGGGCCATGCCTTGTTTAGGCCCGTGCCGAGTCATGTCGGGCGGGCCGTTTGGCCATCTATACTCCCACCTTCCCTCCTGGTCATTCTTCCACCTATATAAACCCTTTGGAAGTTGGGTTTTGTTTGGATGCAAGTTTAGCTTTAGCTACTTCCTTGTAGTCACGTGTGTCAACTAGACCACTCGGATACTTGTATTCAGAACCCCACTTTTTGTGTGTATCAGTTTCATTATTTGGCAAGTGCTGCAAACTGCTTCCTTGTCAACTTGTTCTTGTTTGTTCTTTGATTGCTCGCAGGTTCAAGGTTGTTCTTGGCACAACAAGGACAGTAACAGCCCGAAGTTGGTGTACCGGTTGCTAAGGCGCAACACCCCAATGGTAGTTGTAGTTGGACTGTCAATATCGTCTCCATCCCCAAATCAAAGTCATCCTCCTCTCATCGAAAGATCGGGAACCCTCTGTTGATGAGAAATTTTCCCACGCACTCGCCTGAGAAATTTGCTTAGCTCTAGTGCAGGTCCAAATTGGATTGCCTTCGGTGTTTAGGGCGTGCCAGTTGGTTTGATCCTGTAACCAACAAGAAACAAGAAACAAGAAATTAAGTTATGATTAGATCCTACTCGATCGGCTATGGATATCCATAATACACAATTACTATCCTAAAGCACATTTAGACTAAGTGATTGGGATAGATCGGTAGCATACTAAGACAGTATAAATCACTTATATCCAAAAGAACATTAGAATAATAATTATATATATATTTATAGCCTAGCCAATATCGTGGATCTAATGTGAATCGGTTAGTACTCCGATACAGTTTTATACTAAGATATTATTCAGGGCTAAATACACTAAACAAAGATCAATCAACTGTTAAGATGGTTTAACAGATTGATGTCAGGCTTAGTATATTTAACTAGAGTAAGATCTTGATATAAAAGACAACTTTAACACATCTAGCAGTAATAAAACATGTAAGATGACTAAAACAGGTAAGATCGGCTGAAACTCCGATACTATCTCTAATAGCAATCATTGTGCCGAATAGATCTATATGGTTCTAAAGGTGACTTAATAGATCAAACTGATGCAACATCAAGTACCAAAAAACACGAAATCTATATAAGCTAATGAAAACCTTTCAAGATGGTGGATACGTCATATAACCCAAATCAACCCCAAGATCTAACCCTGTCGGCTGTTACCTTCGAGAAGATGCTAGCCGATCGTGGGTTATATCTAAGCATTGATCTAGATTATATGACGTATATGATAACTTAAGCAGATTGCAATAACGGAATTAGAGTATCATGACGATGAAAGCACTAACCCTGATAGCATAAACCGCTTGTAAGAAGGGATTACCTCGCTTGGAGACCGAAACCCGATGCAGTCCAACGCGAGGCAAGAACTTGTCGAGATTGTAAGTAAAGGTAAAGGATGGCGATGCGCCGAGATTGTATTGTTTGATTCGATTCTTTTAAATTACAAACCCTTGGGCCGTATTTATACCCGATTACAACAAAGTTCTTGTAGGACACGACTTCTACCTTATCTACTATTTAAAATACGATAATATCCTGGGACAGGGTCCCCTGTCGTGATACATAAGGAAACTATACAAAATATCCTAGATTAAAGATACAATTGCCGTTATAGGACATTATCCGTAGATGGCAATTGTCGATGCATGTGCTCGACACGCGGGGACTCGGGGACCCCCTTTTTGGTTCGGCACAGGGGAGCGGTTGTCGACCCCCGTTTTTGGGAACGGGAATCATTCGTGTTCATAGTACCATATCCCTGGATCGAGTAGTTTGGTACCCACGAATACAGTTCTGAATTACCTGGTGCAAAGTGCACGAATAGTCTTACAACGACTTATTACAATAATAGGCCCGAAGGCAATATCCAATACATATAGGACCTATGGGTCCGAAATCAACCAAAATCAGAGTTTAGATAAGATAAGCAGACGGAAAGCAGCGACATGACGATTGCCATAGGCAACGACTGGGGACTAAGACCTAGCGCGCTTCATTGTCTTCATTCCTCCTGGCAGTAGGCATAGGGGTCCTCCAGTTCTTCGTTTCCTCCATCTGAAGCTTGTGCGTATAGCAAGGGTAAGTACCCAACGTACTCAGCAAGCCATCACGGAATGATGCACATGATAGAGCCATTCAAAGGGAGGCTGTGGTTTATTTGCACAAAGCCAATTTTCACAAATCATTTCACAAACCTAACATCTAGCCAGTCAAGTTTTAGAGTCAAAGTATATTAAATCGGCGACGGTTCTGTCTGCCATCCATCGTGATACCAAGGATGGTTTCCCGTCTCCGGATCGTCATGGTTTTCTGGGGAGTCTATCCCTTCTCGTAGGTCGAGAAGTTAAGTCCACCAGCATACAAAATCATTATGCATACCAGTCCCCATCATTTTAAAGTTTAAGAGTCTAGCCACGGGAGAAACTTGTCACGTCGCTCATTGACCGCGAGCATAGCTATTCGAATAGATTGACTGACTCACACTGCAGTGGATGTACACTTTACCCGTACTCCGCAACTACTCATTGAATGATCTTACATCCCTCTATATGGGACGGTCACGGCAAAGCCTTTCGATAACCTCACTTTGGCAGTACCCGCTCCATGAACTTAAGTCCTCATGCACTCTAGCCATCATTTCCTAGCAGTGAGAGGAGTTCTGGCGTTCCCGAGGTAAGAGAGAAATTTCGCTTTATCTTTAAGATATTGATAGGTTCAGGTTACTATTCACATAAAGGCCTTTCATCTCATCACAATCATGGGCACACTACCCTTGGTAGGTCCCTAACTCAACACTTACACCTGAACCACTATGCAGGGATACTGCCTCCGCTCGGCTATCTACTCTGCTAGGTCTATACCCATTCAAGAAGTACGGTTGTACTGGCTCGTTCTAAGTTATAGTCTCATGGCACATGGCTCGGTCCTTAATTGACCAGGGACAGTACTAGCCTTTCCCAGAGAACCACCCAAATCCATCCATCCGCCCCAGTCTAAAAACATTGATTTGTATTTCTCTTTTTCATCAAAGCTATTTCCAACATAATCAGGGCAACGTAGCGCTCATGTCTCCACTTGCCGTGTTTCAACCATCTCCCCAAAGATAGTTGCCCAAGCACAAGGCTTATTTGTAAAATCATGAGTATGCAAGAATCTAGTATAAGCGTGGCTAAGCATTTTACCGAAGATATCCTCTGGTTGTATCACATCGAAGGTTACAAGGAAATTTCTAAGGGTATTCAATATCAAGGCAGGGTATATCAAGTATAGGTACTCATTTGTGTATAGCATGCAATTTGTAAGTGAAAACAATATCATTTCATAAAGTAAGATCAATATGTTCAAAGGGATGTGTTGACTTGCCTTGCTCGCACACATGTTGGCCGGGGTCTTCAACGTAGTCGGTGCTCGCTTCCTCGGTTGCTATTCGTACGTGCGAAAGATCAATTGAATTCAATCAAAATTCAATAAAATACCGAGAGATCGAAAAGAACCATAAAAACCATAAAATGATTCCAGACGTTTAGCCTAGAATTCTACTCGAGGTCGGTCAAGGGTTGTTAGGGTAAAATCCGAGTTTGAAATCGAGTCGATGCCCTAGGGTTTCCGCAAAATGACGATCACATTAATTTGAGAAAATAGATTTAGAAATATCAACGGAGGGGTTTTGTACTCGAGGTTTTGAAGGTTCGAGCACAAAAAGAACATATTTCAAATGGCGAGAAAGAATTAAACAAAATCCGGATGAAAACGACGTGAAACGAAATCTCGAAAAGTCCGATTTCGATTTTCCGAATTTGCTTCGAGAAAAATATACAAGAAAATAATATATTTTTGCCCAAATATTTTCCCAAATCTTTTCAAAACATTTTTCATGTTTTTCCAAAATTTTTCCCATTTTTTTATATATTTCTTTTCCCTTTTCTTTTTCTTTTCTTTTCTTTCCCTTCGTTCACTATTCATTAACCCGCCATGCGCTCGACCGGATCTCTCTCTTTCCTCTCCATTGCGCGCCGCGGCCGGCACGGGCGAGGGGTAGGGTGGCGGCTCGGGCTTACGGCGACGGCAACGCTCGGGAAGGACGGTGGGGCTCCGACGCACGGCGGCGACGGTGCTTGGCGGTTCGCGGCGGCGACGCTCGGGAGGGGAAAGGAAACCAGCGAGAGGAGGGAGTTTGAGGCGGCGAGCTTGGGGAAATAGATAGGGGGTTCGGTGCTATATATAGGCGTGGCGTTGGAGAGGGAAATGAGGGGAAGGGGGCGGCGCGGCGCGGCGCGGCGAGCGCACGCGGCGGCGGGTGGCGGGCCGGCGCGCGGAGTGCGGGCGTGCACGGGGCCGGGCGCGGGCAGCGGCACGTGGCGAGGTCACGGACGGGGCCGGGGTGAGGCGGCGATGGGTGGCGGCGCGGGGTCTGGGCGCAGCGGCAACGGGTGGTGGGCGTGGGCGCGGGGCCGGTACGCGGGCGGTCGCGTGGCAGCAACGGCGCGGGCGCGGGCGAGGCCGGGCGCGGCGTGCGGGCGAGCCGAGGCCGGACGCGGCGTGTGCCCGGCGTGGGCGACGCGCGGCGAGCGAGGCCGGGGCGTACGGCGTCGAACGGCTTGTGACCGATGAACAGTTTTCCGATTTATCCGATTTTTCAATTCCATTTTTCAATCTCTATTTTCCTTCACTCTAAAAATTCCAAATAAACATATAGTATTCCCAAAATTAATTAAAAATATATTTTCAAACTTTTCACCCCCTTTATTTATTTTAAAATATATATATCTACATATTTAATTAAATCCCTTTTTCCTACATTCATAAATCACTATTTTTAATTCCAAATAATTTCCTAGATTTTATATAAATTCCTTAAAATATTATTGCCTATTTTATTTCCTGATTAATACTCCATAATCACCAATTAATGTTTTATTTTCCAAACATATATCTTTATGAATCCGCATCCCTTTCCGAAAAATTCCTAACCTTCGACTTCGAGGTTTTTCCTCCCCGACAGAAATCCAAGTCATTTGGTTTTCACAAACACCGAGATGAATCGCCCACATATAAATTCATGCAACAAAGCTGGCAAATAAGAAGCAATAAACACGAGCAAGAGGCAACAAGAAAAAGTTTTTTGGAGTCAACTTACCTACTCCAGTGGGGCCTACCGGTCAGTGGCTCTCCGCCTGGAGAGGGGTCGACGTGACACCAAACGGGCGTCGTGGCTGCCATGTTGCTGACGAGAGGAGGGGTCTCCAGTGGGGCCTACCGGTCAATGGCTCTCCGCCTGGAGAGGGGTCGACGTGACACCCCCAGCGCCCGTATCCTCTCTCCCACGCGGCCGCCCAACGCATTTAATGCGACTGGACGGGGCGTCGAGGGAGACGTGCGTGACTGATCGTGCGGCCATACTGCGGTCACCGTCAAAGACTTTCTCCCCTCTCTCCCTCGTGACGAGCAAAAAGGGTGATGATGAGCGGCTGACAGACGTGCTTCAGATCGCAATAAATGCGACGGGGCAGGCATCTGGCCTCTCTCTAGGCATTAAATGGGTGGTTGGCAGTTGGCGGTTGATCTCGTTCCTCTCCCGGAGAGGTGCGGGTTGATGGACGGGGGTCCGGGTGATCCCGAACCCTACCATCTGGGAAGCGGCGGCCTTCGGGCAGTTCCCGAGCCAAGTCCCCTTTGGGATGGCCACATGACCACCCGTGGCCCGGACCCGCATGAGCCGTTCAGGACATATCTTTGGGGCGCCCTGGTAAGCAAAGGCGTCTTCCTTCTTCAGATATCGTATTCTCGTTATACCCCCAGGCCCATATCACCGACAGTAGCCCCCGGTGTTGACCGGGACCGAAGTCGGGTTCGGGTGCGGTTAACGTCATATTCCTTAGTGGATGGGCCCGGGTACTGGATGTGCCGCGCCGCAGCAAGAGATAGGCGTGCGGTAACTGATGTCGCGCTTGATTAAGCCTTTCCAGACGGGGGCGTGTTATTTGGGCCGTGCACACGGGGGGCCCATCTAACCGCCTACCTCCCTCCGTTCCGTGTAGTGCGCCTGGTAGGCGCGAAACCCCAGGCGGCGCGAAACCCAAGTGGCGCGAAAACTGAAGAGACGTGAAAAACGAAGTGGTGCGAAGCCGAAGAGGCGCGTCGCGCGAGAGTGGAGCGAGATTAATACCGTAGAATGCGAGGGGGCTGTGGTTGCCTATAAAAACGGATCCGCAAGAGGGGGGATCAGTTTCTACGCATTCCTTAGCCATCGCCTCTTATCCTTCCGGCGCTTTTGTCCTTTTGACTCCTTCCTCTCCGCCGCCAGTTTCTCTCCGCATTCCGGTGCCTTCCTCGAAGATGACCTGCGATGCGCCCCTGGAGCCCAGGAGCGTGCTTCCCAAGTCCCAAGTTCGCTCTGTGGAGGCTCGAAGCCTGTTCAACAAGTATCTGCCGCGCGGCACTCGCAGCGGCGACGATATTCCAGTGGAGCGGCCCCCCACGAAGATGGTGTTCTTCGCCTCCTTCACCATGGTCGGGTTGGTGCCGCCCTTCTCCCGGTTCTTCTTCGATGTGCTGGAGTTCTACGACCTTCAGTTGCATCATCTCACCCCCAACGCAGTCTTCTACCTCGCCATCTTCGCCTACACCCGCGAGATGTTCGTGGGGGTGATGCCCTCACTGCATCTTTTCCAGCAGTTTTTCCGCGTGTGCCGGGTGGGATCCCCCGGTGCGGTCGGATACGTTGCGATCCAATCGCGCAACGACAGGGCCGTCGACACCGCCTTCATCGACATCCACCCTTGCTCCAGATGGGAGAGCTGGAGGGCCTACTGGTTCTACACCAATTTGGGCGACCACCCCCGTCTTTCCCTTCCGACGGGCATTCCGGCGAATCAGGGGAACTGGGGGGCGCGGCCGCGCGCTGGAGAGAGTTGGATGGAGTGCTGGAGCGGATCAGCTATCTTCGGAAGGGGGGCCTGTCCAGCCACGCCGTCTTCCGGGATTTCTAGACACGGCGCATCTTGCCATTATAGGAGAGGCCGCGCCCAGCTTACATGTACACGAACTTCAACGACGACATGCGCACCCATGTTGGCGCTCCCTTCGACTGGAATGAGAATGATCTCGTGATCCTGGTCCGCCGCACCCTCGGCGTCACAGCGATGGATCTCACGCAACTCCCTCTGGGGCTGGCCCTGTTGTACCAGGACCCGGCGCGCCCGGAGATCCTGCATGCTCTGCAGGTGGTGGGCGATGGCACAGGTTTGTCATCCGCAGCGCCAAGCGTCGCCCCAGGGGGTGGCAATGACGATTACGATGACGCTGACGACCAGGTGCTGATTGGGCGACTGGGCCACCGGGGCCCAGGCAGGAGCGGACCGGGGGCCCCGGACCCGAAGGGGAAGAGGAAGAGGCCAAAGTACGACTCTGCGCCTCCCCCACCGCCACCACGCGGCGGCGGCGCGAAGCGCACCGCTCCCCTCCGCAGGTCTGGAGGCCCGCAGGCGGCGGGTCCTGCCCCAAGGGCCACCCCGACGAGGGCCAGTACGGCCACAACGACGACGACTCCGGTGGTGGCTGGGGGCGCACTCACTGCGAACGCACCATCGGCGGAGGCCGGCCGCGGCACCCCAGCGGCGACGGAGTCCACGGGCCACAGCCCAGTGAGCCCCTCCGGTGGCCCCACGAAGATGAAACGGGCCATCTCTCGGGTCTCATGGAGCTTCAACGCCGCCCGCAGGTAAAACTTTGCAGATGCATACATTTCTTGTGAGCCCCTGTGTCTTATTTCGGGCTATTTGTGTTTTGATTTCTCATTGCGTTTATTCTTGTTCCCAGCCGCGAGCATCGGCATTTTTGCCCCAAGGTTATACCTAAGGGCGATTCTGCTTCCAGCTCAGCGGGGGAAACACAGGAGAGGTCCGGGGTGGTGGAGCCCACCGGGTCCGGGTCACCTCCTACGGGTTCGGGCTCGTGTTTGGTGCGGCCAGAGGAGGGGGCCCACCCTGATGTCGAGGCATCGATCGCACACCAGGAACACCCTGGGGCCCTCCGCCGGCAACAGATTCGGGGCGAGTTGGCCCCGACGCGGAGGTGGAGGCGGCGGCGGGTAGCGGGGAGCAATCCTTGGGGTCCCCACCGCGGAAACAATCGCCGCCACTGCGCCAGCCATCGCCCGCGCCACACCATTCGACACCGTCGCCCCGTCGGCCGACTCCAACACCATTGACGCCGGTCCATCGCGATCCGCCGACACCGCTAGCAGCCTCACTAGAGGGCGAGGCAACCCTGGCGGGTGAAGCGGCGGCGGACGGCTCCGGCCGTGGGGCACCTTTGTCTCCCCGCCCTGTGCAGGTGATAGACCTTGGCTCGAGCTCCGGCTCCGAATCCGGGGGCGCTCGGTCAGGGTTTATGGTCGCCTTGGACACTGAGCCCCTCGTGCGATCACAAGAGTGGGCGAGGATGATAGTGTCCCAGGCACTGGAGGAGGCCAACGCGGTCTCCCTGGAAGGACTTCAGACTCAGGTTCAGGCCTTGGCCGCTAGGGAGGTCGCGGTGGCGCGGCGAGAGATTGAGGTCGTCGAAGGCCGCCGCTAGTTGGCGACCACGACGAGGGTGGAGGGTCTCATCCGGAAGCGGGAGCTGGCGGACATCGAGCGTCAACGGGGTGAACTCAATAAGGTGTTCGAGGACACCTTCATTGAACGGCACACCGCTGACTTCCGCGAGCAGGCAGCCGCTGCCGCGGAGGAGAGGGTCCGCACCACTGTCGGGAGTTCATCTGCGAGCTCGACGAGCGCGCCCAGGAACTCAACCGGTGCAAGCGTGTCCTGCGTGATGCCGAGGCCGTCGCCGCCAGCACCGACATCGAGCTCCAAGCCCGCGAGGATGGCTTGGCAGAGCGCGAGAAGGTCTTGGAGGCGACGCGGCAGGCGGTCGGGGACCGGGAGGCCGCCGGGGCCAAGGAGGCCGCCGTGGCCAAGGCCGAGGAGGACTCCGCCGCGCGGGAGGAGAACGTAGTGGCTCAGGAGAAGGCCATCGCCGAGCGCGAGGTCGCCGTGGAGGGGCGCGAGGTGGCCGTACTACAGGCCTAGGAGGAGGTCTCCCGATGCCTGAAGGCCATTTGGGAGCGCGAGCAGCAGCTCGCAGCTACCTCGTGCCATCGGCAGGAGGAGCTGGAGCGGTGGGAGTGGGACATCGCCGCCCGAGAGCAGGCGGTCGGCGACGTAGAGGCGCGGGTGCGGGAGCTGGAGCAGCGGGAGCGGGTTCTGCCGTCCCAGCCAGCCTCTCGCTCCAGCGAAGCGGCGCCAGACTTGGAGGAGGCGCGCCGACGGATCGCGGAGCTGGAGCACGCCCTTGGTTTAGGGCTCGGACCATGACTTCGTCCGTCGCGCGTCTTCACGAGGCAGCCCGTGAGGTGGGGGTTGTGCGCCCCCGTGTCGCCAGCTCTACCTTGGGGGGATTGGCCACCCAAATAGATGAGCTGGTCGAGGGGATTAAAAGGGTGCCGGAGGAGGTTGACGAAGTGGCGAAAGAGTCATCGTACGACCTGTCCCGCCTGTTAGTGATATGCCCTAGAGGCAACATGGAGATGTTGGATATCACATCAATGTTTATGTATAAATGAATAAAGTGTTATTCAGTTCCATGAAATAGACATCTTGTATTGATCAATAAGTACGTGACTTATTTATGAGACTCTTTATGTATGAATCTATTTCTAAACGATCCCTGATCATATGTCATATTGTTGAAACAAATATGATTCTAAGATCGACATGTTTATTGATTGATGATCATGTCTCATAGATCATGGGTATGGAGATACCAAATCAATAAACATGGACACATGTGTTGGAGAACACATTGTTGGATAGACCCACCATGAGACACTACAGGAATTAATGTGCCATTAGTTGGTCTCAGGTAGTGTTGGTACAAAGTCCTTAGACCTGAGATCACCATGGATTCCAACATGTGTAGTAGCCTACTTTGGGATAACCAAACGCTATTCCGTAACTGGGTAGTTATAAAGGTAGTTTTCGGGTTTGCTATGAAACATGGAGTGGGATGTGAGTGATCAAGATGGAATTTGCCCCTCCTTTGGAGAGATATCTCTGGGCCCCTCGAGGTAATGGATTATGGAAATGCATGGCCATGCTAAGTTGATTGAGGAGTCAATCAACGGACAAATAATCTAATACGGTTCGAGTGAATGGTTAAGCTATTGAAGGGATGGCACACATCTTGCCTATAGCTTAACCGGTATCGTGAGGCAAAGGGATTTGTGTATACATTACAGGTTCGAGCCGATATTATTCTTGTATACTATGGTGTCAATATGTGCGCTAGGCGCCGCGTGTGACGGGTCGGCGAGTTGGACTCGAGCCGACGATCGGCTAAGTTAGACTATAGCCGAAACCGAGTATACCTAAACCTACAAGGTCGCACGCTTAAGGGGATAGAATAGATATTCGAGTTGGACTCGGATACGGCTCGATCGGATAGGGATCCGATCGGATAGAGTCCTATGGGCTTACGACGTGTGGGCGGCCAACTCTATGAGATACGGATGAGATCCGATTCAAAATAGAGTCCCGATCGGCCACTAGTCCCGCGCCAACTCTATATAAAGGGGCGAGGTGGAGAGTTTCTGTATCGCGTTGAACCGAATCCGCAACAAAAGTTGCCGAGATCAATCTCCACGGAAACCCTCCCCACTTTCGAGCCAAACCCTAGCCTTGCATCGCGTGCTAGCACACGGGTGTACGGCGTTTTGTCCCCGGACGTGTGGATACCGGTAGAGGCGCTGCTACGTTGCGCGCTGTTGATCGGCTTCGGATCGGCTGCGGTCGGGCGCATCGGAGCAAGGCGCAAGAACGTGACCGGACGACTCCGGGAATCGGCTGTCGGCTTGCGGGAATCGGCTACACAGTTCCAGATCGGATAGCCCTGATTGGCTATTTCCGCTGCATACTCCAATCGGTAACGATCTATCGGCCCTTACTTGCAAGTGTTCCTGGTTTGCGCGGTAGAAAAATTTTTGTTTTCGGCTAGCGTAGCTTCCGCGTAACCCTTCACCGCCAGGTTGCGACGTTGATCCTGGCGAGCTATCAGGCCTGCGACCCCGGCTTCGACCCGTACATCCCCACCGAGGACTTCCCCGAGGGCACAGAGGAGGCTGCTCGGCGTCGCGTCAAGGATGCCGTCGACTCCATCATGATTGGCTTCGACGGAACTCCGACGACATTTCAGCTTTCCTACCGCGAGGACCCGCTGGCCGAGGATGGCACGGAGAACGCCCCGAGCAACCCGCCGGTCGCCTAGGACTCCCCTGCTTTTGCTTCTAATCTGTACTTTGTAAAAACATTGCAATACTATTTTATGTTATCAATGCACTTGCCTTTCTCATGTTGGATTCGCATTGTAGCAGTCCATCGTGGCCGACTTTGCAGCTTGCTTATCTCTTTGGTCAATTTCAGATTTGCCGAACGGGGACGATGATTCATATATATATGTATATATATTGTGAGCCCCCGGCAAACTTGGCGCACACACAGTGGCAGTTAGTTGGCCCAAGCTCTTGCTGTTTATTTTCCTGCAATGATCCGCTCTTTAGTTAGTTTAGCCATTGTAGGAATATGGACGGTATGGTTTCCTTCCATGATTCATCCCATTTAATTGGGAGCTGGTCCGGGTTCAGGCAGCGTGCATCGGCCGATGGCTGGTGCCTTTCTCGGGGCTCCGGGTAGAAGCGAGGGCATAAAGGGCCAGCGGGGGCAGCAGCAACGGGGATCGGGACAGGCGTGACAGGACGCACTCGAGCCCCCAGGCATTGACTACCCCGGGGCACTTGCATGCAGCGTCGCTCTACCCTCGACACCCTTAGGGCCTCTCAGCCTAGGGTGGGCAGGGCCAGAAGATCACTGGAAGCCAGCATCCGCAATACATGTTCCGAAACATGGAGGGGAAAAACATACTGCAATGCAGATATTTTGTAAGGGAAAAGCATAAAGAGTATAAACGGGCGAACTCATTGTTCACGCCAATTGGAGGCAGCGAACGTGCTTTCATATATGTTGGGGATTCAGCACACCATGCGGCTTATGGGTAGAACTTGCGCAGGTGGGAAATATTCCACGGGTTCGGTAGCGGGGTGCCGTCCTCTGTGGCTAGGCGAACTGCTCCTGGGCGCGGAGCGCCGATAACTTTGTATGGCCCCTCTCACATCGGAGATAACTTGCTCAGCCCCGCACGCGTTTGCACACGCCGCAGAACGAGATCGTTGACTTGCAGCGCTCGGGGGCTGACTTTGTGTTGGTGATAGCGACGGAGGCTCTGCTGATAATGGGCCGTGCGAAGCGTTGTGCGGCGTCGTCTTTCTTCTAGGTAGTCCAGATCGTCGCGATGTAGTTGTTCTTGATTTGCTTCGATGTATAGTGTGGCTCGGGGCTATCGCAGGGTGAGCTCGGAAGGCAAGACCGCCTCAGCTCAATACACCAAGAAGAATGGTGTTTCCCCGGTGGCACGGCTTGGTGTTGTCCGGTTGGTCCAAAGGACCGCTGGCAGCTCGTCAATCCACGAGTCCCCATGCTTCTTGAGGACGTTGTAGGTCTTTGTCTTGAGGCCTTTCAATATTTCCGCGTTTGCACGCTCGGCTTGGTCGTTGCTTTGAGGGTGGGCGGGCGAGGCGAAGCAGAGTTTGATGCCCATGTCGTCGCAATACTCGCCAAACAGCTCACTCGTGAACTGGGTGCCGTTGTCGGTGATGAGCCTATTGGGGACCCCGAACCTTGCCGTGATGCCTCTCATGAACAGCAAAGCCGAATGTTTGTCGATGACGCTGACTGGATAGGCCTCGAGCCACTTGGTGAATTTGTCGATGGCGACATATAGAAATTTGTAACCGCCACGTGCCTGCTTGAACGGGCCCAAGATGTCCAGCCCCCAGACCGCGAACGACCATGAGAGCGGGATAGTTTGAAGGGCCTGGGCTGGCAGGTGTGTCTTCTTGGCGTGGAATTGGCATGCCCGGCACCGCCGCACGAGGTCTGTTGCATCCTCCAGCACGGTGGGCCAGTAAAAACCTTGGCGAAATGCCTTTCCCACCAAGGTTCGGGAGGCTGAATGCGCTCCACATTCTCCCTCGTGGATCTCGGCCAGGAGCTCGAGACCCTGTTCCCGAGCGATGCATTTCATGAGCACTCCGTTGGCACCGTGTCGGTAGAGTGTCCCTTCCACCAACACGTACCTTTTGGAGATGCGGGTGATGCGCTCGCCTTCCTCATGTTGCTCGGGCAATGACGTCTATTGCAGATACGCCCGGATTTCCGAAATCTAGGCCACCTGGCGCGTGACGTCGGTCCTGGCAGGACCAGGCTGTGGCTGGCCCGCCAGGTCCGGGGTGTCGGGGCCGGCCGACTCCTGCCCTTGGGGCGGTTCGGGGCACGCCGACGGCTCTGTGAGTCTTTCTTGAAATGCGCCTGGCGGGGCTGGGGCTCGCGCGGACGTGATCCTAGATAACTCGTCCGCCAGGGTATTGTCTCTTCTAGGAATATGGCACAGCTCGAGGCCATCGAAATGGCACTCCATATGCCGTACTTCCCTGACATATGCTTCCATCTAGGGGTCGGTGCATTGGTACTCCTTGGAAACTTGGTTCACGACTAGTTGAGAGTCGCTGAGGACTAGCAGACGACGGATGCCCATGCCTGCCGCCGCTCGCAACCCCGCTAGGAGCCCTTCATACTCGGCCATGTTATTGGTTGCTCGGAAGTCAAGTCGAATGATGTACCGGAGTACGTCGCCTGTCGAGGAAGTTAATGCAACGCCTGCCCTGGCCCCCTGTAAGGTGAGTGAACCTCGAAGTTCATCACCCAATGCATGGTCCATTGGCCGTGATCCTCCGCTCTCGGGTTGACCCGGGGGTTGATCATTGTTGGCCATTGGCATCCAATCTGCCACGAAATCGGCCAAGGCCTGGCTCTTGATCATGTGGCGAGCTTCGAAATGCAGGTCAAACTCTAACAATTCGATAGCCCACTTGACTACCCGTCCCGTGCCACCAATGTGGGCGGCGAGGAGAGATAACGCTTGAGCTCGCTCAAGGCTTTCTCCGCCTCGTCCGTCCAAGTGAAGGGGCCAGTTCGCTTTAGCAACTTGAATAGAGGGAGTGCCCGCTCTCCCAGCTTTGATATAAAACGGCTCAGGGCAGCTACACAACCAGTGATTTTCTGCACGTCCCTGAGCTTCTTGGGGGGCGCATCTCCTCTATCGCCTTTATTTTTGCAGGGTTGGCCTCGATGCCTCGGATAGAGACCAAAAACCCCCAAGAGCTTGCCTGCCGGTACCCCGAACACATATTTTTCTTGGTTCAGCTTCATGCGGGAGGACTGGAGGTTATCAAATGTCTCGGCCAGGTCCGGCAGCAAGGTCCTTTGGTCCTGGGACTTGACCACGAGATCATCGACGTACGCCTCGACATTGCGCCCTATTTGGTCTTTCAGCGTGATGCGGACACCGCGTTGGAAAGTAGACATGGCATTCTTTAAACCAAAAGGCATAGATATGTAGCAAAAGGTACCCATAGGGGTGATAAATGCAGTTTTCTCCTCATCCTCTATAGCCATGCGAAACTGATGTAACCAGAATATGCATCTAGGAAACATAAAAGGTCACACCCCGCAGTGGAGTCAACTATCTGGTCTATTCGGGGCAGAGGATAAGGGTCTTTAAGACATGCCTTGTTGAGGTCGGTGTAGTCGATGCACATGCACAGCTTGTGGTTGGCCTTCGGGACAACCACCGGGTTAGCCAACCACTCCGGATGCAGCACCTCCCGGATGAAGCCGGCCTCCTGAAGCCGTGCCACCTCTTCACGGATAAACGCCTGTCGCTCCGGGGCCTGTCGCTCACCTTTTGCCGGACCGGTCGTGCATCCGGCCGTACTGGGAGTCGGTGCTCAATCACCTCCCTAGGGACTCCGGGCATATCCGACGGCTTCCAAGTAAACACGTCAGCATTCGCCCGCAGGAAGGAGATGAGCACATCTTCCTATTTGGCGTCCAGGTTGCCGCCAATTCTGGTGGTCTTGGACGGGTCATCGCCCAGCTGAATGTACTTGATCACCACCTCGTCGGCAGAGGTGATGCGCTTCTTGGGGGCCCGGGAACCCGAGGCCTCCCCTTGAGGGTCCTCCGGTTCAACGCGGTCGGCCGCCGCAATATCATCCACGCGTGCTTCTGCGTAATCCAGCGCGGTCTTGACGTCGGCATGGATGGTGATGGGGCCTCCGGGGCCTGGCATCTTGAGTTGGCGGTAGGCGTAATGGGTAGCCGCCATGAACTTCACCAACGCTGGCCTCCCGAGCACGGCGTTGTAGGGCAGGTTAAGATCTGCCACATCAAAGTCAATCCGCTCGGTGCGAAAATTGGTGGGGCTCCCAAATGTGACCGGTAGCGCGATCTGCCCGAGGGGCCACACCTTCCCGGGCGTCACCCCAATGATGGGGTAGGATGGCCCGAGCACCATCCCTGGGGCCTTGATCGCATCGAAGGCCTTCGGGGACAGTATGTTGAGAGCCGCACCCCCGTCAATTAAGACTCGGGCAACCTTGACGTTGCAAATGGTGGGGAAGGTCACGAGGGCCAAGTGGCCACTTCGTGCGATGCTCCCAGGGTGATCTGCCTGGTCGAAGGTGATTGGCACCCCCGCCCAGCGCGATTTTCGGGCTGCCTCATGGGACGGCACAACAGCGAGGAGCTCACGCCTCATGGTCTTCAGGCTCCGACGGGACACCTGGGCGCATGCCCCTTCGTCGATTTTGGCGACGATGTGCTTGGGGTCCTGGTATCCCAGATCATCATCTTTGCCTCCTCTCATCGATTGTCCGTGCGTTCCACCGGGGCTTTACCCTTGCGGCGGGCTTCTTTCTCCCTCTCCCTCCTCTCCTGCTCGTACTTTTGTACTCGCTCGGCCAAGTTCTTGACTGAGTGGCACTCAGAGAGGTTGTGGCGGGAGGTTTGGTGTACCATGCACCACTTGTCCCCGTCCTGGCCCTGGAAGCGAGGGTCCGGGGTGCGCCCGCGGTTGCCTGCGGGCTTGCCCTTTCGCGAGGGCTTCTCGGCATCGTCGGCAGTGAGGACGTGGCCTTCCTCTCCACCACGCGATGGCTTGCGCTTCCGCCGCCGCTCACGCCGTTCCTCTCGGGACGCGGAGGGGGCAGCGTTGGTGGAGGCTGGAGCGGGATTCCTAGGGTTCCAGATCCGAGCCTCTTCCTTGCGGGCCACCCGGTCAGCAAGCTCGAAGAGCTCTGTGGTGGTCCGGGGGCCTTGGATTCGATCTTATCCAGCATGATGTCATGGCATACGCCGCTCCTGAAGGCGAAGATAATTGCATGGTCAGCGATGGACGGTATGGTGTTGCGTACCTGGCAAAAACGTTGGATGTATTTACGCAGGGACTCGTCCTATCCTCGCCGGACCATGTGGAGGTCAACCTCCACTCCCGAGCGCGGGTACGTGCCCTGGAAGTTAGAGGTGAACTGCCGGGACAAGTCGTCCCACGAGGTGACCGACTAGGCCGGCAGGTTCATTAGCCAGGAACGGGCCTGGCCCTTGAGCGCCATCGGGAAGAAGTTGGCCTTGACGAGCTCGTCACTTCCAGCGGCCTCGATGGCCGTGGTATAAATCTGGAGGAACTCGGTGGGATTCATCATGCCGTCATACTTCTCCATGAGGGCCGGCCTAAACTTGTTAGGCCAGCGCACATTGCGGAGGCTGGAGACAAATGCCTGACAGCCGTTGCCGACTGGAGGGGACGATGAGGGCTGGGGGCCCTTTGGGTGCCGCAGAATGTCCTGCTCGCGGCTGGGCCACCACAGCCGCTCGCCGTGCCTTGGGGGGTTCTCCTTGTGGCGGGGCTGCTGCGGCCGCTCGCCGAGAGTTTGTGCCTCCTGACGAGGAAGCGTAGTCCTGAGCCCGCCCCGTGCGACGTTCGTCGCGGCGCTGCTCAATATGAACACGGGCATCCCGTTTCGCGTATAGCAGATCCCGAGGCGCCTCTGGTTGGGCTGCAGCCGGGGGGCTCTCGTCTGCCCTCGCGGCGGCTGCTACCCTTCGATCTCGTCGTCGAGAGGACGAGCTGACCGCGGTGTGTGAACCACGCGGTCGGTGACTTGAGGAAGTGAGGTTGGCGGCCAGCTGACGCTGGGCCATGCTGACTAGCTTCGTCATGTCGTCAAACCAACGCTTGGTGTTGGACCCCTCATCCGGTGTTACCGGGGGGTGGCGCAAGAGCGCCTACGCCGCCTGGAGGGCGCCTTCAGGCGTACCAAACTCCAGTCGGCGATGGACGTCGATCCGGCGCGGCTCGCTGGCACGTCCGCTCGGGCGTAGCCCGGATCTTGCAGGTACATTGGCGACCCTGGGGGACGCTTGGCCTCCTCCGCCCACAGCCGCTGTCTCAGTGGGGGGCAGGGAAGGAGGTACAGCTCCGGCCACCGCCGCAGCCATTGGAGGGGGTGAGGGGGACAAAGGTCCTCCCTCCTCCGAGCGGAGATGTCGGAAGTTGGGGCTGTGCTCGCCCGTATCGATCTCCTCGACCACCTTGTTGGCCAAGTCACACTCGCGAGTAGCGAGGGAGCCAGACGTGGTCCGTAGGACATGGCCGTGGACCATGGCAAGGACGGAGGCGGGCAGTTCCGCTGGGAGGCGAAAGGAATACGCGAGTTTAAACCCTAATACAGCGTGCTCCCCCTACCTGGCGCTCCAGCTGTTGATGCGTGTGCTCGACACGCGGGGACCCAGGGGACCCCCTTTTTGGTTCGGCACAGGGGAGCGGTGAATCAGGGTTCGAGCTCAGGGTGAGGTAGAGGGAAAGTAGGAAGGTGAAGAAAAGTCGCAATCTCAAAAGACACAGAAGAGTTTATACAGGTTCGGGCCGTCGGGGAGACGTAATACCCTACTCCTGTTTTTGTACTATGTGGAGAATGAATTACAAGGATTGGTGTGGTTGTTTTTCCCTGGGGAAGCTGGAGCTGATGACTGAGGCGAGATGCGTAAAGCCAAGGATTGAAGAAGCTGAACTGAACCACCTTCTCTATAATGGACTTGGGCCTCCTTTTATAGTGAAAGGGGACACCACAGTAGTCCTAGCTTTCTCTACTCCGCTCCACGTGATGGAGCGGCTCTTGTCCTGTCTTGTCGAGGGTCTACCCCTATTCCTGCTCCTGTTGCCATGTTGTGGGAGTTGGAGGAGAAAAACGGGCGTCGTGGCTGCCATGCTGCTGACGAGAGGAGGAGTCAACTTACCTACTCCAGTGGGGCCTATGAAGGGTTACGCGGAAGCTACGCTAGCCGAAAACAAAAATTTTTCTACCGCGCAAACCAGGAACACTTGCAAGTAAGGGCCGATAGATCGTTACCGATTGGAGTATGCAGCGGAAATAGCCAATCAGGGCTATCCGATCTGGAACAGTGTAGCCAATTCCCGGAGACAGCCGGATCACCAATCAGCCGATTCGAGTCGTCCGGCCGCGTTCTCACGCCTCGCTCCGATGCGCCCGACCGCATCCGATTCCACCACAGCCGATCGCTCCGATTGCAGCCGATCCGAAGCCGATAAACAGCGCGCAACGTAGCAGCGTCTCTACTGGTATCCACACGTCCGGGGACAGAACGCCGTACACCCGTGTGCTAGCACGCGATGCAAGGCTAGGGTTTGGCTCGAAAGTGGGGAGGGTTTCCGTGGAGATTGATCTCGGCGACTTTTGTTGCACGCGATGCAATTGACGTGTCGCAGCTCTCCACCCCTCCCTCCTTTATATAGAGGTGGCCGACTTGGACTAGTGGCCGATCAGGACTCTATTTTGAATCGGATCCTATCCGAATCTCACAGAGTTGGCCGCCCATACGTCGTAAGCCTATAGGACTCTATCCGATCGGATCCCTATCCGATCGAGCCGTATCCGAGTCCAACTCGAATATCTATTCTATCCCCTTAAGCGTGCGACCCTTTAGGTTCAGGTATACTCGGTTTCGACTATAGTCTAACTTAGCCGATCGTCGGCTCGAGTCCAACTCAGCCGACCCGTCAACAGTGGCGCCTAGCAGCACATATGAACACCATAGTATACAAGAATAATATTGGCTCTGAACCTGTAATGTGTACACAAATCCCTTTGCCTCACGATACCAGTTAAGCTATAGGCAAGATGTGTGCCATCCCTTCAATAGCTTAACCATTCACTCGAACCGTATTGGATTATCTGTCTGTTGATTGACTCCTCAATCAACTTAGCATGACTATGCATTTCCATAATCCATTATCTCGAGGGGCCCAGAGATATCTCTCCAAAGGAGGGGCAAATTCCATCTTGGTTACTCACATCCCACTCCATGTTTCATGCAAACCCGAAAACTACCTTTATAACTACCCAGTTACGGAATAGTGTTTGGTAGTCCCAAAGTAGGCTACTACACATGTTGGAATCCATGGTGATCTCAGGTCTAAGGACTTTGTACCAACACTACCTGAGACCAACTAATGGCACATTAATTCCTGTAGTGTCTCATGGTGGGTCTATCCAACAATGTGTTCTCCAACACATGTGTCCATGTTTATTGATTTGGTATCTCCATACCCATGATCTATGAGACATGATCATCAATCAATAAACATGCCGATCTTAGAATCATATTTGTTCCAACAATATGACATGATCAGGGATCGTTTAGAAATAGATTCATACATAAAGAGTCTCATAAATAAGTCACGTACTTATTGATCAATACAAGATGTATATTTCATGGAACTGAATAACACTTTATTCATTTATACATAAACATTGACGTGATATCCAACATCTCCATGTTGCCTCTAGGGCATATCACTAACAGCCTACCGGTCAGTGGCTCTCCGCCTGGAGAGGGGTCGATGTGACACCAAACGGGCATCGTGGCTGCCATGCTGCTGACGAGAGGAGGGGTCTCTAGTGGGGCCTACCGGTCAGTGGCTCTCCGCCTGGAGAGGGGTCGACGTGACACCCCGGCGCCCAGTATCCTCTCTCCCACGCGCCGCTCGCCGCATTTAATGCGACCGGACGGGGGTGGAGGGAGGCGTGCGTGACTGACCGTGCAGCCATACTGCGGTCGCCGTCAAAGACTTTCTCCCCTCTCTCCCTTGTGACGGGCAAAAAGGGTGATGATGAGCGGCTGATAGACGTGCCTCACATCGCAATAAATGCGACGGGGCATGCGTCTGGCCTCTCTCTAGGCATTAAATGTGATGGTTGGCAGTTGGCGGTTGATCTCGTTCCTCTCCCGGAGAGGTGCGGGTTGATGGACGGGGGTCCGGGTGATCCCGAACCCTGCCATCTGGGAAGCGGCGGCCTCCGGGCAGCTCCCGAGCCAAGTCCACTTTAGGATGGCCACGTGACCGCCCGTGGCCCGAACCCGCATGAGCCGTTCAGGACATATCTTTGGGGCGCCCTGGTAAGCAAAGGCGTCTTCCTTCTTCTGATATCGTATTCTCGTTATACCCCCGGGCCCATATCACCGACAGTAATATCTTTGAAACACTTGGAAACTGTATCCAATGATTATCTTCACGCTTTCCTTCCGGGATTGGTCTCATCTGCTCACCCAATCAGAATCGGCTGTATCAGCTGCCCTGTCCGACTCAGACTCAGCCGATTGGCTCCTTAGCCGATTCAGACTCAGCCGATGCAGACTCTTTTTCCGAGAATCATGCGCTCCTTTGATTCCGCTTCAATCCTTGCTTCAAACTCGGGATTTGCTTACCAAATTTGGTCGTCAACACCCCCTTGATGCATCACAAATCAAGCAGCCATAACGTCACCCTCTATCAAGTACAACGGTTGTGTCATCCGGCCACAAGACCTAGTTATGGATGTTGGTTGTGTGGCATTGGTGCTATCGCTCCAACAAAAATATGCTTTGGTAGTTTAGCCAATCCTGATAGACATGCCATCGGTTGAATCATAAAATCCCATGTGATTTCATCGTAAATCCTGTATAATTGACTAAAATCCCTCTTGCTTTAGTTTCAGACCTTAGACATGCATCTAAATTGTGGGTTTTCTTTGAACAAGTCTGTCGAAGCATGGGACCCTGATAACGGGAAAGCGAGGGCCTCCCTTTTGAAGATTCGTCCGGGGGCGAGTCGAGCCTGAGTCACCCTTAGGAATCAGATGGACACAAGGAAGTATATAGGTTCGGGCCGCACGGATACGTAGCAATCCTACTCCTATGTGTTGTGGGTTATTTGTGAGGAAATTGAATTACAATAAGATATAAGACTTGTGTAAGTTCTAAATGTTATCAATCCAAACCCCTATCCGTTGGCATGGATCCTTCTTTTATAGGTCAAGGAAGTCCACAGTGCCAACACATAAATATAAGAGTGGACCCCGCTCCAAAGAGTTGGGTATGTTTAGTCTTGTTAATGTCTCATATGACAAACTAGCTGGATGTGACAGCTTCGCTCTCTAGTTGAGACATGGCGCAGGAGCTGGGTGATCTCCGCCCGGTCACCATGAGGCCCACCAGTCAGTTCTTGCGAGGTGGCAAGGTGGAATGCGTTGAGGGAGATGTGGGCGCGGCACGTCGCGTCCCTCCTATTCCTCCGACAGGCATAGGCGTGCAGGAGGCTGCATGCAGCGCCATGTCCCTGAGATGTAGGAGGGTGAGTTGTTCTCCAACTGTATCTCTCTTGCAATAGAAATCATGATGTTGGGTTAAAGTTAAGCCGTCGAGCCCACCTAGTAAGGCGGAGAAACCTCCAAAGTGTGCTCGAGGCAATGGGGTGTGCTCGGGCTCCCGCTTGGAGCTCCTAGCCCATGTACTATGTCCCAAGATAGCCTTCACTTCTCGGGGCAGCTGCCTACCCAAGGCTTGTTCTACGCTCGAGGCTCTCAGGTGGACCCAAGGCCCCACGCACGCTTCCTCTGCTTCTTTACAAAATGTCTTGTTAATTTGAACAAGTTTTTCGAAGACGTCAATGATTGAAGGACTTCATGATGGACATTGCTTGGAGGATAATTCCGACATTGCGAGCTGCATCTTCAACATCTTGAAGATATAGATCTTGTAGGTCTTGTGAATATGTAGATCTGATATGTTCTGCTTGTATTCTCCGTGTTCCCCGAGTACTCGGGGCCGAGCGCGAGAGAGATGTGCCCCGAGCGCATCCCACGGGGGGCCGCGCCCAAAGGTCGGATGTGCCTCAAGCACCACCCGTGAGGTACTGCGCCCGGAGGCCGGATGCGCTCTGAACACCATCCGCAGGGGGCCGCGCCCGGAGGCTAGATACACCGAGCACATCCCGTGGGGGCCACACCAGAGGACGAATATGCACCGAGCAGTCGTGTGGAATTGGTGATAAAAATGTCATGGGTAGCTCGTGACGGGATCCTAATTCTCATTTCTCCGACAAAGTCAAATCTATTTATAGCAAACCGTAATGGGTGAAAATTATCGTCTTGTACATTTAAATTGTGCCTTTCTCAAACATAGTATCTAGTCATGAACCCATCAACACGTGTTTCCCACGTTCGTAGGTAAGTGGTAAGCATCGTAATAATAACTTATAAAATCCACCTCGCGGGAAATTAAAAAACTCCAATTGCGCGGGAAAATAAAGTTGGACTCATGAGTCATGGTAGTACAGAACCCCATGACATCTCTCCTTGATTAGTAAATCGTAATTGCTGCAGCAAATTAAGAAACTACAATTATGCGGGAAAATAGAGTTGGACTCACAATTAAAACCCTACAACATAGCTCATCAGTAAGTCCTAATTATATGGGAAATTGATAAAAGTCCTAATTACATGGGAAATTGATAAACTATCATTCCGCGAAAATTTTTTGATAAACTATCTTTCCGCGGGAAAATAAAGTTGAACTTATGACAGTACAAACGCATAGAACATCTCTTCTTAATTAGTAAGTCATAATTGTCAAAAGAAATTAAGAAATTATAATTACGCGGAAATATAAAGTTGAAACTCACGACAATACAAACCCCAGGAGAAGTCTCATATACAGGAAATTAAAAGAAAACTATCATTGTGCAAGAAAATAAAGTTGGATAGAGTCACCTGTTCGCTTTTCCAATTTAAGATAAATTAGGCGGCTTATAAAAACCAGAGTACTGAGGCACAAGAGGCAGTCTCAGCCTATTTTTCCTTTCGTTTCATTTAAGGACACATCATTCGAAGGTATTTTTCATTTTACCCAATGCATTGTACTAAAATTTGTGGAAGAAAATATAGAGAACCTGTTCACGTTTCAAAACCGGCAGTACTTAAATGCTACGTGCCTAAACAGGATGCAAACATCACCTCCAAATGGATACTACCGTCCAACACAATGCTATACAACTCTGCCACCGAATAAGCATATGAACACATACATATTTTTTGCAGTGACGCACAATACGAAATTGCTTATTCACAAAACTGTAGTTTCATTACAAACAGTATTTTATGCATTTGTGACTGAAGTGCAAAAAGGACACCCGGATCTAGGTTTTATAATTCCTCCCAATTCCTCAGTTCATCACTTCACAGGTTCACCAACTTGTTCTCATCTCTTCGCCGTGTCCTCGGACAAAAGGCATTTCCTCGTGTTGTCGGCGCGGCGCCGGTGTGGTGCTGCGACGGGACGCCGGCGGAAAGAGCCTGTAGGGTTTTCGCAGCGGCCGGCAGCGAGGTGCTCTGGTTATCAAGCGCCGGGAAGCTCCATCAAGGAAAGGTATGGTCTTGATTCTTCTCACGAATCCTTTGCTCCTGTAGATATGTAGAAGCAGATTAGAAACAAAGCAAAAATCATCAGGATACATATTTATGGGGCCATCTGGTCCCTGATGTTTTCCTGTTCCAGATTGATTTTGTTTGGTTGGTTTAGTGGAGAGACAAAAACATCACCTTTTATCAGTAGAAACTAGAATTTTATACGTGTGACCTTCTGAGGGGGACCAAGATACCATCTGGTCTGAGGATTCTCTGCAGTCTACCCCTGTTCTTGTTGTTTGTTTGGCTATGGAGGAAGTAGAGTGGGGTTGGGGTTAGGATGATGGTGATTGCTACAGCTCATAATAGTTCCTATGGAACATGCCCACATGACAAAATTAGCCCCTCGACCGTTAGGATCGAACGGCACGGATTGACCTGATTGGACGATTAGGGTTGTCCTAACGTGGGAATGATCGCCGCAAATAGATTTGTAGGGTTTCATTTATGGTCTTTTAATAGATTTTGGGGGATTTATTTAAGGTTATGTACCCTCCCAACTGTTGGAATTAAAAGGTGCAGATTAACCCGACTGGGCTATTAGGGGTGAGATCCTCCTGTCACGATGGATTTTGTTGATTTTTTCCCTACAGATCTGTATGGTTTTATTTAAGGTTTTTCTAGGCTATGGCACCCAAGGTGATGTACCTTGGTTGGCTTGGCATGTCTTCACTGTTTTCTTTGATGCTGCCAATTTTTGCTGAAGCTATTCTATCATCTACGATGGATGTTTGCTACCAACTGTATTACTACTGAGGCTGTGACATTTCGAGATATTCATCATTGAGTTATTCAGTGAGTTCTGGTATGTGACAGCTTAGAAGAACTACTCTAAAATATATTTCTAGTATTGCAAAGGAAAAGTAGGGTGCATATACATTTTAAATGGCTACTTTATATTGGTTTCTTTTGACAAGATTTCGCCAAATCAGAAAGTCCTATTGTTCTGTAATTTTTAAAGTGCAATTGCTTGACACATTACTTCAGTACAGTTGTAAGCTATAACGTTGCATCTCAATATTGCATTTAAAAGCTTGGGCATGCATAGGCACAGATTTTACTCGTATGCCATTAGTGGTGGATGCAAGCACTACCTAGACATGGACCCGTGTTGTAATCCGACTCAGATTTAATTGTCCGATTTGGCCCACAAAAAATGTGAAAGACATTTGAAATCAGACACATTTTACAAGACCAAACTCAGATGCACACAATAGAGCAATATTACCCTTTTTAGGATAGAACATATAAAATCATTATATGCAGTTGTTTTCTTCTTTGGAAGTAAGTGGTATTGATTTCCCCCTTTCTTTTGTCAGCAGGTGCTTACATAGGTTGATATAAACAGCAAAGTGTACATGGCGCAACAAGAGCACAACATGGTTTCAGAAAGAACTGAGGAAGAACGGATTTTGGCACAAGCTACGGGAAGTAAGAGCAGCAAAAATAAGGCTGTGCAAGGAAGTTCTTTGTCCAACAAAAGAAAGTGCTTTGCATGTAATGAGACATCACACACTTTGGATCAGTGCAGCATAAAAGGAAGACTGATTACTGGTGCACAGCTATTTGCCCATTCAACAAGGCAACCATTCTACATGATTCAACCTTCGGAGGAAGCTGTTGAGAAGGAGAAATTCTATCGTCACTGCCTGCTAATCACATCTGATATCAGTAACTTGGACCTGAGCAAAGTGAAAGTTGAAGTAACCAAGTTTTGGAAGCTGACTAACTGGGAGATAAGGACAGAAGGCAGACAGAATTTCCTAGCGTCCTTCAACTCAGAAGATGACCTAATAAGCTGTTTAAAGACTCCCAGAATAGAAACATCTGTAGATGATAAGGAGGTGAACTTCACTGTAGCAAGGTGGAAGGAAGACGATGAAGAAGACATTGAATTGATTAGAGAATGGTTTTTAGTATATGGGGTCCCAAGGACATACAGAAACTGGAAGGAGCTATATCAAATTGCATCAGCAGTTGGGGTATTGATTGATGTGGATGAGGAAAGTTTGGAAGGTGATCATAAGGAGCCTATTAAGTTAAAGGTTGCATTGAGAGGTGTTGATGGTGCTCCTATCTCATGTCACTTTGTGTTCGGGTGGTATTCTAGATGTGTTACGTTCACGATAGAAGACAAAGTACAAACCACAGAGTATGAAAGGAAGTTCTTAGAAGATTGCAATGGTGAAGATCATCTTGATGAATTTGGCAAGGAATACAAGGACAAAACAGACAAACTTATTGAAATGCCTCCAGAAATACTGAATAAAGGGATGAACTTGGAGAGCAGTAGTCATGACACTAGTATTGTTGTTTCAACACACAACCACACATTGGATGCCAAAGGCTGTTCAGACAAGGAATTAGAGACAATAGAAACAGCTGTACTAGTAGAAGAGCCTAGCTCCACTAAGGATAACAACACAAGTGCTCCAGCACCCACTACAATCATCTCTAAGAAAACAGCAGAAGACAGTCCCAGAGCTGAAAGGGAGCAATCCATAAGCATGATTGGAGATACGCTCTTCGAAGGTGAGTCAAAATTTACACAAATCATGCATATATGTATGTTAATGTGTTCAACATAATAGGATAATCCATTTTCAGTTTCTCCAAAAAAAACATTAATAGTTCGCTCTTTTTTTATTTTTGAGTTCATCTTCTTTATGCTTCACCAGCAGCCACTGTGATCCACTCCAAGAAAACAACCGAAGGCAGTCCAAAAGCTGAAGGGGCGCAATCCACAAATGGAAATTCAACAGGCATGATTGGCGAAGCACACTTCAGAGGTCAGTGAGAATTCTATATTTGTAAAGTTTGTTTTTGTTGTAAGGATTTTCTTTATGAATCTCATCAGAAGGAAAATACTTTTAAGTAAAATCTAAAGTGATTCTCAATTTCTGAAAAATGTGGTTTTAGCATGTGTGTAGGTAAATGTGTCGGGTGCACAAGGACTAGGTAGGTTAATTTTAGCAACTATGTAGGTGAATGTGTTGGGTTCACAAGGATAAATAGTTTTGTCTTTTTGTTGGTTGACATTATGTTCATAACACTTCCCTTGAAGGTAAACAAAAACCACCTATCAAGATTGTGTATGCAAGAAGAAAAGTGCAACATCAGAAGGGACTGGAAACAGCTCTAGTGGGCCAAGGACAGAAGTCAGGTAATGAGTCTGGAGGAGATGGAAACAACAAGGACAGCAATGCAATTGCTCCACCTGCCATTGCAATCAACTCTAAGGAGCAAAAAATAAAAGACATTGTGACAACTCAAGGAACACAATCTAGCAGTGATAGTTCAATTGGAGAAACTCGGGCAAAAGGTGAGCAAGAATCCTGTTTCTGTAAAGATTACTGTTATATATTCCTTAGACATGTCCTAAACAAATTCTTCTAGTAGAACTTAAAAGGAAAATACATAAACATAATATTGTGTTAGAAAGTATTTCTGATAAGACAAGGTAAACCATTCGATTTTTTAAAGTTTTGGATTAGAAGTATCTCTTTATTACTTAGTTGTGTTGAACTTTCCCTGAAGGTGTAGGCATGGCTGGAACAGAAACCGGAGTACCTGAGTTTGAAAAGCAATATGATTCTACAATGAGCAAACAGTATGTGATCTAAAACTATGGTCTACTTGTCAAATTCATATTTATGTTTGCCATCATATATGAATATTCAATTATGTCCAACATATGCATGGCAATGATGTAGGCTAACTCCAAATTCCAAGGACATTAGCACACAAAATGAGATCTTTGAGAGTTTCAGTGAGATGGGTCTCCAAGAAAACCTACTGGAGGGAATATATGCATATGGTAATTCCTGTTTCATCTGTTATTTTGTTGAGATGCCTATGTATGTAGCGGCTAATTTTTTGACAGAGCTTTTACTGGAGACCTTGTTTATGCTTACCCCCTGATGCCATGTCTTACAGGTCTGGATAAGCCTTCTGTAGTCCATCAAAGAGGAATTGTTCCACTATGCAAGGGTCTGAACGTTATCCACCAGTCACTGTCTGGAACAACTGTGACATTGTGCTGTGGTGTTCTGCAACTACTAGATTATGCATCTACAGAATGCCAGGCTTTGGTTCTTGTACCAACACGCGACCTAGCACAGGAGACTAAAAAAGTGATTGGAGCACTTGGTCATCACCTAGGTGTCAATGCTCATGCTTGTTATGGAGGGACTAGTGTCCATGAAGACCAGCAAATTCTGTCTCGTGGAGTTCAGGTTGCTATTGGTACTCCTTGTCACGTTCTTCACATGCTACAAGGAAGAACACTCTGTCCAGATCATATTAGAATGTTTGTCTTGGATGAAGCAGATGAAGTACTCAGAGGTTTCAAGGATAAGGTTGGTTATCCACTCTTGTACCATCACATTTGTAGCAATCACAAAGAATTACTGCATGGGGCAACCTAGTTACATAGCATGCACTATTTGGAACTCCACAATTCCACATACAGTTCTTGCTAATGGTCGTTTATTATCTTTGCAGATCCATGACATTATCCAGCTTATCCCGACCAAAACCCAGTTTGGATTCTTCTCTGCTACTATGTCCCTTGAAGCTCTTGAGATGTGCCGCAAGTTCATGCATAAGCCTGTGGAAATCACTGTGCCAAGAGATGAAGAACTTGAGGGTATCAATGTCAAGCAATTCTATGTCAACGTTCAAAAGGAAGATTATAAGCTTGACAAATTGTGTGATCTTTTTGACACAATGACAATCACACAAAGCATCATCAGTGTCAACACTCGGCATCAGGCCAAGTCACTGGCAGAAAAGATTGGAGGCAAGGGATACACGGTCTCAGCAATTCACGGAGGCATGAACCAGGGAACCAGAGACAAAGCTGTTCAGGAATTCCAGTCTGGATTTTCTCATATCCTCATCGCCACTGATCTCCGTGGTATCGATGTTCTGCATGCCCCTGTCACCATGATCTACGATCTGCCAGCGCAACCAGTCAGCTACCTCCGTCATGTTCAAAGAAGTGGGCAGCACGGAGGGAAGGGTGTGGTCATCAGCTTCATAACTCGCACTGATGAGCGTGTGTTATCTAGTATCCAGAAGTTCACCAGCGCCCAAATAGAGGAGCTACCCTCCAACGTTGCTGATCTCCTCTGAGAAATTTCTTGGTCGCTTCTCATGTATCTGTTCCTAGTTGTGTTGGTCATCTAGTGTTCTATTTTGCGTAGGGAAACTATGTGTGACTTGAAATTTTGGGTGGAATTTTATGGAATTTGAAATTGAGTTTACCAGCTGTCGATCATCGCTCACTTGCATACTGGCTGGATGTGTGGATTTTCTTGTTGCTTGAAACGTTCATATGTGTTTATACATTATTTATAATGTTCTGATTTCTTGTTCACGATCATGCTATATGTGATGGCAGAACATGTCTGAAAGACGCAAAGTGTCGTGCACACACATGACAAAATGGCAAAAACATTTTGGTCCTTAAGATTAAATACTGTGGTCATGAAACACAGCGCACAAAAGGCTTTGTTTTGACTGGCCTATGTTGCAGTAACCATATATGGCTGGGAACTTGCAATAACTTGTTGGAGGAATGTGCAATAATTAGGATGGTGATTTCTTGTTCACGATCATGCTATATGTGATGGCAGAACATGTCTGAAAGACGCAAAGTGTCGTGCACACACATGACAAAATGGCAAAAACATTTTGGTCCTTAATATTAAATACTGTGGTCATGAAACACAGCGCACAAAAGGCTTTGTTTTGACTGGCCTATGTTGCAGTAACCATATATGGCTGGGAACTTGCAATAACTTGTTGGAGGAATGTGCAATAATTAGGATGGTGATTTCTATATAAGAAAACACTTAAGAGAAGCTGGCTAGGTTCAGTTCAATATTCATGCAAATGGTAAAATAGCATGTCATTGTAACACAAGAGGGAGCAGCATTAATTTCAACAAGACAATAATTTCCCTCCAAAAAAAAAGAAAAAAAAGAAAATTCTTAGTGCAACATCATCTAAAGCTATAGACACAACACAACACTAACACTAAATATTTGTAGGTTCTTATGACACTATTAACTTTCATGTTTACGAAGAGGTTAATGATTTTGTGCGCAAATTGTTAGAAGTCAAATAGCAACTCACATGATCCACAAACAAGAAACAACCAGTTCGACTCTACAGCGTAGTAAGATAGATAGATAGATCTCAGTATCTCACTCACCTCAGGAGCAGGGTCGCTGGCCACCAGATGCATCCAGCACCGACGCCGCAGCGGTGGAGGAGCCGAGGAGGCCGACGTGTCCGCTACTCTGCTCTGCTGGGGCTGCTCCTCACGCGCACGGAGGATGAGGGTGGAGGGATCGAGGTGGCCGCCGACGAGCGTGGGGCCGGCCGCCGACATCGACGGCTAGTGCAGGATGATGCGCCATGCCACCGGCACGGGCAGCCGCAGCGCGTCCGGCAGGAGCGAACCCTACAGGAAGCGAAACCCTAGTGAAGCGAGGGGATCCATCCATGGATTCGATCGGAGCCTTCGCTGCTGCTCTGCCCCGTGGCGTTCTGTCTTGCCCTCCCGACTCCCGAGACCGACCTGACCTGCCGAACACAAAATCCGATTCCCTTGTTACGAAAAATGTTGTAGATTGAATCTAAATGACAATGAGATTGAAAGCAAATGGAGAACTTGTATTGCATTGTTCATTGATCAACATATTTATATAAATGGAGGTGTTAACTGCCACCCCTACAAAATGGGATGTGACCCTTCAAATTGGGATGTGAAGGGGTGGATAAGGTGGTCTATTAACTGCTAGATTGAGGGAGATCAAAATATTGTAACACTCCCCCTTTGATCGAATCCTCTTTGAGATCAATGAACAATAATATTAATCCTCCAAATTATCCTGTAGGACAAAGCGAGGAGTAATACTTATAGATATGTTGTGAAAACTCCTTCAAAACCTAGTGGGAAAAATAAGAAGAAAATGATACAACATATAATGTTTATCGCCTCATTGTAAACTTATATGTGAAAACCTTATAGGAGAAAACTTATATAGTTTAGAGGACAATATATGTCATTGATATCTCTTTAAAAACCCCGATGGGGAAAAATTGAGATATGACATATGCTTATGTTAATATTGCCTCATTAAAAACTCCGTATGAGAAACCTTGAAAGTAAAACTCATACAAAGAAAAGAGTGCAATATGATGGTTTAGATATGGCAACATCTATTTTATTTCTCCCTCTGAACCTTGCAAATCTCGAAGTTTTCGCATACCAATTCCTTGAACACATTTCTGGAACAAGGAAGGTGGTAAATCAGCTAGATTATCACAAGGTTTGGTTTGCAAGATATCTATTTCACCCATTTGTTTTAACTCATAGGGATAAAATAATTTAGGAGAGATATGTTTGGTTATGTTATTTTTGATGTAGCCAGTATCCATCTGTGTAACACAAGCTGCGTTATCTTCATAGATAACTGTTGGTGAATCAATTCCACCAATACCACTTGATTGTTGTATGTGGTTGATCACTCTACGAAGCCAAACACATTCTCGTGATGCCTCATATAGTGCAATTATTTCAGAGTGATTGGTGGAGGTAGACACAAGGGTCTGTTTTGATGACTTCCATGAAATGGCTGTCCTCCATGTAAAAATACAAAGCACATGCAGGATCGGCCATTATGGGGATCGGATAAATAGCCGGCATCGGTGTATCCAATCATATTGGAGTCAGGGGTCCTTTGAAAATATAATCCGAGATCTCTCGTGCCATTCACATATCGAGGATATGTTTGACTCTGTCCAATGACGTTTGGTTGGAGCGGCGCTATGTCTAGCTAGCAAGTTCACTTGCAAATGCAATATCGGGCCTGGTGCAATTTGCAAGATACATAAACGCTCCAATGGCATGAGATACGGACGAGGTCCCAATTTCTTCTCCTTCATCCTTTGGTGAATTGATCGGTCTTGAGCTCTAAAGACCGAACGACCATCGGAGTTTTGGAGGGATATGATTTATCCATATTGAATTTCTCCAATACCTTCGGACATAGGCGATTGATGCACTAAAATTCCGGTGGGAAAATGCTCAAGTTGTAAACCTAAGCAAAATTTGGTTTGACCCAAATCTTTCATTTCAAACTCCGTCTTTAGATGATTGCGTGCCTCATCAATATCTTGTGGGTTGCCAATGATATTTAAATCATCAACATACACGAGATATGATGCAAAATCTGTTTGAGATCTTTTGATGAAAACACATGGACAATCATCATTGTTAGTGTATCCCTTCCGAGAAGGAATTCACTAAGTCGGTTATACCACATTCTTCCGCGCCTTGGGCCATAAAGTGACTTCTGAAGTTTTACACAATACATGTTGCGGTTTGCGTTCTGATCCGGGATAGAGATTCCATCGGGAACCTTCATATAAATGTCCGAATCAAGTGACCCATAAAGATATGCAGTCACTACGTCCATCAACTGCATAGATAGACGATTTTGTACAGCCAGAGATATAAGATATCGGAATATTATTCCACTCATAACTGGAGAATATGTTTCATTGAAATCAATGCCGGGCCTCTGCGTGAACCCTTGTGCTACAAGCCTTGCTTTATGTCTCACAACCTCGTTGTTTTCAATCCGTTTCCGGACGAAAACCCATTTGAATCCCACAGGAAAGATTCCACGAGGTGTAGGTATTGCATGAGTGAATACCTTTCTTTTGGAGAGTGAGGCTAATTTCGCTTGAATTGCATCTTTCCATTGATTCCAGTCCGAGCGCGTTTTGCACTCTGCCATGGTCTTAGGATCTGGATCATTTTGGATAATTTCTGCAATTGAATCGCGAAATGTATGTCGACAACTGTAGACTTTCTATCATAAGATTCTCCAGATTCAATGTAGTTAATGGAAATTTCACGCACCCTTTGTGATGCATCATTATTTCCCAATATGACAGCATCGGGGCGTTCCGATGTCCCAACATCAGTAATTGAGTGCACTGTTGATGTGGGATGTGAAGGTTGAACCTCCACTGGGTGTTCCTCAACATGTGGTTGAGTTGCATTTGCTGTGTTGGGAGATATGTTCTTCCCTTTCCTTTGCTTGCTAGAAGCTGCATCCGTGGAAATAGCCGTACTTCTCCCCCTCTTACTAGGGAGTTGAGTAGTTTTATTTGGTACCTCTACTCTTTCTGGCACATTTCTCGCAGGTTTATAGGATTTTGTAACACCCTTATAATTAGCAAATGCATCTGGCATATTATTTGCAATATGTTATAAATTTATGATTTTCTGAACTTGAAGTTCAGTTTCAGATGTACGTGGATCTTGATTGGAAATGTCTGTAGCATTCCAATTAATTTCCTGGCATTGTATGTGGTTTTCAGTTTCTCCCCCTAATGCCGGGAAATGATCTTCATTGAAAATACAATCAGCGTACCGGGCAGTAAATACATCCCCTGTAAGGGGTTCCAAGTATTTAATGATCGACGGAGATTGATATCCCACGTAGATCCCCATTTTCCTGTGTGGGCCCATTGATGTACGCTGCGGTGGTGAGATCGGTACGTATACAGCGCAACCGAACTTCCACAGATGGGAAATATTTGGTGTATTTCCACGTGCAAGTTGAAACGGGGAGGTTTCATGATATGCGCTTGGACGCAATTGAATCAAGTCGCAGCGTGTAAGACGCATGACCCCAACAAGTTGTTGGTAGATTGCAATTCTGTAGTAACGGTCTTGCAATAAGCTTAACTCTCTTGATGAGAGATTCGCAACCCATTTTGAGTATGGACATATGGGACCGAGTGCTGAACTTCAATTCCTAAGGCCATGCAATAATCATTGAATGCATGTGAGGAAAATTCAGCGGCATTATCCATTCGGATAGTGCGGATTTGATGTTCAGGATATTGTGCTTTAAGTTTGATAACTTGTGCAACAATTTTAGCGAATGCATGGTTCCTCGTAGAGAGGAGACTCACATTAGACCATCTAGTAGATGCGTCTATGAGAACCATGAAATACCTGAACGGCCCTGACAATGGTTGAATTGGACCACATATGTCTCCTTGAATGCGTTCAAGGAACTTTAGAGGTTCGGCATGAATTTTGAGGTAAGAGGGTCTCAAAATTAGTTTCCCTATGGCACATGCGGTGCACACAAAATCTGAGGATTGGGGAAATTTTGAATTACTTAGTGTATGACCCACAGAATTGTTGATAATTTTCCGCATCATCCCTATACCGGGATGACCAAGGCGATCATGCCAAGTTTGGAATGCGTTAACAGAGTGCGTGGGTCTTCCTCCATCAGATACTCAGCCTTGAGATCTTGATGGATGTGGTTCCTTATAATATATAAGGCATTGTATTTGAGATGTGGTGCCAATTCCTCAACTCCCTGTTGGGGAGGAGCAATGGCTGCATACAGTCCGCGCCACGACAGACTAACTTTGAGATCCATTGCCCATGTGGGGAAGTTTTGGCCGTCAAGAGTGAGTGCCTCAAACTCTTTGCTAGCCATTGTGCCTACATATGTAGGACCATAGATGTGTTAAAATCTATGGCAATGTTGAATAAGCCATGCGAAATGCAATTAATCAAGGTATACTTGAAAAAATAGGGATATTCTCTATTTATGAAATAACATAGTCAAGCACCAACGGTGTTAACTTTGTTTTTAATTCATTTTTCAACATCGGGTACACACGTTGAGGATAAAGATCCCGCAGTAGTATATAATACTACCTTGTGTGTGATCAATGTGAAAAATAAATTGTATGGTAGTCACTTGAGTATAGACTTGAATTATTCATAATCAAATTGGATACGCACTTTGAGGATAAAAATCCCGCAGCAGTACTGGAGTACAACCTTGTGTATGACCAATTTGAAGATAAACAAAATTAGTCACCCAAAGTGTAGACCAAAATTTCAAAACTTCAAAATATTGGGTACGCACGTTGAGGATAAAAATCCCGCAGTAGTACAAAGGTACTACCTTGTGTATGGCCAATATCAAAGTTAAGAAATTATTTGTTATTCCAAAAATGAGAAAATCAACCCAAAGCATTCGCAAATAAATTTAATTGCTTGTATGAAAAGCTGAAAACTGAATACATATAAAATGCATTAAGTAAATTGCATAAAGGACTGATAAATATATACATAGATAGCCTATGGACTGAGTTACAATTTACGTAAAACTGAGCACTAATATGTAATATGTTTGCTAGGATTTAAACGCAATTTACAGAGAAGTTAAGGACTAAACTGCAAATTCGTAATTCTAAATCAGAAAAAATAAAAATCTAATTAAATGGCTTGTTGGGCCTAATGGACTGAGGCCCATTAAGCCAAATCGGCCCACCTAGCCCATTAATAAATAGGGGCAGTTAGGGTTGAAACCCTAACCACCCCAATCCTTCCCAGCCGCCGCCGCCTGCTCGGGTGAGGGGAGAGGCGCCATCGCGCCGACGCCAGCGCACCGCGCGCAACCGCCTGGCGCCGACCGTGTGGGGGCCCACCAGCCGTGGCGCCAGGAGCCAGCCGGCCGGCCTGTGGGGCCCGCCACCAGCCGACGTGGGGGCCATTTACGCCGGCACAGCGCGCGTGCGCCGTGAAGGTCGCGCCGGCCATGGCGCCGCCCGGGGAAAACGGCGCGTCGCCGCGCCTGAGGGCGCGCCGCGCGCGTGCCACCGTCCAACGCCCTCACGAGCCGGCCCCCCACTCCCCCGCGCATTTACTCCGGCGACGAGGCACGGCCCTCAACTCCATTGGAGGAGGAGGACCCCGCGCCACCGTTGCCATTCGGGAGAGCACGAGCCGAGGCTCCATGGGGGACACGCAGCCACGTCGGGCGGAGACCCGGGCGACGGTTGGCGGCTTCCCCGGCGTGAACACGCCGCGTGAGAGGCGGAGATGGCGGCGGTGGGGCTGCTGGTGCCTCGACCTCGCCAAGTGCAAGCAGAGGAAGACGAGTCGGGGCGGAGATTCGTGCCGCGATCGTTGGTGGAGAGCGGCTTCGGTTCCTCGCCAAGACAGAGATGGGAAGGGAGAGAGCCGGCGCGGAACCGGCCGGCTCAACCTCCATCGCCACCGGTGCTGCCCAAGACGAAGGACCCGCGGCATTTGGTGAAGGTGGTGCCGGTGGTTGTGCAGCGTCGCGGGGAACGCCGCGGTGACCACGACGACCACCATGGCGCCTCCTCAAATTCCTCCTCTCATGGTGTTCACCACCGTGGTGGTGGCGCTCACCAAGAATGTAGCGGAACATGGCGAGGAGTTCGGCGCGTGCATTGAATTGGTCGCCACGGTGGAAAATCAAATAAACAAGATCCACAAAGAAGATCGCCGGAGGTAAATAGCGAGGCATTGTAGTTTACCTTCTTCTTCCTCCTGTTCTTGTTCTTCTTTTGGGATGAGAGAACTCTCTGATTTGTGTGAATAGGAAGAGACTAGGTGCTGATAACGTGTTGTAGATTGAATCTAAATGGCAATGAGATTGAAAGCAAATGGAGAACTTGTATTGCATTGTTCATTGATCAACATATTTATACAAATGGAGGTGTTAACTGCCACCCCTACAAAATGGGATGTGACCCTTCAAATTGGGGTGTGAAGGGGTGGATAAGGTGGTCTATTAACTGCTAGATTGAGGGAGATCAAAATATTGTAACAAAAAAGTCCAATTTAGGTCCCTCAAATACGGGTACAGGGTGTACTCCACCACCTAAAATCGGTACAAATCGATTCTTTCGATGGTATTGAGAGTGCTTCATTTTACACGTGATATCCTAAAAAAACAACCACCTAGAGGTCAAATGGGACCCACATTTAAGTGGCCACCTCTCCTTACCATTTTCTTACATGTGGGTCCCACACGACCCCAATGTGTTTCGTAGGATGTCAAATAGACCAAACTCACTCTTAATATTGTCAAAGGACTCGATTTACATCGATTTTGGTTTTATAAGTTAAAAAACGTTTTATGTCTGATTTTTCAGATGAAGAACATAAATTAAAACTTTTCATATTTGAGAGGGCTAAATTGAACTTTTTTTCCCTTTTTATTTATTCGCGCCGACGCGATCTCTCCACTACATCCTCTGCCTCTCGTAGGAGGCGCTTCGCGAGGCTGCCTCGGCCACGTTCCTAGGGATAGACGTGCTTGAGCCTCCTTCAGTCTAGGCAATCACAACTCACGATGACTTATATGCATGGGCCATCCACAGCAAGATCATGGGTCCTCCTAACACACGGCCCAATTAGCGATTATGTTGGAATTTTTTGCATTTTTAATTTTTTTTTAAAGATTTACAAAAAGAACTTGCGAGATTGAAAAATTTCAAATCTAATCTCCTCCCGCCCTCTGGGAGGGCGTGAAGGGAAAAAACGCCCTCCCAGAGGGCGAAGAATCCGACGTGGCAGACGGCCCCGCACGGCCGTCTGCCGCGCGGTGGTTATTTGGCGGGCGGCCCCCTTCCCGCCCTTGGGAAGGGCGTTTTTTCACTGTGCACGGGGGGCCGCCAGCAAAAATGCCAGGGAGGCCGGCCTTTTTGCAGGCGGCCCCCTTCCCGCCCTTGGTAAGGGCGTTTTCACGTGCACGGGGGCCGCTGCAAAAGGCCGGTCGCCCGGCATTTTTGCGCGGCTCCATTCCCGCCCTTACCAAGGGCGTTTTTCACTGTGCCCAAACCCTAATTGCCCGATCGACATCGACCCACTCTCTCGTGTTGTTTGAGATGTAAAATGTTATCGTCGTATTTTGTGCTAATATAACAAATCCATTGGATTTGTGGTATTGTTGCAAATGTAACCGTCTTCGTGATTTGTCGTATTGTTTGAAATGTAAATGTTATCGTCGTAAGGATGCAAATGTAAATATTGTTGCAAGTGTAAATGTTCGAGGTATCGTACATATGTTGTTTGCATAACTTTGTGAATATATTATTTTAACCAAGTTAACTTAGTTGCAATGGTTAAGCGGTTGTTTGTCACGGTGTTACATAACCCATTAGGTACGGATGATGCAATACAACTAACTCATCCCCCACGAGTGAAGGCTCGGCTACCTACGGAACCGTTCAAGGGCGATAAAGCTTGTCATCAATTTTCTCTTTCCTTCTCGGCGTTGTACTCCTTTTGAGTTTCACATTCGGTTACTTTTAAGCCGTTATATTGGGGAATGACATTGTCGATCCACCTAGTGAATCCACACCTTCTTTGAATGCCCGGTAAAGAAACACATGTAATCGGTTAGAGAGCCACTAGAGCGAAGACGTTTGCATAATTGATAAAATGAAAGACGTACAACGAAGTCGTTGTCTAAGTTGGGGCAAATGAAGTATCTCCGACCATATGTTCGTGGTTCAAATGAGGTAGCCATCTTGCAACGATCCCTACAACCGCACATAGGACGCTCCGACCATTTAGGGAAACCCGGCGGGTTGTTCCTCCATGCTAAGCTTGCGATTTCGACGCGACGTTCATACTCCATCCAAGCCTGAATGAATTGTTCGGTGGACTCGGGTTGTGTTACCGTCGACCGATCGAAGCGAGTTTAACCGTATCGATCCAATCTTTGTATGGACACCGACGTACATCCTCCTGGTTGCACATTTTTTATGGTAGGAGTTAAAAAATGGAACAAGCGAAAAGGTTAAAGAAAGAAAAATTATACTCATGACAAAATCATCATCCGCAATCTCGGGACACACGAAGCATCTTTGTCCTCTAGTTGCTTGTCTTATGGATCTTACCACTTGGCAACGTAGACCACGGTGGCATTCGGACGTTCCCGCCATGTGGGTAGTGCCGGTGATCCATAGGCCGGTCCAAAGCTTCGCGCGAACTCGAAGTTGGTACTCGGCCTTCCGTTGAAGGTAGTCGACCTTGTTTCGCTAAGTGGGTAGTAACGTGTTCCGTCGGTTCGTGGGTTCTCCGTATCTATCCACTCAACGAAGTTGCACACCCGACGATATGCCTGCATGAGGTGTTAACACGATGTACAATCAAGTTAGCGTTTTCTGCGTGAAGATTTTGTAGATGAAAGCAGTGCAGATAAGTCATACCTGATCAATGTTGGCGCATTGGAAAAATCGTCTCCCCCGGTTTCGGCGAGGAGGACGACGTAAGTATGCACCATCTCCACAATGGCATAACGGACGGTCACACCATGGTGGAATAAAACCGCTCAAAGGATGGAGTCGCCGGTGGAGACGCTCAAGGAATGGATGATATGAAGATCTCATTGCGGGAGTAAATGTAGAAATGAGAAAGCAGATTTGAAGAGCTCGTATTCGGATCTAGGCAATATATAGTGCAGGGAGGTGACGGTTCGCATCTATGTATCGTTTATGTCTATCACGGGGCAACAGCTGATCGAGACGTATCGTGTAGGATTGTCACGGGGCAAAAGTTGATAGCGACGTATCGTGCAGGACTATCACGGGGCAAAAGTTGATAGCGACGTATCGTGCAGGACTATCACGGGCAAAAGCTGATAGCGATGTCTCGTGCAGGTCTAACTGGGCCGAAAGTTTTTTTGTCGTTAGTAAGAGTATCATGCAGCGAACGATACGGAAGGATCTCGTGACATGTGAGTGCGACGAACAGACATAGATATATACAAACATCAAACACAAAATAAATATTTACAATTTGTACAAACTGATGCACACAGCAGCTACTGACGAGGCCTCTTACCCCTATCCCTCCTAGGCTATGCTCGACGTGCCCCGAGAGTACGTCGCCTGTCTGGGGGCACGCCACGACTAGCACGGACATCCGGCGCGGGCGTCTCCGTGGCGGGTCCCGGCTCGTGGTAGAGGTGCTCCACCGAGCCGAGAGAAGGCGAGTACGTCCCGATCGGGTCCTCCAGTCGTCGAGTCGTCGCCCGTACCGACCCCCTCGTCGCCCTCCCCGGACCCGCCCGCCTGCGTCGACGAAGTCCCCGACCGGAAAATCCCCGCCGAGTAGAATCCTCCCGTATGTAAGCAATGTGAAGCATCGGTGACTTAAACTAAAACGTGTGAACTAATCATCGGACGACGCTTGCTCACCTCCGGCTGACGAGGGACGAGAACGGAGGATCCGCTCGCTCCAAAAAGCTCACGTCTGGGCCGAGTAGCGAAAGGCCGAGGAATCGACGATCCACTCGCGCCGCCGTATCCCCGCTCGGTAGCGTCGGACCTAGGCGACATTCGGTTTGTTAGATCACGTTGTAGGGTTGACACAATGAAAATGAGTGGAACTAACTGTGGAAGGACCAGCGCCGTGTGGTGACCATCCGTCTTGGACCGCGTGGACGTGGACTGTAACACCTGTGGAGGTACCGCGTCGACGCGAACGACACGAGAAGATACGCAAGATCTTCCGTGCCGTCGTCTGCATCCGCTCGAAGGTCATCCTCTTCCCACCTCGTTCGGTGAATGCTGCGTCCGGCCTCGGCATCACCGAGTCGATTTCGGCATTCAATGCCCGTGCGGCGTCGGCCTACAAAAATCAAAACAAGTTAGGTTTTTCGGTCCAATTAAAAAACATAATGACGTACAAAGGCTTTAATGCGACAAATCATGACGTACCCCAACGAAGTAGTCCCGGTCTCGGTGCAGGGGTAGGTGTCCGTGATCTTTGCGTGCGGGCTAGCTGCTGGCGACCGGTGTGAAGGTCACGCGCGGACGCGTCCGCGGTAGGTACCACCGAAGGTAGGCGGTGTAGTTCTCCTCGGAGTGGGCGTAGATCTCGCCGATCACCTCCTCGGTGGCTATCGCCGATCCGCCACGTATTGCTGCATACGTGGTTCCCAGAGGGAGCCTCCCTGCTGTCCCCGTCGAGACAACCTGCGTACACAGCAAAGGTCGACTATAGTTCCATTTAATTTGACACAATAGTAGTACATTTCAAAAAGAAATACTCACTGGTGGTCTGGTGGGGAACGGCAACCGAACGTCTCCGGGAATCCCGGCGCGATCCGAACCGCCTCATCACTCGGCTGGGCGGTGAGGCTCGGCAGTGATGTCGTACACCATCGGGATCAACGTCATCCGGTGGCCGAGTCGCGCGTGCACAACGTGGAGAGGCCTAGAGGCGCCCGAGCTGCGACCGCTGCTGCGTGTATGGCTCCCGGACAACGTCGTACACCTGGAGACGGTCCAACTCGAACACGAAGTCCGGGTAGCTCCGTCTCACCGAGCGTGGGCGTAACGACGCTGCGACAATAAAAAATCAAGTGGTTACAAGTTTTGTTCAACACAATTTAAATATTTGAAACAAATATGACTTTGCACTTACGTTGCGTCGAAACCAGACGAACCCATCGTAGGCCCGTCGACCGGGTTCTCGAAAGCGGCGCTACGTCGTACGGAGAGGTGTCGACGACCGGTCGGCCGATCGCGGCGCTCCGCAGCCCACCGTAAGAGAAGGGGACAGCTGTGAAGATCGCTCCCGGATCGGTCTTCGTGCACGCGTCGCACGGGCCACGGTAGGTGGCTGCGAGCACGGCCGAACCCCAACTCCACCGAGGCACGCCGCCTATCTCCGCGTCCGCTATCGACCGGGCGTAGTGGATCGGCCCCTCTCTGCGGTGTTCCCCGACGTGTTGGTGAACATCACCCAACCGAACAACCAAAGCGGTACGCCTCCAACGAGCGTCGCACGGAGTACTCGTCGGCGTCGGGGTGGAGCTTGTCGGCCTACAAAGGACAAAACCATGTTAACAAACATCGATGTTATGAAAAATATCGAAGTCGTGAAGTTAACTTACGTGAACCCAAAATCCAAGTCTTCGTAGGCCGGTGGTCGCGTAAGGGTAGATCGACGACAGTGGGAGCCCCGTAGCCTCATCACCGAGCAAAGCGCGCAGTGATGTCGTCCCTCCATCCACCAACTCCGTCCACAGGCCCGACAGCCTCCCGGCTAGTGGTAGCCCTAGCGGTAGGAGACGTCTGCGCATCGGAGCCATCTCCCCACAAGGAAGATGAAAGGTGTGCGTCTCGGGACGCCACCGATCCACCAAAGCAGCTATCGTGGACCGGTCCGCATCGAACCGTCGGCTGGTCGTGATCGTGGGCACGTGCCTCAACGAGTCGCGAGAGCGATCGAGCCGGACTCACGTAACTTTGCATATCATACACATAGTGTAATATTAGTATCAAGCATAGTGTTCCTGCAATACGTGATAAGAGTTTGAACGTACCGCTCGACGTGTCGCGGATCGACACGCAACAACTCGCGCGACGGCCGTGGACGAAAGGTGGTCAGCTGAGCACCCTGCACTGCCGACAAGTACGACCTGTGCGCCCTGTCCACCTGTCTGCTGAAAAGCGCTGGTGTATCGTCCGCCATACCTGCATGAATACATGAAGCACACAATAAGCAATTTATAAGAAAAATCAAAACAACATGATTACATGACATAAATGGTCCATTAATTCTCAACATAAAAAAAGTTCACGTCTTAATTCAACCTAACAAACACAACATATAAGTATCACAACAACAATAAACCAGTTTACGTCTCACAATGATAAATATTACACGTACGACATATGGCGACAACATGACAAATAGTACAAATATCAGATCACCACTACGTTGAAAAGGAGCAAACAAAAAAATCAAGCCATTGCATCTCCAGTGGACGACGTAGTCGCTGCACGAGCACGTCTAGGACGTGGTCGCCTCGTTGTTGTTCCTTCTCCGGATGGACGCCTACCATCGGAGGGCTGTCCGGAAAGTCCCGAACCTTCGACGGTTGAAGTTTCGAATTCTTCGGGCATTTTTGTATGTATGTCTGCGCTCATCGCATTTGCTGCAACGTAGGGTCCTTCCCCGGCCTCGGACTCGTCCATGTCGTTTCGATGCGTCTCGACCGACGACGTCCCTTTTTCATCCTTAACTTCGATGGATCGGAATGTAGAACACTTGTGGCCGCAGTGTTGTGTACGATCCGATATCCCAAAACCATATATCTCCTCCTTCCACGTATGAAAAATTGATTCTTTCCGTAGTACTTGTGACACATAAATATACGGAACTATGCCGCAGTCCCAGTGCGGCAAGGACGTGTGAGCAAGGCGGATGTCTAAGCTTCGGCTTCATACATGCAGCTACAACCACCATCCGCATGAAGCACACATTCCTGCATAGCTTGAACACGGTTGATGCCTCGCCTTCTCCGTCGACACACATGATCTCGTCATCAAGAACTTGGGTTCCTTGGGGATTACTCGTGCTTCATAGCCTTCGAATTTTGTCTTGCATATATTTCGTCACCATGTTGCCAAATACAATTTTGTTATCGACCATTAAAGGGGATATTTTCTTAAATCTATCCCTAAAATATGCTGCGTGCCATGAAGGATAAATTCCACAATACCCACCAATGGAAGCCCCCTAACTCCTCGCATCACCCGGTTGTACACCTCGGCCGGGTTCGTTGTCATTATACCATATCGAGCTCCGTCGGTGTCATACAACAGAGATGACTTTTCTTTCGGTTCATTCTCTATCCAGTGGGAGAAATTACGTATTGATGGTGCAGACCTCCTTCTCATTGTTGGCGGGTCATTATGCAATGGACCAAGAGGTACAAGAGGCTCGTCAACTTGTGGCAAACGAGATTGCTCGTCGGTTTGCTTCGTTGTCGCTCATCCAACCTTTTCCACATCTCATTGAATTTTTCTCTTGATTTTGACCACATAGCCTCTTGAATAGATCCATCGTGCTTGTTCTTGAATTGTTTGTAGAAATTGGCTCCCATATGACGCATGCACCACCTACTCCGAACATCACGCCACCTAGCCGGAAGTCCCCTCTCGGGCCAACCATTCGAAGGTAGTCGATTGCCCTCGGCATGCCGGCATGACGATCATGTATGAGACAAACATTGGGCCTCATACGAACGACTTGGCATCGAACTCTCTCCAAGAACCAATACCGGCTTTCGGTGTTCTCACTCTCGACAAATGCAAACGCCATAGGTAACACTGGTTGTTCCCATCTGCTCCAATCGCCGTCGATGTCGACCTCTGTATTTCCAGTCGAAAGGTTCCATCTATGCACAAACGGGCGACAGTGAACAAATGCGTTGATGCAAGCACCAATCGAGAAAAAGGCTCTTTGCAGCACGCTCTTGCTCGAATCATTAGATGACGGAAATGTCTGAATGTCGTAGTAGGTATTGGGGTTTCTCTGAGCAATGGTGGCTAATAGACGAGGTAAATTGTCATACGATGCTTCAAATGTGCCATACCTCATCTCCAATATCTTTTGTTTCGCCCTCCAAGCCTTCGCATAGCTAATAGTATACTTGAATTTGTTCTCAATGTGCTTAATAATGGAGCACAGGTTCAAAATCCGTGTTTTTAACAACATGGCTGTACATCTCACCGGCAACAAACGCCGAGGTGATGTTGCGGTGGTACTTATCAACCCTCGGCAACAGACATGTGTGCTCACCAACAATGCTCACTTTCCAATAGTCATTCCATTTTCCCTTGTATGCATGAACGTGCCACGGACAATCATCCTTCATACACTTCACATCATACACATAGTTCGTAGACTTCACCACCCTAAACTCTCTATGCAAAGACACCGCCCAATGCTTCTTTGCCTCTTTCATGTCTTCCTTATGAGCATACCTAGCACCCTGGATGACCTCGTTATCTTTGTATTCAAATGAAACATGCTGCCCTTCCGAGATAACAAGCCGAGAGAAATCAGCTTGTTCCCAATCGACGGGCATGACATCTTCTTCCTCGTCCGATGATTCATCGCCCTCCGCTGCTCATTTTCAGAATCCTCCCTCTCCATTTCTTCAACAATTGCTTCGATTCTCTCTCCCTCGTCCGTCACGCCAATCGCCTCCTCCAAGCTTGCTTCATTGCTTGGACCTTCGCCATACTCTGTTTGCATTGTATTACTGCTATCGATTTCGTGCAGTGCAACAAAAATAACAAGGGGCCATGACCTTTCAAGTGCCATGTCCACATAACGTCTCCACGACTCGGTGTTATCAATAGGCATAAGTTCCCAATAATATCCTTCATTTGCACGACTAACTACAACGGATAGAGACATTGTGTTCACTCTTGTATCCACTTTAAATCCACGTAGCAACCAACTATACACTGACTCAAATGTTTTCTCGCCTGGCCTATCGATGCCCTTTGATTTCATCCTAAATTCTGACAAATCTACACCTTCGGACCGTATCTAACGTTGCCTTCACCGTGAACTATCGAAATATGATCTTACTTGCCATAGTGCCGACAAACAAATTGAAACGAGTTTATTCCATACTACGAATATATTTCCTAGATGATTCTGTGCCTAACTTAATTTCTTTAACAATATGTTCTCTGGTCTACATCTTAAATTTTCCCAAATCGATTTGTTCGTTCCATCTACCGCCAATCGTAAATCGTTCATTTCAGTTTGCCAAATTTTATAAACTAAATTTAATTCACTCGTAGTTTATATCTAAACATATTTTGATCATCAACAAAATTATACGTACGATTTTCTATAGTGCTTACCATCTGCTCACATAATTTACACTTACATCCAAACACATTCTACCTAAGTTGATCTATCTATTCTACCTATGTTAATGTCCATTAAATATCCTTGTTGATCTATCTATTCTTCCTATGTTACTTCGATTAGATTATCTACATTGATCTAAATTAAACCATCTGTTTTACAAATCTATAACAAATTATTCAATACCTATTCAAATATTACAAATTTATATTTTTCTAATATTTCATTTACATACTAGCTAACAAACAAAATAATGCCGAGATATTGCATTTACCTCCAATGAAGTACGCAATCCAAGGGGGCTTCGCGCGCTCCTCCTCTTCCTCACTTCTTCTCTCTGTTCTTTTCGGATCGGAAAGGTGTAAATGAGGCTGAAATGATTGAGAGTCGGCTTATATACTGCCATGGGTAAAAACGCCCTTGCGGAGGCGGGAAGGGGCCGCGCAAAAATGCCAAGGCGGCCGGTCTTTTGCGGGTGGCCCCGTGTGCACAGTGAAAAACGCCCTTACCAAGGGCGGGAAGGCCGCCGCAAAAGGCGGCCTCCCGGCATTTTTGCGGGCCCCGTGCACATGAAAAACGCCCTTCCCAAGGGCGGGAAGGGGCCGCCGCAAAAGCCACCGCGCGGCGGACGGCCGTGCGGGGCCGTCGCCACGTCGGATTCTTCGCCCTCGGGAGGGCGTTTTCCTTCACGCCCTCCCGGAGGCGGAAGGAGATTAGATTTGAAATTTTTCAATCTCGCAAGTTCTTTTTGTAAATCTTTAAAAAAAATTAAAAATGCAAAAATTCATTATGTTGCTGGTCGACGAGCTGTGTGGGCTTCTGCCTATCTCATGTTCTGTTTAAATTAAGTTCACTTTAGGTCTTTTATCTTTGACATTGAGTTTAAATTATAACCTTGAACCGCAATACCAAATATAATCAGGGTCTTTCTTACTACCGGTAATCACGTTTATTGTGGAGATACGGTAATAATTACGACGGTAAGGTTTGAAAATTTTTGACCAAATTCAAAATTTCCAAAAAAATCAAAAAAATCATGGATGTAGTCCTTGATTTTTAGTGACAGATGGTGAAGAATTTTTTTGAAAAAGAGTAAGATAGAATCATATTTGAGGAAAAACCAATAGTAATTTAGAAAATAAAAAAGAAAATAGTATTGGCCCTTAAGTTGCACTGTGCAACCAGCCCATTAAGGCCCAATAGAGGAGACAATATCTCCTCTACGTAGCTATACTCTACATCAGTCTTATTTATTTATTTTCTTCATTTTAAAATAGAACTTTTATATTCGTGTTGCTTGCAAAACGAACTATCATATTAGTAGTCGTGGACATTATATTATAGACTCTATAATTTCAGCTATATGTGGACATCACTATGCTCTGAAATGTGAAGTTGTTGAATTGTCTTTCTTGAATTATTATGCTACGAAATATTGAATTGATTCAAAGTCAATAATATAGAAAAGGTTATCCCGAATTTTCCTATTTTACATCCAAAAATTAGGTTTACAAGTATCTTATATATTCTTCTAATTATCCCGAATTTCTCCACATTGTCAAAATTTTAAAGGTAATCGCGTCAAACCACGTGGTAACCGCATCGAAACCATGAAACTGCCGTAATTTGAATTCAAAAATGTGGCCATGAAATTCATGCGATTTTCGACGATTACCGTGGCAACCGCCTTACCGCGGGGGTGCGATAACCCCTCCCTAAACAGTTTCATAACCCTAGATATAACACGTCTCTTAACTTGTAATACCAGGGTGTACCTGAGGTCCCATGGCAATATTGTGCTTGGTTTCAACTGACGTGGTGAGTTGACTATGGTCAACCAGACTGAGTCAGCATGGGACCACGTACGCCCCACATGTCAGCGGGCCAGTGTTTTTCCTCCTCCCTTCCTCTCTTCCCCTCTATTCCCCATCTTCTATCTTCTCTTGGGCGACGTGCAATGAGGAGAATGGTGTCGGTCGGCGATGGAGAGGAGTTGGACGGCAGTAGTGGCGGCACAGAGCTCAAATTGGTCGGAGAATGAGCGAGGCGGTGGTGGGGTGGAAGGGAGAACATACTGGCGGGCAGCGCGGACAGCACATACTGGCGGGTGGTGGCGGTGGTGGAGTAGCACGGAGTGGTACGACGTGGGTGCGTTGCATGTGATGACGAGAGCGAGATGGTGCTCGGGGCCCTTCACTCCACTCGCGGCGGCGGTAGAGGGGAGGAGACCGGGAGATGCATAGATGGCATGGACAAACGGTGGTACGGTAGGGGTGCAGGTGGTGAGAGCGAGAGGCTACACGACGATGGCGGTGCTCCCCTTCCTCCCTTTCGCCCTTTGCTTAACAACATCTATGCAGAGGCAGCAGCGGTGCTTCCCTTTCTCGACTAGGTCAAGCTTGCGACGGTGGCGTGGCTAGGAATGGCAATGATGAGAGCGAGAGGCTCCACAACGAGGTGGTCCCCCCTTTCTCCCTTTGCTCAATGACGGTTGCGCAAGGGCAGTGGTGGTGCTTCCTCTTTCTCGACCAGGTCGAGCTTACAGTGGCGGCATGCGAATGTGACGCATGCGCGTGCATTAGAGCAGTGACAGTGGACATATGGGTGGACGATATCTCGATGAAGCCATTCACCAAGGAGCGATGGAGCACCCACTGCGACACGTCGGCTGTCATGTTGAGGAGGAAAACGGTGAGGCTTGCTAGAGACCGTCAACACCGGCTTCCCGCTCGACGTGGCCATAAGCAGCGAGATCCCGCGGAACCCGACAACCCGAACTAGCGGCCACGATAGGTGCAAGGATCTAATCGGCGGTGGCGTGGTGAACGAGAACCTGCACTTCTCCTTCTTAGAGCGTTGCTTCGTGTGGGACGCGTCCACCACGTTCTACGTGGTGACACGGATGCTGGACTCCAGCTCGATGCCGTCGCTGCAACCATCGCCCCTCTCCTTGTCGCCCGCCTCCCTAGAGACTTCGAGAGAAGATGGGAAAGAGAGGGGAGAGGGGGAGATCTGGAAGAAGATAGGGCCTCTGATATGTGGGTCCCATGCTGACTAGGATGCCACGTCAGCCAAAACAACAATCCATACTGCATTAGGACCTTATTTTACCTGGTTTGAAAAGATGGGGTTCAACATTTCTGGTATGTGGTTCGAGGATGTAATTCAAACTCGACGTTAAGATAAAAGACCGAAAGTGAACTTATTTTTTGTTTACTAGCAAAAATACTCATGCGTTGCAATGGGAATAAAAATATTGACATGTCATGTAAAAAGGCAAAAGGCTTAAAGCATTTGTCTACTTTGATAGATAACACATTGCAAGCATATATAGCAGACAACTGGCCATTTGTTTGTGTTGAAGTCGCAAGATTATTGTACCAGTTGTAAAGAGAAAACATTGTTGCTTACTTGATATATGCCCGCATGCTTACACGACTCATATTAATCGACAATTATCTCAAAGGGCTATACATGATTCTTTTAAATAATGTTTTCATATGATTCATTTGTTCTAACAGTGGCATGTGTAGAATACGTGGAGCATTACTATCAATCTATAAATTGCATTTAAAGTCAAACAACCTAGAAAAAATTATAGAAGCACTCGAGCCTAGTATTGGCGATATGTACAGTGATTACAAAGGCAACAATTAATCTGTTATACACGTACGGGATGTGAATGATGCCTCTAATGAGTGGGCCCGATGATTGTGCGCATGAGGTGACGGACGAAAATTTATGCGACAAAATAAAATTTAGTATTTTTTAAGTATGTAAATCTAACGATCATAAACTTGAAACCAAAACACATTATACTCTTCCTCTTTATAGCTTTGCATTTAGATTTTTTAAGGGAATTGTTATACAATTGCCTGCTGAATTTTTTTATTTTGTCAGCTGAATTCACGAGCGTTGGATTGTTGCCATGATTCGTGCTAAGGGGTTTTGGGCCCGCATAAACAACCGGGTACCGAGACCCGTTTTCTTTGTAAGATCCGAATCCAATAAAGCCCTCCCCATCCCCGTTGCGTGTCTACACCCAACTCATACAACGCATGACGCAGCTGTTCAAAATCGAAATTGATTTTTTCTCCTTCCCTCGAGCAGAGACGAGAGTGAGAGAGAAAGAGGGTGGCAATTGGATAAGAGAAGGTCTCATCGGCCGCGATGCCATCATCATATTCTCCAGCAGACGGAGCTCCCGAGCATGGTATCGACTCCAGCAGACGTGGAGCCACAGTAAAGGAGTTGCGCTTATCGCGAGGAAAGGGTGGAGGTCGGGGAGTTAATCACAACGTTTTCGATGGTCGTCGGTGAGGGTTTGTAGGATCGAGATGTCGACTAGAGGGGTGAATAGGCGATATTAAAAATAAATGACACTTAATCAAAACTAACATAAGTTGCTAGGCTTGGTGAAGGATAAGACTAACTAAGCAACGAGATTAAGTTTTGCAATTCTAAGGTGATAAGGCTCAAGTATGTCTCTATGAAAGTAAATTGCATAAAAGTAAATACAATCAGTAAATAAGGCAAGAGACAAGGAATTTTTCACCTGAGGTTCAAAAAATCACCGGTTTTCTAATCCCGTTGAGGCAAGCCCAACTTCACCGCTCAAACCACGAAGCCACCAAACCCCCTTCGTCGAGGGGTGGGCAAGGTGGCAGCCGGCCCCTAAGTGAACTGCCTAAGTCTCGATAACTAGGGTAGTTCTTCCTTTGCTCCAAAGGTGGTGAACTCCAAACCACTCACAACCAACATCGGGCATCCTCCACAATCTTCATGGAGAGGTCACCAGACAACTTCTCCAAGTTGTATAGGAGGCGACAACCTCCAAGAGTAACAAGTAACAACCCGACTAGGAGATGATCAAGTGCCACACTAGCTCATTCGATGATGAAATTCACTTGTCTTGGCTCAATCTACTCTCAAACAACCACAATGGATAAACTAGAGCCCAAAAGGTGTGAGAGTGAATGCAAGGGATGTATGCAAGTGAAGCATATGTCAAGAGAATCTCCCTTCTTGCCGGTGGGGAGTATTTATACCCCATCCACAAAAACTAGCCGTTAGGGACGAAATCCCCATCCTCGGATGCTGCTAGGTTAGACCGCCATGGGTGGCCGATCAAACGCACTCACGCCCGATTTTCGATCGGGATTAAAAATCATTAAATAATATATTTTCTAGAAATTATTCAAAAAAAGTAAATTCATCAAGTGAATTTAATAAGGAAATTAAATTTTCCCTTAAAAATCATGGCTAGAAATATTTTTATAATATTCTCCATGCCATAAAATACTCTCTCAAATTTTTGTGAAATTTTGAAGCTCGAAATAATTTTAACAATAAAAAGAATTTTAGTAATTATTTAAATAAATTATTTAATCAGTAAATGATTTGTTTATATTTTTATAAAACACTTTGGATATTCATCTATTTTTAGGATTTTTCTTGAAGTTGTTTGAGCATTGAAAGTATTTATAAAAATATAATATCATTTATGTGGTTAAATAAATAGAGAAACAAATTTAAATCTCTCTCCTGTGCTTGGGCCGTTTTTTGGCCCACTCTTCGCAAGTCCGTGATCCCTCCCGAGGTCGTCCTTCTCTCTCCTCCCGGTCCGGCCCGAGCTGGCCCACTTCCTTCCAGCGCATGCCACCAATCCAGTTTCCCTCCCCGGCTCAGCTCTCTCTCCCCCACACCGACGTGTGGGCCTTGTCTGTCAGCCTCCCCCTTTCTTCCCGAGCCACTGACAGGTGGGCCCCACCTATCGGGGTCATCCCTAACCTCCGGCCACAATCCCCGCGATCACGCCGCCGGAGCCCGCGCCCACGTTGTCGTTTTCCCGGCCTCCTCGTGCATCTCCCGCACCACCTCGCGCCGGCCCACTCCGCCCTCATCATGCGCCGTCTCCCCCACTCCCCGCGGAAGCTGGGGCCGATTGCTTCTCTCGCCCGCACCGGCCGCACCCCACGATGACACCGCCATACCCGCGCCCTCGGCCTCCGCACCGCCTCCCCGCCGCTTTAAATCGATTCCCGAGCGCCCCTCATGCTTTTCCCCCTTTTTCCCGAGCTCCTAGCACTCCCTAACTCCCTCTCCACGCGAACCTGCACCGCCGCCGGTCTCCAGCCATGTTCGACCGCGCGCTGTCGTAGCCCTAGCCGCAGTTGTGCCGCACCACCAACGCCTCTAGCTTCGCTATCCCGAGAACAACCGCGGCCGCCCCCTCTTTTCTCCCAACCGTCGTTGGATCGGCCCTCTTCTCGTGCTCCCTAGGCGGTGCCGCTTTTGTTTGCCTCCGGCAGCCTCTCGTCGCCGTGAGACTCTGCCCCCGTGCGCCGAGGCCATCCTCCACTTTGCTGCATCACCCTGCCCTCCGGCCTCCGCTCCATTTCTCCCGTCAGCCACCGGTGCGCCGCATGTTAGTGATATGCCCTAGATGCAACATGGAGATGTTGGATATCATGATCAATGTTTATGTATAAATGAATAAAGTGTTATTCAGTTTCATGAAATAGACATCTTGTATTGATCAATAAGTACGTGACTTATTTATGAGACTCAGTATGTATGAATCTATTTCTAAACGATCTCTGATCATATGTCATATTGTTGGAACAAATATGATTCTAAGATCGGCATGTTTCCTTGATTGATGATCATGTCTCATAGATCATGGTATGAAGATATCAAATCAATATACGTGGACATATGTTAAAGAACACATTGTTGGATAGACCCACCATGAGACACTATAGGAATTAATGTGTCATTAGTTGGTCTCAAGTAGTGTTGGTGCAAAGTCCTTAGACCTGAGATCATCATGGATTCCAACATGTGTAGTAGCCTACTTTGGGACTGCCAAAACGCTATTTCATAACTGGGTAGTCATAAAAAGTAGTCTTCGGGTTTGCTATAAAATATGGAGTGGGATGTGAGTGATCAAGATGGAATTTGCCCCTTCTTTGGAGAGATATCTCTGAGCCCCTCAATGTAATGGATTATAGAAGTGCATGGCCATGCCGAGTTGATTGAGGAGTCAATCAACAGACAGATAATTTAGTACGGTTCGAGTGAATGGTTAAGCTATTGAAGGGATGACACACATCTTGCCTATAGCTTAATTGGTATCGTGAGGCAAAGGGATTTGTATACACATTACAGGTTCAGAGCCGATATTATATTCTTGTATACTATAGTGTCAATATGTGCTGCTAGGCGCCGCTATTGACAGTCGGCTGAGTTGGACTCGAGTCGAAACCGAGTATACCTGAACCTACAGGGTTGCACGCTTAAGGGGATAGAACAGACATTCGAGTTAGACTCAAATATGTCTCAATTTGGATAAGATTCGATTTAATATAGAGTCCTATTGGCTTGCGAAGTCCGGCCGGCCAACTCTATGAGATTCAGATGGGATCCGATTGGATAGAGTCCCGATGGGCCTATAGGCCCAGTCGACAACTCTATATAAAGGGGCGAGGGTTGGAGAGCTTCATTATCGTATTGTACATTGAACCGAATCAATATGATCTCCACGGAAACCCTTCCCACCCACGAGCCAAACCCTAGCCTTGCATCTTGTACTAGCACACAGGCGTTAGGCGTTCTATCCCTGGACGTGTGGATACCGGTAGAGGCACTGCTACATTGCGGTGCTGTTCGGCGGCTGCGGTAGATCAATCGAGAAATCGGCTGCGGCGGATTGGCTGTGGAATCGGTGCATCGGCTCTGGCGAATCGGTTGTCGAGTCGGCGAATCGATTGTACTTAGGAATCGGCTGTGATCGGCCAATACTGTTCCGGATTGGATAGCTCCTGATTGGCTATATCCGCTGCACTTCACTCCAACCGGTAACGATCTATCGATCCTTACTTGCAAGTGTTCCTGGTTTACGCGGTAGAAAAGTTTTGTTTTTAGCTATCATAGCCTCCGGGTAACCCTTTACTGCATTCCCGTGCGCCCAAACCGCCGTTGCCCCTTTCGTCTCCGGCCACCCGTTTTGCCACAACCATCGCATGCCGTTCCAATCTGTCACCACCGTCGCACGCCGTTCCAATCGCGCCAGTCGTCGTTGTCTTCTCCGCCTCCGACCGTCGATGAGCACACACTCTCGCTCCTCCTCCTTTTCCCCTCTCTTCTCTCGTTCCCTCACCGCCAAACCCCCTTTGTCGCGTCGCTCCCGAGCGCGCATGTGCGTGTCGCCCCGTCAGAGCCAGTGTGCCGCTCGCGCCGCTCTCGGTCGAGCGCCTCTACCCACGCCGCCACCGTCGGCCATGCCATGCGTCGCCTCTGCCCGCGCTGTCGCCGTCAGTCATGCCTGCGTGCCAGCTCTGCCGCTTTTCGTTGCGCCGTCCCATGCCGCGAGCGACCTTTTGGCCCTTGTGCCGCCGTGCGCCGCCGCGTGCGTCGTCGCCGGATGGCCGATCGGCCATGGCCGCTCTTTCCCACGTCGTGCCCTCGACCGTCGGATCGGTTCGAGACTGATCCGAGCCGTCCGTCTCCCTTGGCCGCTCGATCCCCTTCGGGGTGATCTGGGCTGTCCACATGGTGGACCGTGGGCCGGTCCCGAGTGGACTCGGTCCATCGTGGACCTGTGCGCCGCCGCCAGTGCTGACGCCCGCTGACGTCAACCCTCGCCTCGCTAACGTTAGCAACGTCCTTTTCCGTTGTAAAAATAAATAAAAATTGCGCAATAAATCATTTTAATTTCCAGAATTCAATTAAATGGTCCAAAACTTCTAAAATTCATATCTAATCCATACGAACTCTAAATTGGGCCATTCAAATTGCAAAATTCATCTAAAATTGAGATCTACATGTTTGTTTACTTTCCATGTACTGTTTATTTGGTTTTTATTAGATTTTCCTTGTTTTGCGTGCCAGCGTGTAGACTTCGTCGTTTTGGGAGTTTGCGATCGCAAAGAAAGAAAGATCAGCTGAAGAAGCAAGGCAAGTCATATTCCTCTGTGACGCATATTGATCCCAATTTATAAAATATTTTCTTGTTTGCAAATAAAATTGCATTGTTTTGCTAATTACATGGGATGATGGAATACCTATTTGCTTGCTTGTGCCCTATTTAATTGTTATTCATTCATCGTCAGCCTGGGTAATTAATTTGACTAGCTTGTATCACTCGTATAACCTTGCTAGAATTATTTACGCTTAGCCATGCTTAATTACACTAGCTCACCTAATGGGAGAACTATACTACTAGCTATAGTCACATGAAATGATGGTCATAAACTAGTATTACCTTGGAATAAAGGTTAAATAAAATGTGACTGAATGATGGGCTGTGGGTGTATGGTTTTGCTTGTCGCATCCATGGCAATTAAGGACCGATTCATGAGAAACCCTGGAAGACTTACCGTTCTTACCACAAGCAAGAATGGGCAACTGATGGACCCGTGGTGTAGCTTTTCCCTGGCTGATGTACCCAGGCAAGGGTGAGCGTGATAGAGTTCGGATGGACCGGGCAAGGTCTATGCGGCTGTCAGATTCACCAAGGCACTAAGGGCTGCCTACGCTGGATATAGGGGTAGGGGCGAAACCTCAGTGTAGTATCGCTTGGTCAGGAGGAATTATGCTAAGGGTCTTGTCATGATTTCTCCCTTTGCAGTATCGTGGCGATACTTCGGGGCATGGCAACATGTGTGGGATCGTGTCTTGTGGATACAGTTGTACACCTCTGGCCAAAGTAGAACTATTCGAATAGTTGTGCACGCGGTTATGGGCGATTGACCAGATTCACCATAATTAGTCCCACCTTTAATAATTGGACTCAATGAAATTGGTTAGTTCAGGTGGATTGGTTGGGCCTGTTCAACATGGAGATAGCGTTGTTCAGCGGAAGGTTAATCTTGACTTAATTAATGAACCATTTTCTAGTTTTGAACTAGAAAGGTTTTACAATCGCATTTATGCAAAATAGCCCAAACCACTCTTTGTCTCCCCTTGCACGTCGGCATTCCTCGACGTGGCCTGTTGAGTACGGTGATTGTACTCAGCCTTTCTATTTCCCCCTTTTCCCAGAAGTGTAGTGCTTCTGAGTCGAAGACGGAGTTAGAAGAGCAAGGCTCAGACCCCAGTTGAGTTTGCCTGTGGTGTGGAGCTAAAGCCCCGCTAGGATTGCCTTTTCCGCTGCCGCTGCTGCTTTCTTTCGGGTGTGAGGACTAAGTGCCTCTTTTGTAAGTATTTTACGTTTTATTTTATGTTTGGATCTGTTTATTGATTTGTCATTTTGTGTACCCTAGCTGATTCCTGGACAGGGATTTAATACACAAAATAGTCTAGAAATTTGGCTAAATTTCTGGCGTGACACCGGCCTCCATTGTAACGACTAGAAAACTAGAAGTTACAATGCATTTAATGCACTAGTGAAGGCTAGCCGGTCAGACTGCTGGCGACTCTGGTAAAACCGTCGGCGACTCTGCTCAGACCGGCCTTAGCTCGGTCAAACCGGTGTCGGCTCTGTCGGCTTTGGATCGCCAAGCCGAGGCCATCACACTGGCTCACAGGCAGCTCGGTCAGACGGGGCTCGGCCCGGTCAGACCGGCCAAGACACACCGGTCAGATCAGCCTTGAGCCCACGGTCAGACCGGCCACTAATAGAAAAATAGATGAAAGAAAATGTTGAACTAAGCCCTCACGTAAATGACCTAATGTGACATTTTTATCACTTCTTTACCAAGGTCATTACCCTCTTGATAATACGGCAATGCTAGAAATAAACCTAGCAAAAATTTGATCGCCCAACGCCTCGATCGATTAAAATAAAATGCTAGATTTACCACATTTGCCCCATTGCTTTGTGCCATCAATTTTAATCCATGATAATCATCCTTGACGTACACATCATGTGATCCTAACTCAAATATGTCACTCAAATAGAATTGTTAGTCCACAATTAGCGCTTGTCATTAATTACCAAAATTAACGACGAGGGCCTACATGCTATAGGGTTATAGGAAGCCATTTGTTGGGGACGGTGGTGCGGCCTCTGCGCTTCTCGCGCCATTGGGAGAGGCGGCGCAAGGCCTCTCTGTTGAATCTCAGCATGAATCCAGCGATTTTTTTTGAACCAGCAGCAACTTGAAGGCCATACAGATCTACACGGTGAGCTAGCCCTTCACATGCAGCAGGATGTTTATGCTTTTTAATCTTATTTTCGTTGCACATTTGGGTGGTAGAAGGAGGAGTCGAAACTTGTAGTATGGATCAGGGTTTACAAAACCACCGGTAACCGCACGATTATCGCGGTAACCGCGCTTACCAAGGGGATACAATAAAGTAAAACCGCGGTAACCCTATTAAATTCAAATAAATTTTAAAAATAATTTAAATTTTTGATAAATTTTATATGGTTTGCCACAATTTTTCATGATTACTGCGGTTACCGCGTGGTAACCGTGCTTACCGTCGGGGTGCGGTAACTCCCTCCCCGACGGTAAGGAAAACCCTGATCTAGATGCAATATTTTGTCTTGTGATTCTTGTTAGTTGGGGCCGAGATCTGTGTGGCTGATAGCGGGGGACGGGGGTAATGTTCTGGTCTAGTCACACCTCTGTTTTGTTTTTTTCTACATTTCTATTCTTGTTAGGTTCTCATATGTTCCATATGTTCCAGCACAGGTTGTGGCAAGTTTTTAAGACTATAGCCTAGGCGATAGTGATACTTTATTCTTAGTGATTGTTTGTAGATATGTATTTTTCTTTTCGAATCGGTAGGCTACCCCACTCTTTCATTAGTGAAAAGTAAGAGCTAGAAAGGTAGGTTTGTTGATAATTAAACTCTGTGTATTTTATCAAAACAGGTATGAGTATTTAAAATTTATTCTTGATACCTAGACTTTTAAAATGAGCCCCTTATCACCATATATTTTTGCTTCTTGCAATTTTATAGGCCTTGCAAATTATATAAAACCTTGGTACGCAGCATGCATCAGTACTGATACAGTTCTTAGGGGATATGAGAAACAGTTTGTACTAATAAGGTGCTACTGACAATTTCAGCTAGTAGGTATAAGTATATTTTTACTATAAGGTTAGGCACTACAAGGTGTTAGTTTTGTGTTTTTGTCACAATACTTAGTATTTGAGTACCAAGTTCTTCTTTGTTTATTACCAGTGAGAAGTACATAGTAGTTATGTGGCATGAACAATCTAAATGTCTTCAGTCTTACTTTCTCACTTAGAGGGATCATTGGATCACAGTCATGTACTATTTTTTTATCCATACTATTCTATGACATTTTTTTGTGATTGTCAACTAGATGCTAATCAACCCAATGGCAGTATGTATATTGTACTAATTGTGAAATCAGTTCTTTGTTTCAACCCTATTATTTACCACTAGATGCACTAATAATTGGATCTCTTTTTTTCTCCTGGTCCTAGTGTTCAATGGGACATGATATCTTTTTTTTTCAGTGTTTGTCATATTTGATTTTGTTGTTTTAGTTTTTAAAATTTTGCTACATATTAATCAAGCTGATGTGCTATCTACGTGATAGCAACTATGAAATCATATTTCTGATTAGATGATCAAATTTTGTTAGTTTTGTCAGCGTTTTTTTCAATATTTCACTATTGCTTTGTTTTTAGCAACATTTCACTATTTCAGCTAGCTAGTAGTATTTTTTAAGTTCATATCATGAAATACTTGTGTGGTGCACCGTGTCATGACATCATAGCTAGTCATGTTTTGTTAGGCACTTGAAGTCCTTAATTTGAGCTAGCAGTATATGGTTAGGTATTTCAAGTTCTTAATTTTTTCATATACTTGGTCACAAATTTCATCAGAGACATTGTATATGCTGGAATAATGTTTTTTGAGGATCTCTATGTGCACATCTAGTTCTACCTAGAAACTTAGTGTGTATATATATACACAGTTGATGAGACACATTTAGTTTATCTTTATGTAAGACGATGATTAGAAATTACTAAAACTTGATTATTTACCTATGCATATAATGGCTAACTGAAATTGAACAGAGGTCATGAAGATTTGTGCAATTGGATAATTTCTGTTGGCCCTTATGGCTTGCAGTGCAGTTTATGACAAACAGAACATTTTAGAATAGAAATGGTAAGTGCAACTATATTTAGTTTTTTTCTCAAACACCTTTGTAATATCAACTACTCCTTTAGCTCCCCTCTTGCTAGCTCACATCCCCTAGCTCTCCTTAAAACTAAGCACAATAGTTCAGTTTTCATACTAATTTTTTTTCTTCCACCCAAAACAGGCTATTGGCTGTGGGCCAACAGAACACACACGACGACGGAACAAATCTCCCCACGAGCGCACGTGAGATTAATATTTTTTAGTGCATGAGTAGCCAACAGATGTAAGACGTAGGATCATATGGTCGTGAGAAAAAGGGCTAAAATGAGAAAAATTTTCAGTTGTTTACTAGATAGATAGATAGATAGTCCCTTTTCTTAATGCACGACGAAGCGTATGTGCAGAGAATCATGGATCTGGATCGTTTTTATTTTTATTTTTTGCCTGACTGCAACCATCTACCTTTGCTTCATCCTGGGCGTGCATTATGAAGTAATGGTGTGGATTATTTGTCCAGGTTTTGACCATGATACATCTCCATTCTCGTATTTTAATGCGTGCTTCTTAGCAAGTTCTCATCCGTCACCGGTCGCCAGCGCCATGGGTGTTGCCGTGCCTCTCCTTCCGTAGCTAATCCATGGCACAATTACAGCATCCCATCATCAAAGAAAAATAAAACAGGACCAACCAACTAAAATTTCCTGCAAAGAAAGAGAAATCCACTAATACAAACCTTGATGAAGCGCAGACGAAGCGCTAAACTGAATTTTAAAAACAAATTAATGAGACTCGCTTCTTCATGCTATAGTTTGATTTCGTCCGAAACTGTCAGTACTTAAGTGCAGTTACAAAATTTTCTGCTTGATGCTTAAGCTGACCCAAGGGATCTAGCTAGTAGGAATATAATCAGATTAGTTTCTTCCGATTCTGCTGCAGGCATACATCATGCTCATATTAATTGCAGTTTTTTATCTCCAATCTAATGCCATCTTTTTTTGTTTTGTTTTTGTTGGGCATGGCCGAAAGGGCGGCCAGCCGATTTTATTAAGGGTAAAGGGGGAAAAGCCCGTTAGAGTTGTTGTTTACAACGGTATTACGATACCGGAAATGTGAAGAAGAAGAAGATAAAAGCAACGTAAAACTATTTAAGATATGTGATATAATTAACATAAAATATTATAAATTAAAATAATAATATATAATTACCATATGTCATATTCCAAACTATTTAAAATTTAAATAATAATATATATTTAACATATGGTCTATTTGAAAAAAAAAAATTAAAATAAAACATATAATTAACATTTGTCGTATTTAAAACTATTTTAAACCATAAACCATAAACCCTAAACCTTAAACCTAAACCCTTTTACCATTAACCCTCAATCTAAACCCTAAACCCTATTTTAAACCCTAAACCCTCGTGCGGCCTACGTGATTGGCTATAGAAGGGCTGCGACACGAGCTTTGGAACATCAATGCCTTCTCCTCGATCTAACATCGTCTCTCATGCTCTTGGAGGTTTGCTCCATTCTCATCAATGTAATAGAGCGGTGGCAATCTCTTCTCACTTTGTTCTACCTAGTTCTCAGATTGCTTTATCTCATCCCAATACTTCAGCACATCATTTTCAAAGATGACACCAAGCTCGTCTGCATGGCAAGAAACAAGTGTCTAAGCAACACAAATCCAGAACTGTCTTTGTTTATCTGTTTATCTGGATTTGTGTTGCTTAGACACTTGTTTCTTGCCATGCAGACGAGCTTGGTGTCATCTTTGAAGATGATATGCTGAAGTATTGGGATGAGATGAAGCAATCGGAGAACTAGGTAGAACAAAGTGAGAAGAGATTGC